>CM032662.1:20460701-20472410 GCA_019095985.1 Streblospio benedicti
AAAATGAGGCTCTATGAGAGCCTAAATTGCTCACCTGTATCTATGTTCAATTTTTGGCAAAAAAGAGAAAAAATTGCACTGTAATTCCTACATCTATCAAAGATATTAAAGAATATCTTTGCCCATATTACCAAAGAACTTTAATTTAAAAAAATCAGTTTGTATTATGACTAAATGCTGCCTGTACAAAAAAGACAAGGTTGCACTATGACTTCCATTCATCTCCAAAGAACTTTAGCAGTAATGCAGTCTGAGACTACACTTTTAAACTAAACAGTTTGATGGACCACTGGGGTGGGTTCAATTTTACCCCCAGGGACATGTATAAAGTATGGAATGATGATCATATAGGCATACAACTTCTGTGAAAAAAATGATGAAAGTTGAATAAAAAATAAAGAAACTATTGTGCAAATATGAATTGTGGACAGACGGACGATGGACGACAGACGACAGACAATAGAAGAAAGGTGATCACAAAAGCTCACCATGTCTCCGACAAGGGAGCTAAACATGAACAATCACATTGTTCACTGTCATATACAGGTTTTTGGAAAAGGATTTCATGGTAGCCTCAGGACTAGCCTTGAAGGCTTGCAGAGATGGCAAATACTCAATAAAATGAAACTTGTGAAAAGGGTTGGTCGCAAGACTCCTGTTCCCCCCCTCTGGTCCTGCCTATGGTACTCTTTTTAATATTTCAAATAAACATGCTCATGTGCAGCCTCATTTTCTGGGCATCACGCCTTATTTTTAGCAGCATTGTTATTATGCACATAAAGATAATGCTCAGCCAAAAAAATATTTGTTCTGTAAAATCAAGTACATGTATCAATGAACGATGCCTTTTCTGTTGCAAGTGTAAGGAAAACAATATATTTATTACAACTTTAGATATACCATGCCGTCTTGTTAACTAAAACTCAAGGTCACGTGATGTTACATCATTGAATAATTTTCTCCAGACCATGTGTGAAGTATACACCGGCTTGCCAGAAAACGTTTAGAAACGTCCAGAAAACGTGGTGTCAAAGACTTGGCACATTTCAGCATGGAATATTGCGTGATACATGGTGCAGAGGTAACTTTGCTTTTGTAGATCCTTATAAAATCGGTTTATGTGGTATCCGCTGTGTGAATTTTTGTTGGTTAGCTTAATATATCCACGAAAATCAATTATTAAGGAGACTTTCTGGAGATAAAAGAATTTGGAGGTAAAAAAATTCTCAAAATGTTCTTGTTTTTATTTTAGTAATAAAAGTACATTCATTTCCCTTTTTATAAATGTATAACACTTTAAAGGCTGCGGGAATGGAATTTGGTTTATGGACCATACAAAAGATCATACAAATACAATGAAAAATTCAGTCAATGTTAATTTTGACTGTACCAAAATTGTATACATGATCTTTTGTATGGTCCATAAACCAAAATCTATTCCCGAAATCCCTAAAGTGTTATACATTTTTAAAAAGGGAAATGCTTGTACTTTTATACTAAGATAAAAACCAAGCACATTTTAAGAATTTTTTTATCTCCAGAAAGTCTCGTTAACAAAAATATTTCACTATGGCATGCTCTACGACCTACCACCATATGCAATGGCTGGCAGCGCTCCCATTAGTTCAGATTCAATGAGGATATGCAGTTCAGCCAATCGGTGTTGAGCGGCTGTAAGGGAATGTTTATTATTTGAGTCCGGGAGAGGGGGGGGGGGGCTCGCAATATTTATTTATAAACAAGTGCAAGTGGATTTCGAACAGTTGTCAGGTGGATTTGAGGGGGAGTAAAGTTCCATGAAATCAACGAAGATATTAGGTTCATCGTGGATTTGAAGGGGAGTAAAGATCTATGAAATCAATGTAGATAATGATACATTTTTACATGTGGATTTTAAGGGGAGTATGTACGTGTGCCCTATTGACGTTAACAAGAAAACATCTGGAACGTGTACCATATCTCTTAACAATTATGGAAAAGCAGCATTTGACATACAGCGTTTGACGTGAGCATTGCATGATTATTTGTGAGGGTGCCAGTATTTGCTGTGTTGACGTTGGCAATCAAAGCCCCAGGAAACTTTCATTAGCAGCTCTGCTCTAAACACTGTCCAGTATGTTATAGATTGTCACAGTGATAAATATCCAATTATCTTTTTTATTCTATTTTTTTTATTATTTTTTTTTTTGGGGGGGGGGGGGGGGGGGGGTCTTGAGAATAGTCACGCGCAACGCAGACCAACGTACAACGAGGCTGGCTGGTCGAGTCTATCTTGTCTATCTAGTAGATCTAGAAACACATTTGCACGCTATGTATAAACCCCTTCTAATTTATCCCAATAAAAAACATGCAGTCTGAGTAGAAAACAGTAAATTTTCCAAAAATGCAATCTTTGAAAGCTTTCGTGTTATAAAATCACATTTGAAATTAAAAAATTGACAATTTACCAATATATTAGATCTATTTACTTTGGCGGCCATATTGTCAAACGATGTTAAAACCCAGGCGATTGGACGATCTTTACGCAATGTTTGACAGTTGCTATAGTAATCGTAGCAGGTGTTTTGAAGCACATTAACATAGTTTCAATAACAGCCTCTATTAAAAGAGTTCTAAACCGTACGTCAGTACGTTCCCCGTACTGAAGCGTACGATTAAGGATATGTCAGCCACGTGCTTTCAGATGGGAGTAAACAATAAAAATCACTCGTGTTAATGAAGGGGCAATGATGCCGTTTCTTCGACACACTATTTGTGTGGTAAAAGTCTTTAAGTTTCCATAGTTATGAATTAGAACTAATTATATATACTCTATTCTACAATATACTGGCTGGAGATGAAATTAACGTGGCTAGTAAAGATATATGAGCCATTTAGTTTGATGATGTTGTTGCATTATTCTTCATCACTACACTCCACTCACAGGTCTACTAAGTACAGATTTTAATCCCCCTTAGATATTAATCCCCCCTCGTCCTTGCCTAATCGTTAGCAATGGACATCACACAGAAGGGCCTCAGAGAACTTCTCGGCTGCAACCGGGATGACCTGTGTTAGAAGCTCAAGGATGGCGGTATCACAGAGGCGTCGAGAATCTGTCACAAGTAGATGAACCTGCTCACAGAGGAGGAACGACCAGGACAATGGGTGGAGCTGTCAAGGTGCACATTTCGAATCTTGGCAGGATGGGAAAGCAACTGCATACCGGAATATTCCTTGCACAAGGTCTCGCGGGACGAACTAGTTTCAGAAAGCCAGTCTCAACTGGAGAGTTGAGCCAGGCAAATGTAGAGTCACTCGAGGCTTAAGTTGAAAGTAAAATGGGAACGACGACGTCGCGTAGCCCGATCCATCAAGCCTATTGGAAGGCTAATGCAAAAGTTGAAGGATGTGCAGCCAAAGACTTCAGCAGACATCAACGTCCTAAAGGATCAAGTATCACAGGCTGAGGCAAGACTAAAGGAAGAACAAGCATTAAGGGTCCACGTGCGCAAGGATACTGAGCCTAAGCCAGTCAGTGAGGGGATCCGCAAGCATGCAAACAAGCAAAGATCTTTTTTAGCGATGCGGACACTACAAGCGACAGAGACTACCCCACCTCGCGGGAAGAAAACCTCAGGAAACCCGCGAGCACATAGCGGGGAGCTATGGCAAAGCAGGAGGGGCATCCAGGTTCAGAGGACCCCGCCAACTTGCTCATACGTCGCTATCTACATTCACCATTCATCAATGCAGTAAACAAGTACCATCTTCGTGAGAGGACGCGAAAGGAGCGAAAAGAGGCAGCCAAGAAGCGCGCTTGAGGGATCAGATCAAGACTTCCCCAAAGTTTAATAAGCTGGACGCCACACAAACATGGCACTACTTTCTTCAACAGCTGGTGGAACTACTGCAAAGTTATTGTGTGCAGTCTATGGAGTGGATGGCGTGGCTGGTAGACAGACTCGCTAACAAAGCACAAAGCGTGCTGTTGAATCTTACGATTGATCAGCGAGGAGACTGGAAAGCTCTCGTGTCGGCCCTAAATTCGTACTTCCACATCGAATTCAAGATGAGGATGGCTGAAGAGGAGCTTTTGACCTGCAAGCAAGGAAATAAGGAATCGGTACGAGACTTCAGCTCACAGTTGATGTTCCTCGCAACGAAGGCATATTGCCAGGATACCACTAGGAGGGAGGCGGCGGTGTTGAAATGGCTGGAGCTTGCATTGAACTCAGCATCTCTACGGAGAACATACGACGACACAGTATGACGGGGTTGATACTCCAAATAGAACTAGTACGGCAAGAGAGCCTGGATGATCCGAGTTGGTATCAGCCATGTGTTGCACAAGAGCAAGGGACAGACAACGCCAAGTAACAGCAGCACGCGACACACAAGAACTTGGTGGAGTTGCTGGCACAGCAGGCTGCTGAGAATTCCGCAGCAGATATCAACTTTGCCAAGGAAGCCCCGAAGCTCCAAGAACTGATGAAAGTGCTTCCCACGGACAAGGCCGTGGTAGGGGAGGCAAAGAAGGGTCAGGACGAACCGATCGAGGACGCGGCCCCGGAGGAGAGGTACCGGAAGACGCCTGCTGGAAGTGTGTGGTCCCAGGCCACATTCCAACCCGTTGTCTAAATCGTTGTAAAAGGAGATCGAACAATGGAGGGCCAAACACTGACAAAGATCACAGAACGCGAAGCACAAGAAACTGCATGTCACCTACATAAGAGGCAGAAGTAGCCACCCCAGTACAAGAAGAGCTGTCGGAAAAATAGGCCGCAGGGCGAATGCGCCACAATTTACCCCTGCTGGCTTGATAACATGTGGCAAGAGAGTCGACAGACTCTCACAGGACGATGTGTTGCAGCAACCGGTCGTTGGAATGGGCCCGGGTAAGGGGCTGCAAGACCAATGCCCATTGTCAAGAGGACCCCTTGACTCGGCAAGGGACTGAGACAGGAGACAGTTGACAGAGGCAAGCTGTTACCAGCAGGTCATGGATATACCTTCACCAAAACTGCATACCAAGACACTCACATTCACGGGAGGCAACAGAGCTGTGAGTCCAACTCGGGTGGCGGAGCTGTCTGAACCACACCGGGTGTAGCCTGATGGCCAGCCTCTTGATGTGGGCCCATGGGGCCCCTCGTCACGGAGTGAGGCGGGCTTCTGACTGAAAGACAAGTGGATCGCGCGGGACGCTTCGGACGAGGGTGAGACTCCCCCTGATCAACGAATATGGCACATACCCGCTCAAGTAGCGAGTGTGAACGCCGTAGGCACTAGGCATGGGAAAGTGGACCAGCAGGCAGCTGATTCCGGAGGGAGAGGATGCTCAGTCGAGCCGACACGGGCACGACTGTTAGGTGTACTTCGTGGATGAAAGAAGTCTGGCCGAGCCGTCGGCTGTTGCCACTCAAACCAAGAACGGGGACAGTTCCAGACCATCTTTGTTGCACATTTACAGCTGAGGGAACGTGGACACCGGGCGAGACAGCCAAATTGGAAATTTTAGTGATGGGATATGAGGACATCTTCTTGGGGTCCCGACGAGGGTCTGGGTTTTTATGGATTTCATCACTCACAACGTCACAAGATTGATAGAGAAGACGCGACCCCAATCAAGCAGAACTACTACCGACGTTCCATAAAGGAGTGGGAGTATGTAGACGCCAGAGTAGGAGAAGATGCTGCTGAGTGCCGCCTCCAAGTCAACATGAGGTGCTCCCGTGGTTCTCGTGCGGAATAAGTCAGGTGAACTTAGGTTTTGTATTGACTTTCGGAAGGTTAATGAGGCCACCAAGAGAGACACTTATCCCCTCCCAACCATGGTCGAGTGTCTGGTAAGTCGCTATGGATCCAAATGACACAGACAAAACCGCATTTGTGATGCACCTTGTCTCTTTCAGTGGACACTGGACAGTAATGCCATTCAGGACAACTTAAAGTTACTCATTGTAGCATGGTCACAGATTATAAATTGCTCCTTACTAAAAAGTTGCACTGGAGTAATCTAGTTTCCCTTGGCTGCACACACCTAGCTTGAGAGGCTTAGTTGTTGTTTACTATGGCAACTGTAGGATTAGGGAACTAGTATACTCTCTTGTACTGGTGCAGAGCAGAATAGCTGAAGTTCTCTCTTAGATGCTGGATGGGGAGCAAGTAGGGTTGTCGACCTATTTCCTGGAATAGGCCCGCATTCACTTGTACCTCCGAGGCTAGCCTGTCGTTTTCCACGCTCTCGTGAACTTAAGTCTAGGGGACGCCTAACGCGTTGCAACGTCAGCACTGGTGCGAAGTCCTCGTACAGAGGCCTCTCATAATAGCCAGGCCAGGGGTGAACACCGTCTCGGCAGTGGGTGACTGGAACGCAGGCCTCAAGTGAAAGGCGGTGATCGGACAAGGCCGGGCAGTGGTATACACTGTCACTTTCTTCACACTACCAAATATTTATAGATAATTGTTTTCAACTAAATCTTTTATAGATTTCTTGGCAAAGTATGGTGCAAAGGTCGCTACAGTGTCCCAGGCACTCTCCTTTCCCAAACTTCACTCAGAAGTCATTGTGCCCGCATAAAGTGACACCATGCCCAAGTCTTGTTGCATAGCTGGAGAGTGAGCTGGGAAGTTTGGTTGGGTTGTGACTTGTCAGCCTTGAGCTGCCCTCGACGGGAAGTACACGGATGCCTTGCCTCAGCCTCAAGCTATGGTCACGCTCGACCATAAGCACTTGCAGTGCCAGCCCGACAACAGCGCAAGGTTGGACCCTTTTTTTGTCTGAGGCCCTAGCTCGCAGACTGCAAGCGAACATGTTTGGGATGGGCTTGAGCAGTTAGCTCATCAAAACTTCGCTGTCACTGTTGTCATTATTTTCCCATCAGTCACTCTTGCTGTTGGACACTTGGTCAAGTGTCAAAAGCAGGAAGAAAAGAAGGAACAGTCTCCTAAGGATGATGATCAAACAACGCTCCATTCTGTTTGCGCTCATAGAGCAGTACGCCATGAGCGTCGGTCTATCTTGCATCGTGGGTCACAAGAAGTGATTTGATAGTCAGTTACCACTTGTGCAACATCACTCCCACTGCACAAATCTGAGACAAGCAGCATCTAAAGTGGTTAGAGCTGTGCAGAGTACATGCACTTGTACA
The DNA here is from genome assembly GCA_019095985.1 of Streblospio benedicti. Lineage (NCBI taxonomy): Eukaryota > Metazoa > Annelida > Polychaeta > Spionida > Spionidae > Streblospio > Streblospio benedicti. Next base: position 20,467,835 of record CM032662.1, read on the forward strand.
CTGGACCGCTGGGTTGTCTGGGCATTCTCAAACCAGAGTCAGACCAGACAGATAGTTATCGCAAAGTGACTCTGTGGCAACGTTGGAAGCTTTCGCCGGCAAGCTTCTAGCTCAACAGCAAAGACTGCAAACTTGAGGTCAATACCCTGCAAGATGAGGACATCAGGCCCCGGTTTCATCACTTGTGACATGTCGACACCATCTAAGAGCTTGACCATGTTGACTGCACTGATGAAAACAGAAAAAGGGTTGAAGCCACCAGAAGTAAAGCTATTCGCTACCATGACCAGTAAGTCAGAGCCCTCGGGACCTGGTGCAACTAGTGCAACCGGGACCCAGCAACAGAATGACGCATTCTCTAAGAGCAAGCCTTGTGCTGCTACGAAGAATGGTTCCCCAGCATAGGAAGCAGACACAACGTGGCTGTTGAAAAGGGTGACTCCTTGGAGCCTATTTCACCTGAACCCAAACTGTTCATATTTGGGTCCATATCTTAGTGTTACCCCTCTACAAGTCACACCGTCTGAGCTTAGATACTCAAATTTGATTTGTCAGTTAAAATAGTGACTTCTTGGAGCCTAGTTCATATAAACCCAAACGCTAGATATTTGGGTCCATACCGAACCATTATTTGGTTCATTTTTTACTGTCACCTCTCTACATGTTGGATCATTTGAGTTAGGATGCTCAAATTTGGTTTGTCAGATGAAAATGATGACCTTTCTGCGCATATATCATACGGACTACAATGGCCTCTTTTTGGTCATCAATTATGGCTATTCCTTGGTTCCCAGCTTGTTACATGCAACATGGTTTGAGATGGATTACTCATTAATTGTACAGGGGGAGGGGGTCATTCGGAATTGACGAGATAAAAAAATTGAACACCCTCCCTAAATCTCTATGTTGAAATTGAATGCCCCATATGAACATCAAAAAATGAGCGCCCCACCCCCACCCAAATCACACACCCGGATAAATATGAACAATGATATACTTTTGTATTATAAAGTTTGATATTGGACAGATTCCCTGAAAACTGTTTAAAGTGTATTGCAATGAATCATTCACTGTCAATGCATACATATTTAGCAATCTATTTGACATTACAATACAGTTAAATCCAAAAGCATGCATTTTGCAGAAAGAAAAAAAATATTGCAGGAATGCATCAATTTGCGACAAAAGTGAACAAGTAGTCTTTTGAGTTATCAGCCTGTTTATTTCGGGCGGTTCGGACACGCCCCCGGACAGAAGCAAAGCAAGAAATCCCCAAAGCTTTGGAAGGAACCACATTCGGACTTCGTGAGCATTTTAATAAAATATTAAATTAATAAAAGTTTTTTCAGTTTGAGAATTGAGTGCCCTCCCTTTCACTTTGAATTAAAATTGAGCGCCCTCCCTTCTGTGACCAAAGAAAATTGAGCGCCCCCCCCACCACCACCACCACCAAATGACCTCCCCTGTACATTAATTGATGATCGCTCCCTAAGTCACAAATAGTGGCCTCTTGGCACCTATTTCACATGGACTATCATAGCTCCTTTTTGGGTGCATTCTGGATATTTGTTGGTTCCTGGCTTGTTACCAGTATACATGTGCAATGTGACGCTGTTCCAGCAAGAGTACTCAAATTCAGTTTTCAAGTTTAAAATCGCGCCTGTTCAGGACCTTAAGCAGTGCTATATATACAGATACAGACAGATACCGAAAATAGCAATCAGACGGGATTTATGGTGCATTTGAAACTGCTCGTATTTACAGTAGGTACAAAGTTCACAGTAGTGAAAATCATCTATTCTATGGTTTCCAACGGTTCTCACCACTCGTGAACTCGTCGAATGCACCAATACACTGGTCCATTTTTGGGTGCATTATGACTTTTTTAGTCCCTGGATCATTACCAATTTACAGGTCACACCGTTAAGAGCTCAAATTCACAAACTTATGTAAGGTTGCGCACAGAGTATTTGTAATCGGAATTTTAAAGGGTTTACAGTACTGCCAATATCTTTATAGAACCGCCCTGGTAACAGTGAAATGTATCACATGCTATACGTTTTATATACTTCAAAAAATGCTGAAATACATAGACTACATGAGAAACAAAAGAAACAAAATTTAAATATAATCATTTATGATTTTTATTTACGATTCGACTTTAATTCCAGTAAGGAGATATCCACCATTACAACTCATATTTATTTCAGGGTGAGAACGATTTGGCAGCACTTGATATTCACGAAGCCATGTTTCTGACAGTCGCAATGACACAACATCTCCTCTGTCTTTCAAGGCAATATAGCAATCAATGAGAGGTTCTTTGTGTTGACTAAATATAACCAGTGGTCGACTTGGCAGTAAATATTCAATAAGCTCAAGCACAATTGGCCTTGGATGATGTTTAGATGCCAAAATCAGTGCATCCATTTCACAACTTTTAATAATATTCCTTACTTTACGAAGCGCTTCTTGTTTTGCATGCTTTCTTTGCTCACGCTCTTCTTCTGTAAGGTCTTCCCATTTGCGTTTGGCTGGCCTTTCATTATTGCCACACTGTGATTCAGTGTGTGTATTACTTTCCGTTTTAATTTCTAGATTTTTATGTTCATCATTTTCCAAGTTTTCTTCAGTGACAGAATTTTCTGTTGCTGTCTCTGGAATAGTCTCCTTTGTCTTCAGTAAAGCAACTTGATCAAGAGGATATGCAAAGAGTATATCATTATATTCTTTAGGAAAACCAAATGTTTCAATTGCTTGACGAATTGGAGCTGAGCCACTGTAAAACTGTACAATTTTCCCACTTCCACCCATCCTCTCTAATATTGCTCCAAGCAATAATCCTATACAATTTTCAAGCAACATCACACGACAACCACTGTGAACATTGCCATATGACAATATCTGGCTGATAGCATCGATTCGTAGATTTAATATTTTACTTGGTCCTCGATTGAAATACATTTTTGAAATCAATCTGGTGTTAGGTTTCAAAATAGTAAAGCGAGCTTCATGCTTCTTTCTTTTCTTACGTATATATTTTTGTTGAGCAAATTCTGTTTTCTTGTGAAAGCTAGCACTGTTTTCAATAAGATTTTCCAATATATCTTGACCTGTTGCACCATCTTTCTTCATTATTATGATCTCTTCCCTCGTTAGTTTTTGGTTTGCACTAGTGTCCACAAGAGATCGATTGTCTTTCGACTCATCTAGTTCAACCTCTTCTTCATCCATCTCATCTGGACCTACTATTTCAACATTACCATGTATAACATCAAAAGTTGTGCCCCATGTTAGTCCAATCAATTTCTCAAGATGAAGTTTAGTTTTTTCCATGTTGACAGTTCTATTATTTCGAACCTCAAAACACTTCAGCACATTTTCTTTTTGCAAAATAACTTGACTGCCACATAGTACAGTATTAGGCTCTGACATTGTGCTCAACGTTAAGCGTTTTGAGCTCTAATTATCTTTAATTTAATTTTAATCCAATTCAGTTCAGTTCAGTTCAGTTCAGTAATATTTCTGACAACGTGGAAAGTGTTCGTATTGATATGTTTAGCCACGGCTAAATTTAGAGTCGTAAACGGGATGTAAGTAGCTATTTTTACGGGCCCGTAAAAATAGCAACTTTCAAACGGGATATATATGTGCTCGATAGATTCTACCTTAATTTTTCTTTCAATTAATTGGGTTGTTCGTAAGCCTTTCCACATTAAAGTATACTTATATTCCTACTCATATTTTTACTAATCATGTAATAGTAATAATCCTTTACAATGCTCGACCATCAAATGCATGCTAAAAGTACTTCTCATTCTCTTTTTGTATCATTGTTGCATCTATTAACAACAACTATTAAGTCGGATCAACCAAATATGTGTGAAGGACACTGCATAAATGTAAACAAAAATATTATTATAACTCCTTCACTGAAATATGCAGAAGTCCACCAGTTTATTCATAAGTGCAAGCCGTACATGCTGTATTGGAAATTACAAATGTTTTTCGGTAAATGAATATCTTTTCCATGTAAACTAGATCTATGTCTAGAGCATGAAACTCCAAATCTTCAAAATGCACAACCTTCTTCAATATCTTCAATCTTGCATCCAAATGGACGTGGGTGTGGGTGACGTCATAAAGTGTGCGTTGAACGATTTACATTAGATAAAACTTCTGTGCAGTGGGTTAAAAACAATCTTTATCTTGATTTACATTAATACCCAGGTATTGTTTCTTTTCACCCACTGGAGTGGAGAGGTGTGATCCAGGTGGTGGCATCTTTGAAACAATGTAGGGAGGTGCTCTTGGATCCCGGTGGGTAGTTGGTTCCAGAGTCTGATTGTTCTTGCAAAAAACTGTACTTGTATGCTTCTGAATGGAGCGACTGGATGCTGATATAGCTATGTGGACATCTGTTGGAAATCTGTACTGTTGGTTGTGTCTGATTTTTGAAGAACAATGTCAGGTCATATAGGGCTCTGCGGTGACGGAGAGGCTGCCACTTCAGTTGTGTCTGGATCTGGTGTGTAAGGTTGGCATCAGGACCGTACGACGTCGTCGTCAACCTGGG
>CM032662.1:20472510-20503519 GCA_019095985.1 Streblospio benedicti
TGTGGTTGGTCATGACATAGTTTATAGTCTAGGTAAATGCCCCGCACCCATTAATTTCTGCTGATGTCTTCAAGTTTTTTAACGGCTGGCTACAAAATGCAGTACAGCTCAGTCAGCTGTTTGCACTAAGATTTTGTGCTCTTTGCTTCTATGATATCCATATGATTTATGTTTAAACTATTTTAGGGACCCCTTGAAGGCTTCCGTATATTTTGGAGCATTTTTTTAGGCGCCACATAGAGAACATTTCCAGTACTGCGGTGACCCTGATAACGTTTTAGCCATACAGGACTAGTATTGCAAAAAAGTTACTAGTCTTCCAAAAATGTTACTCGTCCCATATATTCTTCACCTTACAGCTTTGTCAAAACTCAAAAGTTGGTAGTCTGGATCACGAGTTCCAGACGAGTAAGCTACAATTTTTGCTCATCCTGTTGGTTTAATACTAGTCTCTGACTAGAAGGCGAGTACTTATTTGTGTCACTGTGCTGTGATACAGCAAACAGCAGATTTTTTTTATCTGTAGTCTGCGATTCTAGCTGCATATTCTTCCCAGTGGAGTTGATTTTACTTTTAAGGAGGGTTTGAACACTCAGGATATCTGCACAAGTAAAGAGTAGAGAGTTATGCATCCTGACTGTCTTACCATTTGACTTCTAGGAGCTTTCTGAGCTGTGTGGTATAGAAATGGTTGACCATTGATACTAAACGGTTTCTGAACCGTACAGGAGAGACTGGGGAGTGGTAAATACCATGGGACATACTTCCGATCTTGATCCATAAGGTGATGCTACGATGATTCCATGATTCCATCATTCTTGTATAGTCTGCCAAAGGAACCATTGGCTATTGTGATATGGGCATTGATTTCATCATCTTTCACATTTCTGGACAATGTACTGTTAGATGAATCAATCCATTGCTTTCATACATTGGTCGTTTATATGCCTTTATGGTAATGTAAGGCTCAGAGAACGTCTTCCCTGGTGCTGGTTGGTGCATCAGTTCTGTCTTCCAACACTTCCTATCTGCATTTTAAGAACTTGAAGCGGGGACTTAAACTATAATTTCGAAGTTGGGATACCTTTAGCTCCCTAATAAATTATATTTTGTTACAAAAAATGAAGTGTGGCTATACTATGATTTATTTTGCAAACTTCAGGAAACTGAAGCTTTACTGAGAAGTGAAGCACAACTTACAGATGCTGAAATAAAAGAAGAACCAGAAAGTCAAACAGCTTTACAAGTATCACATGCTCTTGCTGCATATAAAAGGTAGTGTCAAACTCATTGTCTTCTGCACACCAAATAAATAACATTTTCGAAAGTTAGTTGTGAATGATGATAAAAATAGTTCATATTTTAATGACTTTGTTTGATAAAGATGATAAGGATATTCATTATAATTGTTGTTTTTAGAAAAATGTTAAATGTTTCTGTATTCTTGTTTCAGTGAAGGAGACCCTAGCTTATATGATGACTATTACACCGGTCTCAAGGATTTTGTAGAAAACTCTACAGACATTCACAAAGTTCGTATTCATATACCCTTTATTCCGTACACATTGGTTTTATATATATGTGCTCCGTGATTTGATCATGCATTTTCAAATTGACACATGCATTTTATTGTCATGACACAAATAATTTTAATCTACTACTTTTTAAGCCATAACAAAATTTTTCCTAAGACACTTAGTTTCAAAATTATTATACATGACTTGAAGTAAAATGCTGCGTTTATGATAGGGCCATGAATAGGAGAAAAATCATACATGTCAATAGAAAGGCATCCTTATCTATTCAGGCTTATTACTTATTGGAAATAAGCCCTTATTCAAAAGCGGCAATAATGCTGACAGATTTCGGAAGCTCTCGACCAATCAAATCATCAGAGGCCAAAAAAGTTCAGCAGTCAATCAAACAGAACAATATGTAATCTGTATGAGGATGTTCACAGAAATACGGTACACATCATTATTTGGTGGGTGAATTGACGTTTGAAAGCATACGTGGAGCGTGCCTGTTCTACACTAGTCGCCCGTTTTATTGGTAACGGTCCTCTATGAAAACAAATTGATCTTCTGCCACTAAAATGAGCTCAGTTGGCCCACGGCTTATACCATGAACATCGGACTTTGAAGGCTGTGTGAATGGGAAAGGCATGAAACCCACAATGATAGAAAGAATATCCTGAAAAATATACCCATGCTGACTAAGATTTACACGTTAAAATCAACAAACTCCATGTAAATGCAATTGAAAGTGATGTCACTGGTGATTAAAAATACTTGTCCGTAGGTCTAGTAACTCAAAACTTTTACCCATCCTGACAGCACAGGTACCCATCACAGACAATAGGAGGGGAACTTATCCATGGCTCTGAGCCTACACAAAGTTCTGTGCTTTTGAGTAATCTAGAAAGGCATGAACTCTTACAGACATTTCATCATTTTGAATCTTTAAATTTGTAATTATACTCATTTTGATCTGATGAAATCATAGAAAACTAAAAATGTAGACGTAATTTCCATAGCTTCGAAAATGTCACTTTCCTAAATCAGTGAAGGAAGCCATGTCTTTGATTGGCCTTGAATATCCAAATTCATATGAGATTATATATTTATGACTAGGCAGTAATTGGATGTGAGATGATCTCAACCTAATACATGTATATTAATAATTATATGGATATTTTGAATGTTTAGAATGGTACAAAAACCTCAGCTAATTCAATTATTGTCCATATAGCTCTTAACGGAATAGATATTTTACAAAGTTTAAGTCTGAAAATTACGAAAATTTCTGTGAGAGCATGTTTCCCAAATACAGAACAATCTTTTTTATCCGTAAATCCTTTATCCAAATAATTCGATTAATGATCAACTGGACCCCCTGGCACATTCCCTTTTTTTCATATATACATGTAGAGATTGCCCATGGACTATATACAGGTATTAAATTGACTGCAGAGATTACACAAGGGACATGTAGACGTAGTAATATAATTATTTACCTATGGGTACAAACTCGGGGGGGGGGGTCAATTAAGATCCATGTACCGTGAAAGGGGTTGGCCCGGGTAGGAGTGTTGGTGGGAGGTTACATATACCGGTACATGTTTTTTTTTCTTTACATATTTATTTGCATGATAATGTATACATATGAAAGGTTTAATTTCATTTAACTGTTACAATTATATAATATATATATATATATACTAATATGAATAACATACATAAATATTGTCTCTAACGAATGAAGTAGTGAAACTTACTATCCTGTTTTAGTGTGAACTGTCTATGGTTTTATACCCAGTGTTTGTACATATGTATCTGCAGCTTGTCTATAATAGTCATGAAAAAGAAGGTATGTTTTTTATTGTATACAGTTTTAAAATATATAAATCCATACAAATAATCATTTATTTATATACAAATACTCATTTCATATAGTATTTTTGTAGACTACTGGTAGTCGTTTTGAATTTATTACAAACATTTTAGCTCAAGAATTCTTCAAAAAATTTGCTGCTACCCAAGAAGATTATTATGGTGCAGATTTGAGGCAGCTATGTACAGTGACAAAATCAGAGCACATGCAGGGTAATCAATTGATGGACAATTTTAAGTAAGTCGATGGCCATATACATGTTACTATAAATGCTTCGTTGTTATTTCACAATACGCTTCATTACGAGCCTTTGTGGATGGAAATTATTGTTATTTCTACAAGACTTTCTTTCATTGCAGACAGAGTAAATTTACTGTTAAGATGTCAAGAGATTCTTACAATCACTTGAAACGTTATTTGATGGAGAAAAAACAGAATATTTTGTTGAATATTATCCATGAACATCTCTTTGTTGATGGTAAGACAACTATTAGGTTAATGTTATGACAATATTTCACTGTATGAATTTTAGTAGAAATGGTTAATTGGCAGTATTAAACATTCAATGTACCAGGTTGTCTTGCACAGCAGTGGACATAGTGAAAAGATGTGTTGATAATGCCAATCTTTATGTACAATCTTTATGTACATGTTCTAACATTGTGTGTTTAGTTTTTGATGGAGCACCTAGAACAAAACAAGTGATTGATGCTACTTCTGGAAGCATGGCAGGAGAAGCAAGGAAAGAAGGTAAGGATTGTAATGGAAATATTTACAACAGTAATACGTTTTGGTGGAAAATGATTCTGAGATTAGTGATAGAAGATCAAGTGTTCTTTCGCCTGCAGCTCTCATAATTTTTTCCTAACTGTGTGAACCTATTCATGCATCTGTAATCATTTTTTGAAAATTCACCGAATTTCTCTTGAGCTCTACCACGACTCTTAATGATTTTCTTTTTAGCTAATAAACAGAAAGTCTTTTATGGATTATTCAAGGAGCCTGAACTTAATGTACAACTGGAGGATGAAGATGATGAACCTGAAAGTGATAAGCCTAAGGTATATTGCTCGAAGTCTTAGCTAGTTTTAGCATCATCAATGAAGTCTTCATAAAACATGTGCTGAGACCCTGGGAATGGACCGATCCAACATCTGGCAATATTTTCGAATTGACCAATCAAATCGCAGCACGTGCATCTCACAAACAAATGCATGTGTTATGTGCCTGGTAAGGTTGAAATAACAGTCACATTCACCAGTAAGTGACTGAAACAGACTGTCCATTAGTAGAGGCATTTGTATGGGTTTACAACAAACGTGTGTATGATGTTCACAAAAAGTGTTAATACTGTACTGAATAGTTTAACCAGTTGTGCAGTACTTTAAATTCTGTCTGGGTTGCCGCTTTTGTCTCCATGTAGCCCTGGATCCATAACATTGTCATCATATAATCTTTCTCGTGAACGTATCTCTGCTGATCGTTTTTAACACATGTCATGTATTACATTGTAAAGTCTTAGACCCCATTTCATTCTACCGGTACTCTTATTCAAAGCAATATTGAAGCTATGTATTTATTTTGCAGAAAAAGAAGACAAAAAAAGATGCAGTGATGTCCAAGAAACAGAAAAATGACCCTAATGCACCAAATACCAATCGTATACCACTTCCTGAATTGTAAGATTCTTTAACAATTAATGTAACGTTATTTCTTTTAAAAATCTGTACATGCTATTGTACTTTAAAAATAAACAATTTATATTAACTTCATGAAGGAAATGTATCGGAAAAAATTGATGTAGACGTTATTGATGTTTTACAATTTGTACAGGAAAGACCAAGACAAAATTGAAAAAGCTCGAGCTTTGAGAGAGGCGGGGAAGCGGGTAGTTGTCGGTGTGGAGCAACCACCATCTATTTGCTTCTATACATTTTTAAATGCTTATCAAGGGTAAATCATCTTACCATCATTTAATTTATGTTAATTTAGTTTATTCATTATAGTGACAATGTCCAAACCTATTTTACAAGTGTACAAACAAAAAGAAGATATTACTGGTCCCAGCCACTATTGACCTATAGAGTCACTATTCACCTTCCACCTAGTTAATTTTACTGTTATTATATGGCGTTATATATACAAATATATACAAAGATGTATTTGTGATTGAAAAGAACAGAATGCAAATGTATATTATACATTATTAGATTGTAATTGTGCATGATACAACACTTTTTTTTCATTTCTGAATAAATACCAAAGGTCCCAACTAATGTCCAAACAGTCCCGACTTGAGTAGAGGATGAATGTTGACTCGCCTTTTCTCTATATGATTCAGTTAGTGTATACAGTCAGATAAATTGGGCATGTATGCAATGATGTGAAAAATTTATAAGTGAAACTAAAACATCAATTTCTAAATGACTAATGCATGTAGTATATGCACAATATCTCCAGTCAGTTGCTTGCAAAACTCCTCATTAGGGTGCACCGCTACCTAGGTGAGACCCAAATCTTGGAGAAGGGCAGGACTGACCTAGGTAAAGTGCAGGGTGGAATAATCTGTTCATCTAGAACATAAGGTGGGTGTGGTAGGAATGAGCGCCGGAGGTAACGTTGACTCAATGGAGAGTTGTGCACATTGTAATAAATGATGCCACACATGCAACCATGGCTTGAGTAGAAGCCAAAAGCCTGTTAAGCAGTAGTATTTGTGTTCAGGATACAGGCAGAAATATACATACTGGTACAATCAATATAACTAATAAATATTTTCTACCTATTGAATTTTTGTTGTTGTCATTATAGGGTTACGTCTGTAGATTTTAGTGAAGATTCTAGTTTGGTCTCTGCTGGGTTTGCTGACTCTACCATCCGTGTCTTCTCAATCACGCCAAATAAATTAAGGTGTATGAAACCTCCAGATGAGTTGAACATCATTGACAGAGAAGTTGGTAAGAATTTATTTTTACATCTAATTCTGATCAGTTTTCTTCTATATATAAACTGGTAGGTGGCTTGCATTCAGTTGCAAGTAGATGTTGTGGTCCTCAGTAGCTCAGTGGTTAATAGGGATGATATTGTGGAAGTCATTTTCCGAGAATTGCCATGAGTTGCTGTTTTAAAACAATTGTTACATGATGAATGTTCGGAAGCCTCAGGCCTGTCCCCGCATCAAGAGGCCACACCTCTGCATGCACAGTTTGAAAACTATAGCTAGTGTGATCCCCACCAGCAATAGTAGCAAACCTGTACATGGAATGGTTAGAGAAAAGAACAGAACTTCCATATGAGTGTTGTGGATGATGAGCTGAGAAGATAAAGAGAGGAGACAACCTCAAGACCATCTCAACTCAGATGAGACTGGTCTATCATTTACGCATGAAGAAGAAAGAGATGGATGCATTCCATTTCTCCACACTGATTGTGCGTAAACCAGACAGGATGGAAAACTAGTTTACAGAAAGGACCGACACTGACCAGTACCTACACTGTTCTCCCACCACCCTTTGGGCAAGCTGTTTTTGGCGCACCCTTTTAGATAGAGGGAATGACATATGATGGGTGACAGGCAATTGCCAGTTGAAGCTTTGACAAGATGTGGTTATCCTGAATGGTCGTTCCGACAGAAACACCAGATAGGGGGGGAAGAGTGAAAAAGAACAAGAAAACAGGTCTATCTAAAAGATCCTGGGTTTCCCGATGTTTGCCTGTGGTTTTGAATAACCAAGTTCGAGTCCATATGTGACATAGTTATATGGAAGCTTAGGGTTGAAAAACCTGTCTTCAGCTCTGTCAGAATAGTGGTAGGAGCTTGCTTGCCATAGAAAAGAGAGTGAGAGAGAGAAGAATAAAATCGTATCCACAAGCAAACTGGGAAAAACACATTCGAATAACCAAGGTTTATAACCATTAACCATAGAAGTTCTTTCACATGTCTAGTTTCCTTCAACAATCGCGTCAACTTCTTTTGTGAACAGGTGATACCCTGGTCTAAGAAGAGTACACACAACATTTCTTATCTTCTAAATTGTGATTACTAGACTTATTTGAATACGAATTGGTGTGAGGCGTTTTTTTTTTTACAGTAACCTTCAGATTGCTATTCTCCAACCATTCAGTTGCCGTTCAGTATTGAAAGAGGCTAGCTTATTGTCCACTTCACCTTCAGTAGTAAATTGTATGTGTGGATTTGTTGAGTTACGGTATGTTGTGAATTTCTTGATTTGGTTGGAATGTAAGACTGTAAACGTGTCATCTACATACCTAATTACCTATACCAGGCAGAAGGTTTGACATTCTTTTCGTAGTTTTCCATCCTGGAGTCTCTCCATCTGCAACTGCAGGGGAAACAGGAGAGCCCATCAATGCTCCTTGTATTTGTCTATAGACGACACTATTACATACAAAATATGTGGTCTCCAATCAAAACCTCAAAATGGTCACTAACTGGTCAACATCAAGTTCACATCTAGTGCCCAGTGTGTTATCTTTTTCTAGTCTTTTTCTTGATGATAGATGTGGCGTCTTCGATCGAAAAACTTGTAAAAAGTGCCGAGATGTTGTAGGAGACAAGTTCACGTGGTGATGGAATTTCTAAGTCTTTGATCTTGTTTACAAAGTTTTCAAGTGTTCATTTTTTTCTTTGATAGATTTAAGGATTGAAGACAAGTATCTCGCAGCCGCATATGTGATTTTTCTTATGCTAGGCACTATCAGCTATAAGGGGGTGTCTTTTTTGTGTATTTTTGACAGTCCAAAGAACTATTGTTATTGACGATTGAAGGATCTGAGTAGGTTTGTTCCTTCTCTATATAATGAATCCAGATGCTAAGAAATCATTATTATATGATGTGTGTGTATTTGTGCGATAAAAGCTATGCAATCTCATTGGTCATAAGAATATTCCATCCAACAGCTCATATCCAAGTAAAGCCCTGCCCCCCAAATTTTGATTATATTTAAGTCTATGGTACATGTACATTGAAATTCCAATTACAAAGCACATTTTTTTTACCAACCCACATCCTTACTTGACTTAAAGACCATGGACAGATTTGGAAATATATTGCCTATCATTCGAAAACTAGTCAAGATGTTGCTGGAAAATAAATACTTTGTTGCAGAAGAATCTATAATAACTTGTGACTTGTTTGAGATTGATTTTAATCAATGTGAGCTATCCCCGTTCACCCATCATTGCGTAAAGTGTTGACAGTCAAAAAGGTTTAGGATATTTATAATTTTATATAGAGATTCTTCCATGATATTTCATCATAAGAAATTTTGAAAGTTGTAATTAGTATATTTTATTTGATGTATATGTAGATTATTTGATGAATTTCAAATGTGTTATTTATAGATGATGTATTAGAAAGAATGATGGATGATCGTACAGCATGTGACAACATCACCCTCCATGGCCATTCTGGCCCTGTTTATGCCACAAGCTTTAATCAAGACAAAAACTTCATGGTATCTGCATCGGAAGATGGATCAGGTCTGTAGAAAAAAAGCATCAATTAGATGCGATCGCCAGAGTCTCAAGTTACATCAGACTTACGTCACAAGTACATTTTAGTGACGTGACGAGACTCTGACATATGTCGAGACTGGCGAATACATCTAGTTATCTTGGATTTCTCATCTTAATCAAATGTTCTTCATGTATTTTCAAACTAAGTTAATAATTGTTGCAAACATAGATTAAATGTCAGGTAAGAATATACTTGATGGGAACCCTACACTCAAATTTATATTTTTGTTCTTTTTGAATCAGCATTGTCATTTATGTTCACCAATTTTGTTAAAACTGTGAGTAAATGTATTTATTTTTATTGTTTTCAGTTCGATTGTGGAGCATGCAAACATGGGCAAATCTGGTCTGTTACAAGGGTCATGTATTTCCTGTTTGGGATGTGAAGTTTTGGTAAGAAACTGTCATTTGCAACTTCAGTTGAAAACTGTCAAAATAAAATCAAAACAATTTATAGAATTTATGATGTTTGTACATTAACCATTTTCTAGCTCTCTTTGAAATCTCAAAAAGAGTTTAAAAAGAAATGAAAATATGTTGAAATTATTAACTATCACTCATAATTTCTGAATAGGTCATCTTTGATGAATACAGGTATCTATTTATTCATAGACATGTTAAGCACAATTATTTGCCTACAAAAGTTAAAACAAAGACATTTGATTATTTTATTTTAGTACTCATGGACATTATTTTGCATCTTGTGGGCACGACCGAACAGCACGGTTATGGTCGACTGATCATTTCCAACCTCTGAGAATATTTGCTGGTCATCTAGCAGATGTTGATGTAAGAATCAATCCTTTCTATATTATAAGCTGGGAAAGTGTATGCATGTTTTGAAATGCGAAAATTGTATGTTTTGTATTGTTTTTTTACGCTATAGCTGCTTCACTTTTCATAGGATTTTTACCATATTTGCACAGAAATTTCATGGATGTGTATCACTATTTTGTGTTTGAACATTCTGAATAATGATGATAAGGATGTGATTGAAGAAATGTTGCACATATATTAAAACATCAAACTTGACCTTAATAAAGCAGTTCGTTTGAAAGACGATGAAGAACGTTATGAATGATGTGGTAGCGTGTCCTGTGTGTATGTAAACACACTTAGTAAATCTTTTTTCAATTGGAAATTTCAAGTGGGTCAAGGATGCATTATTCACCAATACCCATGATAAAGTTTGCAAAACTGTCATTTTTTACCAAAAATAATCACAGGACATTTTGAAGCATCCTGGCCTTGCGTGCAATGATTGATCCTACCCTATGACCTATCAACATTATCGATTTTATGTTTCAATATTAATTTTAAGGACAGGTGAGAAATATTGCATCATCTGTATTATTATGTTACAGTGCCTTCAATTTCATCCTAATTCCAACTACATAGCAACTGGTTCCACGGACAGAACCGTTAGACTATGGGATGTTAGTACAGGGCAATGTGTGCGAATTTTCACAGGACATAAGGTAATAAGAATATGCCATTTGATGCTAATACTTAGATTTAGTGCGATATTTTTAGTTTAGATTTAAGTTTATATCCACTACATATACTTTGAAAATACAAAACTAAATTGTACTGGTTAGGGATAATTGAAATGTATTTTTCAAACTGTGTCGATGATTGTTCGTTAATTGTAATCACTAGATGTATCAATATGTAATCATTACAGAAGCATTTACAATTGAAATAAAGTTTTATCGTATTCATAATCATTTTCATATTGCATATGATTTAAAAATATGGTTTACATTATGGGTGCTGTTTTTCAGGGACCAGTCCATTCTTTAGTATTTTCCCCATGTGGCAGATTTATTGTGTCATCAGGTTTGTATATTTTGTACCTAGAGCACTGCACACCCAGTTTTTTGTTTAAACAATCGTAGCACAGCTATTAATGAACCCTCAATAGTGTTTGATGTGTCAAAATAAAGCTACTTACTTATATTGTCGCATGATAAACACAGTTATGATTCATTAAAATTATATGATCTATGGTGCAATTTGTTGCATGCACACCGAGTTCGTGTGTGGCGATAATCAGGAATTTGAACTAGTTTATTTACATTAGATCTTACTAGAAATTTTATTTTTTTCACTTTGGCACCGGGAAAGCAATAATTTTTAAAGTAGTAATATTGTGTGCTATTTGTTTGGAGCCTAAAATTTTTATTTAAATAACACGAACTGGGCGTGCACGCGTACTGGGTGTGTAGTGCTCTGTATTTATTTTCTTTACAGAAATTCCTAATGTACAATACTTATTAATGCCATTTTTAGCTATTGTGCTTTCTCTATGTGTCATCCATACACAATTGGTATTTGCACAATAATTATAGCATTACTCACTCGATGGTACACAATTGGTATTTGCACAATAATTATAGCATTACTCACTTGATGTTCACAAACTGTAGTCGTTTTACCGTACACAATTATTAGGAATAAGTGGACGGAAATGTTTTTTTTTAATTAAAGTGTGCCTTTCAGAAAGTCTTTTACAGTACTTTTCTGACACTCCGTCACAGACTCTCTACATTTGGAGACACCATCTTTGAATGTGGTACACTGTTTACGCCACTAGTGACCATCACATGTTCCTAATTTGATTCTGCTAATAAAGTATGGCTTCCGTAAAGCCGTTTCATTCAATAATTCAATTGAATTTCCATTCCGTATGTTTTTTCAAACCCATACTGTTATTGAAAATGTCCAACCTGTACTCTTATTCAAGACTGGCACAATTGGAAACACAAGAGTAATATTCAGTACATTTCTAAGAAGCTGGTCTCGATGGTTCGGTGCCCCGGGGTTTTACGCTAACCCATCATGCCTAATATTCATTAAAAAAACATGCAATGTATTGCCTAGTAAAACCTTTTTTCTCCAAATTAATGTTTTATTGCAATTGATTTAGGCATTGACAAGACTCTGTTGCTATGGGATGTTCCTCATGGTGAATTGGTTGGTCAGTTAAAAGGTCACACAGACACTGTCTACTCTCTTGCCTTTAGTAGAGATGGGGCTTCACTTGCATCAGGTAAGTGACGAAGCTAGCAATAATATACAAATAAGCAAGTACCATGGTCTAACATGTCAACAAATATTTTAAATTCCTGATGCATGGTGGCAGTTCTAGATGCATAAATGTGCCATGGCTGCAATTATAGAAACAGTAACATTCAGATAAAGGATCGATATTCACAAGTAGATCTACATACTATTATTTGTATTTATTAAGGAGGACTGGATAGTACTGTTAAAGTTTGGGACATGTCAACGTTGCAAGATGACCAGGACAGTGAAGCTATTCCAGGCTTGTAAGTACTTTTTCAATGGCACTTTGCCATGTGTCCAGTATGTGTATGATCACAGCAATTTGGATACACTCAATGTTAGCTCTTCAGTTCACATATGGTTTTGTCTTTATTTGCAGAAGTGACAGCTCACAGTACCTAATTGGATCATACCCAACAAAACAAACACCAGTTTTGGGTGTTCATTTTACTCGTAGAAATCTCCTCATGGCTAGTGGACCATATATCAAATGAAAATCGGTTTGCATATGTGCATGATATTGGATACTCGTCTGAAAAGTACTGTAGCTTTGCATAAGATTATGCCAAAGTTGGTTCTACCAATTGGATATGATTGATGTGAAACACTATATTTTTACATGAATGTAATGATGGTGAAAATTATAAGCAGCTTCTGAATAGAGCACTCTTCCCACCAGAATTCCAGCAAGAATACTTTTGTATAGGGAATCACGATAAGTGTTCATAAAGGAATTTAAACAGTGTCATTTCAAATATGGAAAGGTCAATACTAAAGTATTGATGACAACAGGAAAGAAGTACACTTTTTCCTTTGTTGTAAAATGTGTAGAACACACCATAGGCATCACCAGCATCAGCATTTGTGGATATCACTACCAGTATTAGTACACTATAGAGCAAGTGCTACACTTTTGAATCAAATATATTTACATAATTATTAACCATTTAATTAACCACTTGAAGACTCCCGTGCTAAGGATTATCCCCTTGTCACACAATTCCCAAGGAAAACCCCGCGTCACACATCACGTGATCACACACCTGCTAGGTGATAACATTGACACGTGACCATATGAATGCACGGGAAAGTGGCCGTTTTTGATGTGATATTTCTGTACTTAAAGTTGCTATATTTTGTTAGTTGTGAATTAAAATACGTTGTATCTGTATTATTGTATAACAAACTGGACAGGTTTTAGAGCAGAGGCTGCTAATGAAGGTTTCCTGGGGCTTTAAAATAGCCGACGTTAATACAGCAAATACCACGCCTTGCCAAACAATCACATGAACCCCTGCACACCAAGCGCTGCTTTTCCTTTGTTAAGAAAATTCCAGACATTTTCTTGTTTACGTCAATAGGGCACACGTGTGTTTGTTGTCACTGCGTAGACCCGCGTAGACAGGAAACGGAAGAGAGGGCTTTCTTGAGAATAGTAGAACACAAAAATGGCTATCAAGATGTGATTACAATGAAATTCTTTATTCTTGAAATACCACTATTAAGTATAATCGTCAAGGATTCTGTATAAATTGATGGAATTTAAAGCTTGATAATCTCACTGGTATGACTGCACAATGGCATAAACATTGTGGCCTTAAGAAACTGTAGCAGTTGCTCTATATTGAAAAATTAAGAAAGTCACCAAAAAATTAAATATCTTGTCTTCTCAGTTGCAGACATGTTTAGAAGTGTACAAAGAATGATGTTGGTGCTTTTGGTGTATATTGTGTGTCCATAAACATTATGTACAATGAATTTGAAAATAAAGATATAAAAATTATTTTATTTTGAAAGATACAACATCATGAAGTGATCAAAAGACACATTCAAAATACCAACAATTGACATGTGTAAGGCCAAGTGGCAAAATCTGCAAGGCATGCGTTTTCTAAAACTAATACTATAACACAAATGTGCTTCAATAATACATGATTGGCTAATACTGTTATAATTAATACATTCTATGTAAAGGCAAATGCGTCTACACAAGTATGTACAAAATTTATTGAAACTCTTTAAAGATGTTAATAACATAATGAAAAACAATGAATATCCTGGGTTTAATTGCTGTACATAATTTGAAATATCTGCCAGTAATGTAATAAAGTTTTTGCCATACAGCAACATAATGCAACACCATTAAAAATTCCACACAACTTTTATATCCTCATTCTTCACAGGTAACTACTTTTCGACAGCCATCACCGTAAGTAGTTTAATTAATAATAGGATTGTAGCCAACCCTCAAGTTCTCTTTGGACATGCATAATTTCAGAATATGATAAGTGAACATGAACATGTTAAAAAGACACAAACAAATTTGCAAGTTCTGTGCTCTGATCCAATACTGATAATATAATATAGCATTTAACAATACTTCCCCATCAAAAAATGGTTGTATTTCACCTCCATGTCCTCATGTAAGGCACATTAATATTTGCAAGTTCATGGGTTTCAAGCAATACTGATCATACAATATGTTTGAGCATGTGTTGAACTAAATAAAATTGTCAACAATATTTAAACACCCTCCCTAGGCATAAAAAAAAAACTATACAAAATTGTTCTTGGGCATACCATAATACTGATTACTTATTAGTCCATTAACGTTAAATGACTTAAAAAAATAAAACAATTGTGTGTCATTAAAACATACAAATAAGGTTTTAAAATATCACAGGTTAAAATTAACATCACAGTGTGTATAAAAAAATAATACTTGTTATACTTGTAAGCTAATAGTATTAAATAAAGATTTTAACTTCCTTTTTTGGAGGAACCATAGACAAAAGTGATTCCAATGTTTATAAGTTTTGGCTTACTTTTCTCAAATTTTCGCTGCACAATGAAGAGTTTGAGCTTCATCTAGAACATTTCTAAAACTTTCAATTGAAACTTCTCCACGTGGATTCCTTGATTGAGCAACCTCATACAGCCGATCAAAAGTGTCTAAATCAGTGTTGAATCCAATATTGGCAAATACTTCTCGAATCTGAAAATACATCTCTAAAATTCATATCTTGATAATAAGTTTATATAATGATAATTCACATAATTTGGTGTGTTGATAGTATTTAGAGTAGTAGTAATTACAGTAATTCATCACAATATATCTAGGAGCAATGAGCAATAAGTCCTACCTCTTCCCGTGGTCGGGGCATAAGGAAGTGTTGTTCATAGACTCCATGGTTTGAAAATATCGACTGGTTAATCAGTCCGTACACAGTGCTTTCATCACCATAATTTTTTGTATCATTTATGCGTTTGATTCGTGGTGCAGCTAGATCGGTGCGTATGGTAGGTACACCATAGCACCTATAATCTTTGGGAGTAACGCCTCCAACAATGGCATTAATCATTCCAGAACTAGTACGATGCTGTCCCACAGCTCTATCAATCTGCCTGCTCTGACATTTTTCTGGGGCTGATTGGACTGTAAATTTAGAGGTGTTTAGTTATTTTTTCAACATCTATAATTGATGAAACAGATTTGAACTTTATTTTTTAGTGTTAACATCTTTCTTTAGGGTCTTCTCACACTTTACCCTGATTACATGTATATGTCCAAGACGTAGTGGCAATGGCAGGCCAACAAGGAGGTCCCAGTAGGTGAACACAAGTTAGAGGAGGCGACAGAGTTCTTTTGGAGAAGTTGTTTCACCGATAAGACGGTTATAAACAGGTCTAGATCAGTCTAAATGCATCTTCATCACCCCCCTTCCTACTGCTGGGGTTTGAAACATGAAATCTGGAACAGATTAAATGCTCCTCCCTTCCCCTCCCTTCCTCACCAACATATCTGCCACCACCCCTCAACAAATCTGGGCTGGAACAGACATCGATCGGCCCCTGATCCCTCACAACAGCTCTGGGCTCCCGTCAGTATACAGGTCTGGGACAGATTAAATATACCTCCATCACCTTCTTTCCATCGTCATATGTGACAGACATTTACACACTACATGTATATGGCAATGATTGATCCGTCTAATACCCCCTCCCCCAGCTACTGCTCCGGTTGCAACTGATTAGATTTGGAGCAGATTAAATGCTCCCCCCCTTCACCTCATTTCATCACAACGTACCATAAACCCTCACCCCCCAACCACCACCACCTCAGCCCAACATGAACACACACAGACTTTCTGCAACCCTCCACAATACACTGTGACATGCAACGTAGGTTTGACTTACACAAATGTTTAACATATTACATACGTTTAAAAAACATGGTGCTGTAAGCAGCATGACAACACTTCTAAAAAATTATTCTTTCTTGTTTTTATCATTAAAACCAATTTATTTGGTTTGAAATGTGACATTATAATGACCACCAAGTTGTCCTGATTGTACATACATAATTTGGAGTGTGTACGTCTTGTGGTTAAAAAGCCTTTTGTGACACAAATAATCGCCTCTTCCATTATATATATAGATACATGTACTTTTGGTCATATAGCAAATGGATTATCCACCTACTGACATTTAATTAATTTTTTATGATCGATTATAAACTTCAATTTACCTTTTCTGTCAACTGAGCCTGGTATTTTATCTTCTCGAAAATTAAGATAGTCAACAAAAGTTGCATAATCAACTTGTTCACTTTGTGGGTCGACACCACAGGCCTTCATAAGTGCTTCAAGTAGTTCATCATTTACAGGCAAATTGAACCTCTGGCATGCTGCACGTATGTCCTCTTTGTTAATCAACCCATCCTTGTTCTTCAAAAATTAGAAATGCATCATAAGTATAAGCTACAGTGACAAGTTTAATATTTTGCTACGATTTAATTGGTTATAAAAGATGACCTTAAATGTATGTCTCACAATTTTACCTGATCATAGTGTTTGAACGCTGCAAGAAGATCAGGAAAATGGAGATAGTTTGCTTTTTGTAGATGTCTTCTTAGTGCTGCAATCAGACCTCTATGTCTATCTTTGCCTCTGAGATAATTTCCATGTGGCCTATTGTGAATTAAGTCGTCAGCTCCAAATTCATCCGGTTTAATTAAGATGCCAAATGTGTGATCAGGGGGAACATTTAAAGTATCCTTAATGCTGAAATATATATAAATATATGAGTATAAATAACCATCAACCATAAATCCAGTTAACAATAAAATAATTAAGAAAACAACATTTTATGTCCAGATCAGAGCTCTGTGTAAAGCCCCATATAGGTAGTTTTAAATACCGGTATGCTTATCATTTCCAAAATGTTTTAAAGTTTTTAATACAATGCCATCCTTTTCAAACTATATAATAAAGCAGTGTCATAAAATATTTAAATTATTTTTATAAACATTTTGAAAATAAGCATATTTAAAAAGAAAATAACTACCACAATGATACAATATACATTGAGTCGTACTTATCAAATTTAAGTAACTTTTACAATGAATCTGTGGGTGTTGACTAATCTGCATCTATTGCATTCTACTCGCCAGATTAGTTACAAACCAGTAACATTTTATACAAAATTGAAAATATTTTTCCTCCATAAATTACTCATTTATATTGTAGCTTCAACCACAAAAGTTTAAAAGGCTTAAAAAGTATGCTGGCTTTGGCTCATTTTTAATTGTCGGTCTCAGTCTGGTACCAGTGCAGGCTAGTTTTGTGATAAATATGGTGGTGCAGGGTTGGGGTATGTTTTTCATTTTCAATAATTTGCTGGTGCTTATCCAAGCATTAGGTCTGGTGTGCAACTTGGTCACTTGCAAAGGGATCTGGTCTAGATATACATCCTTTTACTTACGGATCATGAACTTTCCCAAGCTGCGGTTGAGTTCTTTCTCTGAATGCATCAACTCTCCTTGTTACTATTGGTGCTCGTTTCTCAGTAAGCTCATCATGTAACCATTTAAGATTTTTACGAGTGTGTCTTCCATCATTTTCGTGTGGTGTAGGTGTTCCAAAAACATCATTTTCACTGAAATGCTTATTATAAGATCTGGTGTGTCGCTCACTTGGCATCATTTCACAATGACTTCTTCTATACAGGTCACGACCTTCTTCACTTTCTGCCATGACTTGCAAATGTGTTTTGTCAGGATTTACTAACTCACCAGCTGTACCATCTATATCAAATAACAAACACACACAAGATCTGAACACGCATTATTCATTGTTCATTAAATCCACTGCTTATTAGAGCTATAATCAGAATTAGTCTAGCTTTAAAACTGACAGCGGTATCAGCCAAAATTGCTGGATCATTAATTACACATATCAAGCATGCATCTGGAAGCAGCAACATTTCATAAATGTTCTTATTTTTTGCTTCACCCAGATATCTATTTGAAGCATTCAATAGCATTTAGAAGGATTATACAATATTCTAAGTCAGTTGCATACCTTTAATGGTTTTAACTCCGAATGTGACAATGTCAGGATTCAGACCTCGTGGCAGTCCAACAGCCTGATCATGTGATTTGCCCAAAGGTGTCTTTATGTGACTTGCATATATACTTTCCCTTTTATCAACAGTTCGCTGGGAAAAGAGAGTCTTAGGTGGTGGATTAACAAGTTCAGAAGCAAGAAATGATGGCTGAACCATGGCTCCATGAGTCATATTTTTGGCAATTTGCATATGTGGATCATAAGCTTTGCCATAAAATACTCGCATTTTTCCAGCACCAGGTTGTAAGCTTGCTCTGAACTTTCTTACCACTTCTGGTGACTCACACTGAAATATGAAATAGGATATTAAACTGTAAATATTTACATACATTTAGTTAGTTATTTTGTTGTGGTTGTTATTTCCCCCCTAGTAATTTTTCATATATAAAACTGAAATTTTATAACAAAAAACATGTCTTACCCTTTTTTCTGGTGGTTTCAGACACATTTCAGCAGTGTCACTGGTGGCAGTTAATTTTCCAGCCTGTAGCAAAAATTATATTATCTGCTGACTAATATAAATCATACTACAAACGTATACATGTACTCTTACAAACTTCATTCATGTAGTGATATACAAAAAAACTTACAGCTGATAAATGAGGTGTTGAATCACGAAATTTTCCTTCATAAATACCACCAGTTTTTATTTGAGGAAGTCTGCTTGATGGTCGTGATATCATTGCAGATGCCATGGCTGTAAGTTATGTTAAAAGATCCTAGGAAATAATAGTAAACATAAAGACATGTCATAATGTACATTTGCTGTAGTAGTATGATTTATCATTAGTAAGTGTAATTACGGTTTATATAATTTTGTTACATTAATGTTTAGATAGTATACTTTTAAAGGTAGCCATATGTCAATGTTGCAAGATCTATAATGTCACAAACTGTAACGAGACCTCGTGAACATGAAAAAAATTACACTTGTCACTTGAATACTAGAGGAGGTGCTCAAGATATTGGCAGTTTTCGCAAACTCGCGATTGTTCCGTAATTTTGTTCATAAATAATAGAAATACATGAAATATTTTATCAGATTGTCAAAATATCATAAATGTTCTATCAGTTCACAATAATAGGGTACATGATGTACTACCTTTGTTAAATAAGTACTATAATTTCTAATTTTTGCTTTGGTGATCGTTCCCACCTGTTTACATTCGACGTTTAACACATTGCTCTAGTTATTGACAGTTTCCGAGATGTGCTTCTGACATAGACTGATAAAGATCTAATATCTCTCAAATAGCAAACACAACTTAGTAGTTTGCCTAAATCATAATTACTGATGTTCATATATTTGTTCATGAACATTAGTAACTATAATTCAGGCAAACTGTTAAGTGGTTTTTGCAATCAGGGAGACGTTTTACATGAGTAACAACGGCAACTTGTGACCTGGCCATAGTTTGAGCAATGTTTTAAACGTCGAGCGTAAACAGCTGGAAAGATCACCAAAATAAAAATCAGAAATCATAGTTAACAAAGCTGCTACTCCTAGTATCATGATATGATAGAACATCTGGATCTGGATCTGGCTGATAGTCAGCAGGGCCCCAAGGTGGGGCATCAAACCAACGGGTTGTGGGCACTATGGTTGATGGTTGACATCACTAAAGGAGAGAAGACGGCAGGCGAGATTATACATGATGTATAAAATTCAAAACAACCTAGTAGCTGTTGATAAAGACCGTTATGTGTCCAGTGTCCCAAGGACATCCAGGAGGACTACCAATGTCCACGCCCTCTACGCACAGCAGTCAACCAAGGACTATCACCTAAAGTCCTTTTTCCCCCGTACCATAAGGGACTGGACCAACCTCCCATCAGATACTGTGACAGCGCTGACCCTGGAGGAGTTCAAGTCACGGGTGGCAGGATTCTGAGTACCTGCTTTGTTTTTAGACTGCACTGTAAATTTTAACACTTGTTTTATCCTTCGTACATGTGTCGCACCAAGCCATCTTGCATAATCCTCATGAGTGAAGGCGCAAGAATACCGGAAGAAGAAGAAGTGTGCGCTGAGCCAACTCTTGAATGATGCTGCAGTCAGCTGACGTAATGGACTCGGGGGTACTGTTCCACTCGATGATGGTGCAAGTCCCCAACGAGTACTGGAACTCGTTAAGTGTTTGATCGTAGTGTTTCTAGTTTCCTCGTGTTGGTATCCTCGCCCCTGGCTGGACGTTTGGAATACTGATGGTTAATGTCCACCATAGGCACTGCCACCTGGCCACGGAGTATTTAGTACATAAACCCCAGTCTCTGGATGTAGTGTCTAGTTTCCAGGCTCGAGTTTCCAGGGTTCAAGACTTAGTTGATTCAGATTGGATGTCAGATGATGCTGCCAGTTCGACAGTATGATGACAGGATCCACCTGGCAGCTGAGCGTTGCACTTTCTCAAGTTTACAGGAGTTGCCCTTGGTGTGGGGGTCCCATATACTCCAACAGTGATTATATTTTGATAATCTGGTAAAATATTTAATATATATTTCTATTAGTTATGAACAAAATTACATAAGAATCTCCATCACGTCGTAAACTGCCCATAGTTTGAGCACTAGGTCTAGACTATAGCCGAATATTGACATTATTGTGTGATTTGACGACTCCTGACTGAGTCAAAAGCAAGGCCATAAGCTACGGCCCATAGCATATGTAACTGTCTTACAAGCATCTACAGCGTTGACATATCAATCAAATTTACCAATAAGGTTTTCGTCAAACCATATGAGTAAATTAAAACGATTAAATACAATTAAAACATATTTTTACTTAGTTTTTATGCTCATGACAGCCACTTCCTCTAGCGTACTAGTTGCCTGGCAACCGTATATGTAGGTCAATTTGTCAAATAAAATAAGATAAATATAAATAACTTTTCTTATTCAAGTATTAGCAGGAAATATGTAATGAATTTGATTTTATCATTGAACAATTAATATTATTTTTATCCTACATTATCGCGACTAAACGAGAATACAGCCGGTATGACGTCATGCGTAGTGATATCCGTAAAATGTGAGCTGATAAGTTGTTAATGTTTCTTTTTTATTTCCATAGCAGTTCATTTATTATGCTGGTCAATACTTAGCTGGGTTCGCACGATATATGTTACAGACTAATGATTTTAGGGAATTTCACTAAAATGTACCGTACATTGTATGGTTTATTTTTCATATAGTGAAAGAATATTAAAGTAGTCCCAAAATTTCAGTGGAGGGGGTGGTGAATGTTCTTTATTGGAAATTGCGACCTATTAAAATACGCATATTAGTATTGTTGATTAGAATTAGAGAGGGATTAACGTTATTCCTTAGGTAATTATAGTTTTGTATAATATTACTGTCTATTCGATTTTTACCCTGAAATACCTGCAGATTGAATTATAAACTCTTACAAATTAACAACACAACTCCCTCAAGTCAATATTTGTGAAGTTTGGACGGATCTTCCTCATTCTTGTTGTTATGTAATGGTCATTTTCAAGTGATATTTATTATTTAAGATGTAAGTCATTTAATTCCCATGATCATCTGCCTGCTCTGGATTGCTGTAACCGCATATTTATGCTGCTTTGAGTCCTAATTTTACAATGTTTTGTCTGACTGATGACTAGATCTAAAACAATGATGCCCATGACCTAATACTTGCCTAGGCCCTAGCTAGTATACTTCTGCTTCATACATTTATGCTGGCCTCGACCCTGGTGGTTGTATATGGGTTGAGGTTATAGTTTTTGTGGGGTTATGATGGTGCGATGTGTATTGGCCTTCATGCTCAAATCTGTTGGTAGCGAACCTACTCTGCAGTGCAAGTTCACAGTGGGCTTATGGTGCATTCGGGACAACTCGTGAACTGGTACTTTCGAGTTGACAAGTCATAGCTACGAGCTGCGGCTATTCGATACTGCATAACAACTGGGAAATATATCTGTTTAAAAAATTGCATGCAGAGTACTCAAACCCGGACTTAAACGAATTGCTTAATATTTATCTATCAATCTCATTATTTAGGAGACTTTTAGCCTGTTGTTATGAATATATTTTGTGAAACTGTCTGCGATAATAGAAGAAGTTATTGGCGCCGCCATGTTGTCAGTCAGTGCGCATGCGCACGACCATCTCGTAGTGATCCCTTCAGCTCCGAGTTCACTAGTGATGGGAATCGGAGGTAGTATTGACTATCGATAATCGAAAGCCCTGGCATCGTCGATTACCGATACATTATCGAGGTCCACATTGTCCAGCTCAGCAAAAGATATTCATAGACATCCCGAGAAGTGTCACTGTTTGTCAAGCACACGCGCTAGTCAATCGGATTCTTTAAGATTTGGCATATCTTCAATTACTTGCAATATTTTCATGCTGTACTGTCATATAGTAATGTATTAGTCATATAAATGCGTGGTATAATATTTATTTCTAAATATTTCTCTCGCAGGCATTGTAGATACGGATATTATTGCCAGCATGTTAGTTTGTAAAGATGCCGTGGTGCAGCGCTGCAGGCGTCGGTATGTAAACAAGAAAAATGGCGCGACTTGATCCATGTCAAATACAAATACATGGAGTGAAATTTGATAAAATATGAACACATTTTAATGTTTTTTATTACTTTTAATTGTTGTGTATAATATCGATGATCAACTGTAGCAATTGATAATCGAATCGGGGCCCCCAAACGATGCATAATACTGATATTTCTATCGATCGGTGCATCACTAGAGTTCACCAGTGGTAAACACCAGATAAACCTGTATCGAACGGTTTTCACCACTCGTGAACTTGTGTTTACCAAAATATGAGTTTGTTCCGAACGCCACATTATTGTGTCGCTCTAGCCTCATACTCCGGGGCCGTTCATCCATATGACACGTGAGGGTGTTAATGAGGGCTGTTATGGTCCTCATGACATCGAAGAGGTATTATGGCAGTGACGCTTTCTTACTTACTATGCAGGGTTCCCACACTCCAGGGAATTCCGGGAATAGGCATGAATTTGAAAAATGTCCGGGAAGGGCTTGAATTCGGCGGGAATATGGCAATCGTACGGGAAAAGGCATGAAAATTATTAATTTAATTTCTAAATATTTGTCGGACGAAATTACTAGTAGTATCGCTCGCATGGGCGCGGCCATATTTGTTTACATTCAGAGCACCACTACCGGCTGGTTCACGCCGGTAGCGCGGGAAAAACGTGTCTGCGCGCTGCTTATTTGCGTTGTGATAAATGCACGATGCGTCGGGCACTAGTATGTACCCACAACTAACATGGTGACTGGTTACGAAACTGATGTCAATGTTGAAATTTCTTGTTATACGCTTAAGATATTAAAGTAACACTAAAATAAAGTATTACGATCATTCTTAATGAGGCTTTACATAAAGTTATCGAACTTTCATCCCGATGACACTGCTTCCAAATGCCATATGAAGGATTTATGGAATGAAACAATGACCTTGCATGTCATGGGTTAAAATCATATACGCTTGTCAAATCAAATTATGAAAAGAAAGACCAAGAAATATAGTAATACATGTCACTAAACTTTATCCATTCTTGTCTGATATTGGTGATATTTCTTAAAATTGAGTCCCGTGATATCTAGATTTTTTTCCAATGATTTTTTTTTTCACCACAGTATTTTACAATACATGGGGGTTTGGGGTATATAATATATTTGCCCTTACTTTTGCTAATTATAAGTAGAAAAATGCTCTTTGAAGGTGAATGGGCCCATAGGGCTCCCCCTCCAATGCAAAGCTAGATTGAACACTGGCTAACAGGTGCGTTGGCGTGGACAAGGTTGAATTGATGGGAAGTGGGGTTGACGTGGCATGATTTTACTAGATTCTAGTTACACTCCGAACACATGCGTTGACGTGGACAGCTCTGAATTGTTGGATGGTACGGACGTGGCCTCCATACAGCCAGAATGATGGAAGACATTTTAATAAATTCATTTTGAAAAACTGTATCGCGCTTGGTTAAGACCTGCTGATAATAGGCAGAACTGGTAGATTTTCAAACCAGCCAGTCCTGATTACCGGTATCTTTGTCATACTTAAGTCTATCCCTGCACTCCACCCCCACCCCCTCCCCAAACCAGCCAGTCCTGATTACCGATATCTTTGTCATACTTAAGTCTATCCCTGCACTCCCCCCCCCCCCACCCACCCCCACACACGCCTTAAATTATGACTCCTCTTAAATTTCAACAAGCTGATTGAAAGTTGTATCTTCCTTGCTGGACTTTTTTTAAAGATTTTATATGATTTTTCATTTTGGGCTATTTCTGTTCACAACAATCACTGGTACATCATATGAAAAGACATGCATCAATATTTAAAGCATCGATAATAAACAAAAATGAATAAAAAAGATCATCCGGGAAAACCTGGAAAAATCCTGGAAAAAGGCTTGATTTTTATCAGGCAGAAAGAGGGGGAACCCTGACTATGGCCATTGTGCATCATTTATGGTGCCTGGTCCCTAAAGTTCCAGCGTGTGAAATATATACATTAGTAGTACTAGTAGTATACAGTGTGTGTACGATGCAAACTTTCCTCTCTCTAGTGGCTGTGCTGCTGCAAGGCCAGCCATTTCAGGCGCTGATGTACTGACAATTCTGTATTGCATCGACTGGGGGTATATGTTGCTCAGATATGATGACTATTCTACCCTCTGCCAGTTCCTTATTGAGTCTTTACTGGTGACTGTTGATGCGGTCACTATGCTGTCTGGGATCATATTTCAACTCCTGATGGTGTGTGGAAAAAAGGGGAAACAATATGTGTCTGTTCGTGGGTATCATGTTGAACGGCTGGGAGTTGTGGCATCTGAGATACAATTTTGACTGTTATGTGTTGCGGGAGATATAAAGCATGTTGGCCATTGACTGTCTTGTGATGCTTCTGGATCCATATGAGGTTCCACTATACTGGACTCTTCTATTTTATGTGTGCTTAGAAGTCGTAGAAAACTATGATCTTGCTGTTCCCAATATTTATTGTTGTCCCCCAAAAGCTACGTTCTAATGATATTCTTGCTTATCTCAAGAAAAAGTGATGGATCTAAATTGTATCACCATTGCACTGCCCTTTTAATAATCATCAGGGTTGAGATTAGGTAAAGTGTCACTCGTCAGCAGGTGAGTAGCACTTAAATATCTACTCATCTTGTGTCATGCATGGGCATACTTGTATGCTAAATTGTGGAGAATTTGCTTCTTGTCAAAAGGACGAGCTGCTAAAACGTTTTACACATTCTCCACAACGATTTACCCGTCAATATGAGCGGACGAGTGGCTAGTCCTTACACTAAATCCTATTACAATCCGAATAAAAGGGTTATGTCCACAAATATTTTGTGTATGAAATATTTTTAAAATAAATTACTTCATGTCATTAAGAAGGTAATGCATATCCAGTCTTTCATAGGACTATAATTCCATTATATGTACAATATTAGTGTGTCTATAGTAACAAATATCTTTCTGTTACATTATAATGATGGTAGGGTTTAATTTATTTGTGTCACTTATTGAGTGATCCATATTATCTGTAATACAGTTTTTCTATTGATTTTGCTTCTCATCGAACATTCAGATCTATTCCTGCTAAAACTTTATTTTGCAAACTAATTATTGTCTCCACAGTCAGATTATGTAACCACGTTCCTTACAATCTTGAATCCTCATGTAAACAGAAAACATAAATTCAATTCATGTCGTTTGGAAATCCTAGTTAAATGACCAAGTTGTTTTAAACATGTACATTTTTTATTCTAAAGCTGCCATGACACTTTCAAGTGGCGCATTTGATTTCAGTGTATTTCACACTAACGGCGCATTCGGTATTTTTCTATTTCCGCATACATGTGTAGAAAAGCTGCGCACCAGTTTTTTGTTTGCTTTTTTCATTTACAAATGATTTTGATATTCAGCACCATTGTTTAGTTATGATAGAGAATGTTACTCCATGAACTTGCTGTGAGCAGTTAAGTAATGAATTGAACTTGTAAAATTATGTCTGTCCTAATTATTTACATTATAATAAAGATAGCAGGTTTCAAGAACTTGTGGAATAATACCCCATCGACCAGGACATACAATCGTATGTGACAATCACAACGTGAGCCACTGGGAAGGTTGTTGTGTACCTATGAAATTCTTTTAAAATGCAAATCAAATCCTTTACTGAAGAAAAACATGATTTTTAGCTAACACTCAAAGCTAAGATAAAGCAGCGTTTAGGGGACCTAGTTATAATGTAGTGTAAATAGACTTTACAATTGATCATTTTAAATGTCTGAGCTAATGCAACTATTTTAAGAGTATATGGTCTTTTCCCAAAAGTCTGATTATGAGTCATCACCATAAACTGTTGTGTAGTCTTCATTGTGTTCTTACTTTGTTTTTGTTTTTTGTAAGAACTGATATTTATCTGGTTATTCAGCAAATTATATTCATTCTTTATATTAATTTTTGTTTTTATAACATCTTTAGTGATATACTGTAATGGATACCAGTCGTGAGGTATTTATAGAATAGAATATTATTTGATTATATAAAGTTATGTGGCAATATGTGCACTACTCACTGTCTAGTGTCTACAAACATTTCAAATGAAATTTGTCTACATTTTGTTTTTCAAGTGTTATATGAAACTAATTTGACACTAAAGCAGGGTCCATAGGGTCAGAAGCTAACCATGACAACATGTAGCAAGCCCTTTTGGTAATGCTGGCAGTCCTAAAAAGAATGGCCTGGTCATATGGCAGTAAACTTGAACAAGAAGCCAACCTTCATGACATACATCTGATCAGCGGGGACAAGGCCTTCGGATAGGCATTATTTTGTATTCTGCATAGCAAAGGTTGTTGGCCCTTCACACAATGTTCTCTTGAGTCTGAACGGAGACAGCTCATGTTGGTCACAAATCAATTTTACATAACTATTGAGTATTCTGATGCAACATCGCACTAATTTTCATTTATCTAATCTAGTTTTCATGTATTTGATGATTTGTTTCCAAATCTGTCATTTTGGCCACCATATTGGCATCATGATTAATACACCTGTATTTCAAGGAATAGTACCTAGGGGTAGGGGTTGTAACATCTGTAAGTCAGTACTGTAGGTCCTATTCATCAATTATGTTGAGGCTGGAATTGGTTGAGGGGGACTGAGAGCCATTAACATCTCAACTCTGTACAAGGCTTGTTTGTAGTCAGAACAGGAGGTAGGTCCTGGTTGTTTCAGGACATGCTATCATGTTGACAGGGTGCTGTTAAGTCCGGGGTGGTGCAGTCAGAACCTCACTAAGTGCTATCAGAACACGTAGGGTCTTGGCATAGCAGGGTGGAGGCAAATGAGAGGGCTGTTAGAATGTTAAAAGAATGGTAGGTAGATGATGTGGGGGAGTGGGGATCAAGACGGAGTAAAACACAATGATGTGCAGATAACATTATATATCAAGGTATGAGAGATGCTTTGCAGTGAAAATATTAATTATTGGGGACAATTAAAGCAACTTTATTGTAGGTTAAAAGTAAGTTTTTATGTTCTTCGTTTGTATGTAATTTTATAGTTGCCCATTATAGATTTGTTGAATGCCCATGATTTTCAAGAGTTGTTGCTAGTGCTTAGCACTTTCTTTAGTATAATGTCACAACTATTCCCAATTCCTGAGGTATCCCTTTTCTTTTGTTCAATCGAGGTTTTCTGAACACAAGTTATAATGCTTGTATTTCAGGACCAGTATCATGAATAATATACTTGTCATATCTAGATTTTACTGCTCCCTTTCAATGAACTATGTAAATGCAAAATGCTTCTTTAATTTGATGTGTGTGAAATTATGTTTTTATTAATTCAAATTATTTACCCCATCCAGACAGCATAGATACCGCTCTTAGACTATAGGTTAGGTGCTTATCTGTCTACCTGCTTAACATTGTACTTTATCAGTAATAAATGTAGTTCATATTTTTCTTGAAAATTTGCTTGATCATTACTGATGTGTCAGGGGATTTGTGACAAAAATGTAGAATGTTATAGGTCCCATTCAACCAACAACATTCTGGTCACATCTGGTCACATCACATCATATCAATTCTAACATGTATGGAAGTAGTTATATGTTTATACAATTATTATTTAGCATTTGTGTAATGGTGTATTTTCTCCTATTTAATTTTAGATAAAATTTGCAAGCTTTGTTCATCAAGACTCCTATCCTCACTTGTCAACATTCAGTAATAGTAATCAAATCAGTCAGATGGCTGCCAGAGGAGGAACAGCACAGAGACCCAATGGTGCACAGCAGGGCAAAATATGCCAATTCAAACTGGTCTTGCTGGGAGAATCAGCTGTTGGAAAGTCTAGTCTTGTCCTACGTTTTGTAAAAGGACAGTTTCATGAGTACCAGGAAAGCACAATCGGAGGTAAATGTTTCATGTTTACTGTACAATGATAGATCTAAGAAAGCGAAGTTCATTACTTGACAGGCAGCAGGTCCTTTCATTATTAATCTGTTATGCACGACACGGAATAATAATGATTGGGCTATGGCCTGCTATGCAATACATATCTATTTAATTTCAATAGCGTTTAGACATAATAATGATTAAACCTTAAAAGGTCATTACTAAAACATGAACTTTTGATTCAGCTATTCAACTATTTTGTCTTTTTCCTTAGCTGCGTTTCTTACCCAAACCGTTTGTCTGGATGATACTACAGTAAAGTTTGAAATTTGGGATACAGCTGGACAGGAGCGTTATCATAGTCTTGCACCCATGTATTACAGAGGTGCACAAGCAGCTATTGTTGTTTATGATATCACAAACCAAGTAAGTGTGTTATATTTGCAATTGTTTATGGTCATATCTTTTATAAGTATAACGCTTTAAACATGCCACCATGAATAAATATATAAAATAAATCAAAATGTTGACTAAAAATTCCTATAAAAAGTCATTGCTTAAAAAAACAGTACAAACACTTTTAACAATGCATCCCTTATCTGTATTATTTCATGATCTGGACGCACTGCCATAGGTCCATTTTTTGGACATGCACTTTTGCTACGACTGCCCAACGTGACGTCACGTCGGGCACAGTCGCGTTGGTGTGGACGCTACTACGACTACGATTCAATCAATACCCGTCGCATCAGATGCCTTGGTAGTCGGGGCTCGTTGCATATAATTGGCACTAGTTGTGTTGTTGTGGACACTCCTATGACGCGATGGGCTGTCTTAAACTTTTTAAGTCACAATGTTATACGCTTACGTATTTCTGGTTTTATATTTGTCGATAAAATGCACGCAATCTAATCAATAATGTCAAAAACTTTTATTATCTTGGAGAGTAAATGAACACAATGCACCGGGCATTTTGGCATGAATTCACGGTGCTCTCTGTTACAACATTGATCAGCAGTGGCGCATTCTGGAAGCTTAGGGTTGTAAAACCTGTCTTCAGCGATGGCTATTGTAACAGAAATATGCTTTCTAAAAAGACGTGTGAAAGAGAGAAAAGCTTGTAAATGTATCCGCGAGTACTGCGAAATACATATATGTATATCGTTATACAACTTCAAACTAAATTGATTGATGAGTTGTTCTGAAAGATATTTTGTGAATATCTTCCATTATCCATAGACGCTCGTGGTCGTGTACATGTGTTGCTTCTTACATCCGTCCGCGTCCACCCTGCACCCCTCCCTAATCCGGATATATCGATTTTGCAAATGTCCATCTACCTTCCCAGCTTGTCTGATTATAAGATGTACTGTATTGCAAGTAACTTTTTGTTATTGAGGCCTATTTCTTTTTTGCCTTACTGGTCCTGTAGACTAGTAAAGCTTTATCAGTTATATGGAGCACTGTTGGCATGTACTATTAGAATATTATTATACGCGTGGGGATGAGATGTTGGACAATATCTCACAGAGTGTGCAGGTGGACAGAACAAGTGAGCGCAGCGAACGAGTTCTGTTAAACTCCACTCATATAATTACCTTTTTTTTTTCATATAATTACCTTTTTCTCCAATGTTTATTGATCATTTTAGGCATTAAACTTTGTAGCGTAGGATATCAATTTTTATCTTCCACCTCTCGGCGAATCAGAAGCAAACATGAGAGAAAATACGCTTTGTTAATATGCACTCAATCATGGATATATTTGAAATAAGAACGTGGAGAATTATAACTGGGATTATAATAAGCAACAATATATATTTTTGCTTAACGATTTTCAGGACACATTTAGCCGGGCAAAATCATGGGTGAAAGAGCTGCAGAGACAAGCATCACCGAATATTGTTATAGCGTTGGCGGGCAACAAGGCTGATCTTGCCAATAAACGCATGGTTGAATATGAGGTGAATATTGACTGAATGATATATATAATGTATACTATACTGTATGTATAGTTAGTGTGTACTCTTATGATGATGCAATCACAAATACATGTAGGATAGATGTTAAGTTTCTTTTGTTAATGGTGAAAGCAATGTGTTCAAGTTTGAAGTGTATTAGACATTAGAATAAACATTTGTTTCTATTTTTTATCACAAGATGT
>CM032662.1:20503619-20516879 GCA_019095985.1 Streblospio benedicti
AGGCCTATCAGTTCACACGTTTCCGCCCGGCAAAACTTTGATGGTACATAATCCAGTTGTATAGATTCAATATTATTATATTTGTCCTTATTATATTTGTCCTTATTTATTATTATATTTGTCCTTATGTACAAGATTATTGCCATCTACATCCCCTGTCCACACCGTCCATTTTTAAGATGTAAAAACATCTTTATGTAGACTGTTTTTAGTAGTAGGAATATCCATTTGGTTGAGATTTGGTGACTTTACTACTTACTTTTTTACAGCGACTTAACGTTGCAGTCACCATCGCGGGAACTTCAACAGAAGTGACTTCTTCTGGTCTTTCTTGATGACGTCACATTGGCACTTCGTCTGACAGGTGGAATTCCCATCAGACAGCAGATGGAGGAGGGTCGGGGGGACTATCCTAAGATTTTGCCTGGAAACCAATTACTTCGTTTGCAATGGAGTCTTCTACAGACAAGTACAAGGAGCTCCCATGGGTTCGCCAGTATCACCAGCAGTAGCTGATCTGATGATGGAAGACTTTGAAGAGAGAGCCTTACAGAACCCCCCAGTAGTGCCTTCCGTATGGTTCAGATACGTGGATGACACATTCACGGTGCTTCCCCAGAACAGAATCGAAGAGTTTACCAGCTACCTGAACTCCCAGAACCGAAGCATCCAATTCACCATAGAGGAAGAAGAGAACTGCAAGCTGGCATTTTTGGACACATGCATAGAGAGACTGGAAGATGGGTCCCTGAAAGTTAATGTGTACCGAAAAAAGCCAACCCATACTGATCAGCACCTCAACTGGGAGTCCAATCACCACCTAGAACATAAGCGCTCTGTTGTCCGAACTCTACTGAGAAGAGCAGAACAATATTGGTGACCGATGAAGAAGACCGCAGAAAAGAAACCAGCCATGTGAAGAAAGTACTCAAGATCAATGGTTATAAACCATGGGCCTTTAAGATCCCACCTAAGAAGAACAAGGAACCGACTGAACCGAGTGAGTCGACATCTAAGAAGTTCCCCGTCAAACTACCGTACATTAAAGGTGCTTCTGAAGCTGTCCGAGTGTTTAAAAACCATGGCATTCCCTCGTTCCGTAAGCCCTTCAATACCATACGTAACCTATTAGTACGCCCCAAAGACAAGAATGATCCCAAGAAGACGTGTGGGATTATATACAACATCTCTTTGTCCCAGCTGCAAGGAGACGCACATAGGGGGAAACGGCAGAAACCTGGAAACCCGCCTGAAAGAGCACTTGGACCCGAAATCCTCTCAGTCAGCTGTACAAATCCACACCAATAATACAGGACACTTGTTCAATCAAGACTCTGCGAAGATCATCGGCAGAGAGGATAATACACACCGAAGGAAGATCTCAGAAGCAATAGAGATATACAAGCACCAACCGCAGCTTAACCTCAACCAAGGCAAGAGCATCCCCCCGACCCTCCTCCATCTGCTGTCTAATGGGAATTCCACCTGTGAGACAAAGCGCCAATGTGACGTCATCAAGAAAGACCAGAAGAAGTCACTTCTGTTGAAGGTCCCGCGATGGTAACTGCAATGTTAAGTCCGTGTAAAAAAGTAAGAAGTATTGTCATCAAATCTCAACCAAACGTAAAAACATGTTTAAGCCTCTAAATTTATTCCAGGCCCATCAGTGAAAATTATACTATTAGTCAAAATTTACGCTATGCGGCTATGCGAGTAATAAAACGCGATTTAAAATGTGAACCTGATTCTCCATCCCCATCTATTTCAATGTCGGAATGATTCGCTTGAGCAATCTCCAACTCCAACTGTAAAGCCTTTGCAGATGTTAAGTCGCTCCAGTTTTCATCCCCATGAACTAAAATAACAAAATACTAACTAAAATACACAAAAAATATATAAAATTTATATTTCACAACCATTGAAATAAATGTAAATATTGTGGTTTATAGACGTGATTCAAGTGTTGTTCTTAGGACTACATTTTACACCAGGTCATTGGTACACTCGTTGATCAATTATGATAGCAAACTGAGTATATCTGGGATGAATGCACATATTTTAATTCTATGAATCCTATGGGAAAATAATGAGTCCTGGACTCGGGATGCAGATCTAGATTAATTATGTGTAACCGTGGAGAAGCTTAGCTTCTACTGCCCACTGCTACAATTGATTCACATCTATTTGTCAATGCCTTGCTTCATTGTATGATCTGTCTTCACACCATATAACCATCTCACTACCGCCTTCTCATGCTACTCTATGTGGGTGAGATCCATTCCTTTGGAAGACATGCATTTAGACGCATACAGCATTCTTACACTTCACACACAGGTAGCGTAAATGCGACAATGTGTCAGGACTCTGGAAGGAAACAGCTGTTTGTGAGGAATGGAGAAGTTCCATGAAGAGATGCTGATACTGTATCTTCCTCCCGATCTTCCTGCTGCATACAATGACATAGCAAGGTGTCGACAGTGCTGGCATCACATTACATCAATGGACCTGTATATAGCAACAGCAAGGGCATCTGTAATCAAGGTTTTCCACTACTGTCTCCAATTCCATTACTATACAAGCCTGTGCTTGTATTCTCGCAGCCACTTTTACATATTACTTAAAAATCCTGTGATTTAGAATCCTTTGTAGGATTAGCTTGGAGCATCTCAGCCTGTGATCAAGTACAAGACAAAACATAATATTCATGATTTTATATTTTGACTTGTATTAAAAAGAAGTGAAGCAGTGTAACTCGAAAACAGTTCAGGAGTGTAACTCGAAAACAGTTAAACTATTCAGAATTACTCTGAATTAATATGGTGGAAACTGGGTATTCAATAATAGTAGAATAAAAAAGAGAAAAAAATAACAAAAGTTTAAAATGAATAGAATAGTGAACATTTATTTAAATATAAGCTACCTTTCATATCCCCACCACCAAGAATTTCTCCTTCAAGTGCAGCTTTCTTTACTAGAGTTTCTTGTGCAGTGTTTTCACTTTGTTCGGCTTGTCTTTCCTCAGTAGAAATTACTTCTGGAATGCTTCCGTCAATACGTTCTTCAATAATGGTTACACTGGCTTTTGATTTTGCTGATTGCTGACGTGAATCTGATGGTTTTTTCATGCTGCTTTTTAATGGTGCATTCTTCAAAGTAAAGCATAAAAGAAATGTGCATTTTATAAACGTGCTACTACGTAATCAAAGCAATTTGGACAAGTAACAAACAATTATCAAATTTCGATGTAGCAAGATAAACTTCTTATTCTATTTAAACACATTGCATCTGAAACATTCATTTTAACAAGTGATAATGTTGAGTTGTGATGGTTTTTGTTGTTGAAAAACTTTGAACTTCAGATAATTTTGATCTGGTACAATCCAGATCTACCTACAAGTGTAAAAATGACAATGAAGGTACCAAGCAAATGACATTACTAACCTCAATTGGCTGCCTAAACGTTGGTTCAGTAAAACTACTACTGCATGCAGTTTTTGCATCCCCTTTTGTTGTCAAAGGGTTAGATAAGGAGCTTGGGTGATATAGTTGATGTAGTAACTGCTGCATGCTGGTACTCACACGGCTGGGAGGTGGAACATGGTTTGATGGTAGCATCTAACAAGAATTAAAAATAATCAGTAACAAATATGATGAACTTTGATCGTGATCATTGAAGTAAAAGTGAACTAAAATTAAGTGATGTGTAACTTAAATTTATTGAATCCTTTATTTTTAATGAGTATTGAAATGAGCATATATAACATGGATTAAAAAAAACACTTTTAAGAAATAAAAGGATACTATCGTTCAGCTGTCTAAATGAATGTATTGCTTATGGCTATAATTTAATCATGGTATTGTTTGTTACTGACTGACGGCAGAATTTCATGTTCTAGTTGCATTTAGATTATATTTTCAATAGGCTCTAGTGGGATTTGAACCCACGCCCATAAGGCACCAAATCACCTAGCAGTTAAGATTGACGCACTAGTGTACTGCACCACCAGAACTTAACTGACTTAGAGCTTGTACATGTACATAGATACATTCCCAAATTCATAAAATCAACATAATTTTTCATTTTTGATAGGCTTTGCATTTTACAATATACAGGTACTTAGGATCTATGCACACAAAGTACTGTAAAACTAGAATATTTCACAGCTATTAATTTTCGCAGTTTTGGTTCATAAATTATATTGTGGTTTGAAGCATGTGATAATTTTACTAGAAAATTTCAGCATAGTTTGATAGATAAACCAACAAAGGTACAAGTACATCTTTGTTGGATTGCGTTTTAGTATATGTCCTAACACTGCGAGACTATATACATTGTAATAAAATACATAGGTATCTAATTGAAGTCTATGCACTACTTGAACATGGAATCAACAAGTACCATGGTAGGCTACATAGAACATAAGCTTATGTACCTTGTCTGAGCCACTAAACAATGTCTAAATAATGAAGCCATTATCAAGAGCATTGAATAGATTTGGATATATTTAAACAAAAGAATTAGATATTTTAGTTGTTTAATTAAATTCTAAGTTATGAGATTAGAAGTCAACATGAAATGATGCTGTATATGCTATGATGCTTATAGGAGAGTTACAGAACGTAGCTACTGAGCTTGTACTATGATGTATATCCTGGAATTATCAGCTTCTGAGATCCATGTTTTCTCTACAGTAAAATAACAACATTTGCTAGCTATATATGTTTGCTAATTAATTTTGGCGTAGACTGCTAAATTCGCTAATTAAATCAAGTGCAAATATTTCCAGTTTTACAGTAGTTAGCACACACTTGGGTACAAATTTTATGCAAATTTGTATCCATGCATAGCCTATTAGATTATTTATTGTATATTACAAAAAATCAACAATCTCTGTAAATGATGCAAACATTTGTAATAACATTTTGCTCAATGTGATTGATTCCCTATATTTTTTACTAATGTCTTAATATTTTTGGTCGTCAAATGTCAACTTTGCGTTCAAGATATGTCGCACAATATTTTAGAAGTACAAAAATAACATTTATAAATGCAAAAGTATTTTGATATGAAAGACAATATAAACATTTGAAATAGCCATGCAACATTGAAATTGTAAATACTAAAACTGATGATTTCTACTGGACTATTGATAGGAATTTACTTTAAATGTTTAAAAGAATATATACATGTACGCTATTACTATTTCATAAATGACCAATGCACAACATCTAATTACCCTTTTTGTTTCAATCATCTGCCACAAACCAAAACAGTAGAGCACATTATGTTAAGGAATACCAATTGTTTACAATTCTAAATAAAATTACATGTATTTATTACTGTCATTTTAAATTGTTCACTCTTGGTAATAATAATCTAGTGCATAGTTTTGTATCTATAGTTTTATACTAAATTAATATGAGTTATACTTTCACCTATATTTTGGTGTAGATTTCGTTGGAGTAATAACATTTAAGTCATGATTCCTAATTAAAAAATAAATAAAAAATGTAGAGACCTGTAGAAGAAGTTGAGAAACATCGTCTTCACTGAAGACCTCCCAGACTCCATGGGAAGCCATTACAATGAACTGCGCATATTGGTCTATCGTTACACTAGTTGTATGAGGATCCCGCAATACACACCTGTAATTTACTTTTAGTTACAAGTATCTTTAAATGAGAATAAAACACCCACAGATATAATGTTAAATTATTGTGCCTAAGCATAACGTTTAATTTACATTGTGTTCACTCATACCAGTACATGTATATAGGCCCCCTATTTTGAACAACACTTACTTCTTAAGTGCAACATCCCCATGATTGCCCAGGCCCCTAGTGGTGGCTAAAACTCCGTTCACTCTCAGCTCTCGATTACTTTCGCTTATTCTTCCACCTGTAAGTGTATAAAATATTTCTATATTATCAATTAATAGTTTTATCTCTATTAGATTATTTACATTCTTTTTTTAATCCACCTTTGAAATGGTAACCATCGTTAAACAAATTAAAAACTCATTCAAATGCCATTGCGAAAATTGTCAATAATAATAATGATAATATTAAATTATAAATGATAAAACCCACCAGCTTTTTTTACTCGAGCATTTTCCTTCGTATTGTATGGCGTATGATCACGCGAAAGTCTGTATATTCGATTTGCACGAACCAATAATGCAGCTACATTCCCTAAATAAAACGTAACTTTTTCAAGTATTTGTTATTCTACATGGAGAAAAATCTAAATATGTAGCTAGGTATGTGTATAAATATCTGTATTACTTTAGGTATTGGCTACCATTCTGTTAAACATAAAATGTAATGCATGCATTCATTTAAAGCTGCGTCCCACCGCTTCCGGCACACTGGGAACTTACTGGGAACTTACGTTCAGCTGATAAAAATCGGTCGGACAGCTGGATTTTTTCACCTACGCTAAGCATCTGCCGCCTACGCCGACCCTACGTTGACCTGACGTTCATTTTACGCTGCACGTGCGTGTGACGCTCGTGTGACGCTCTCTGCCCTACGCCGGCAAAATATTTCTAGGAAGATTATCGATCGGTCCATTCTTTTATGCTCCCAATACTTTGGGCTGCTCAAAACATCGAAAGCGTATACGGCATACGCCGATCGATAATCCATTGATTTTTTTACATCGACCGTACGCCAAACATACGTCAAACTTACGTCAAACATGCCCCTAACATGCGCCGCGTACTGGGAGCAGATGCTCGACAGATAAAAACATTGGCACAAGCTTGACGCACCTTGAGCGTACGATGACGTACATTCGGCAGGCGTTCAACGTATTGTAGACGTATGTTCAGCGCACAGCAGACAGTGAACGCAAGGTCAGCGTAATCCCGACGCACGTCACACCCAGACTTTTTTGTCGTGCGTCGGTTGTGCGTCAGGGTGACGCTGACCTTGCTTTCACTGTCTGCTTTTCTTACGCCGGGTTTGCGCCGGCTGTGAGTTGACTATGCGCTGGGGAAAAAGAATTATTTAATGCCAAAAGGGGTTATCTATCAGCAGATGCTCGACGTATAAATTTTTTTGCCTGGAAATCCCTAGAATTTATGCGTCGACCATACGTCAAAACTAGTGGGACGCGGCCTTTAGTCACTTTAAAATAGTGTTTTAAAGTAAAAAAATGAAATGTATACATAGCCCAGTGTACACAATTTATAATGAATGTGAGATGTACCATGAATTATGAAATATATGGAGGGAAATAGTTACTCCATAAATGGCTATTGAAAGTGTCATCACTACAGAATATAAATACATGTACCTGCATTTGCTAAATGCACAACTCCCAACTCTTTTGGAGGTTCTCCCTTTACAGCTGGTTTTGTATCTGATGAGTCATCTGTCGAATCAACATCCATTCCAAATACTCGTTTTTCTTCACTGTAATATACGGAATATACAAGTATACTTGTAAAATAAACAATTACAGCTTTTAAAATAAAACAATGACTTACAATCAAACTTGTATAATTATGTAATAATAATGTTTATCTGACACTTCTTTTAATGACATCCAATATTGATACAACAGTATAAAAGAAAATTTTGATGAGTAGGATGCTGCAACCTAAACAAATTTCGAAGTGTAATCATAGGTACTTGTTTTCATTTGAAGCTCCTTCCCCTTCCTGAGAATCCCCTTTTTCATTGGCACTTTCATTTGGCATTTTGTTTTGAATCACACAAGCAAGGGTAGAACAACCACTCCATCGTACTCGAGATTTTTCATCTTTGCCATAGCCAAGCAGGATATCTGTATATTTATGAGCCTGAAAGTATGTATACTGTGTTTATGTTTATATACTGTCATATTCTTTAAGTATATTTATGTATAGGTGCTCTGAATATAAATTACATGTACATGTCAATTTTATCTCCGAATTTTTAAAAAAAATTAAATGAAATTATTCTTCAGATTATTCTAAATATTAAATTTACAAATTAAGTTTCCAACCATAGAAAAAGACTGGTATTAAATAACCAACAATGCAGCCATAATAGTGACCAATAACCATCAATTAAGACAGATAAATTGAATGGAAAACATAAATAAACCCAGGGAACTACAGTATAGGCTAGTTTATGGTGTTTCTACAGTAGTAACAAATGTTGCAGGAAAATAACTCGTGGTGCAGAAATATAATTTGGGAATTTGGAATTTTCAAACCACATTACCAGGTACGCACATGTATTGGTAATGCACATTTAAGTTTATGAAAATTGCTCCACAAATGTTATCCACAATACCGTGAAATACTGTAAATTAGATTAATAGCCAGAACATATGACCACATTCCATATGACAAGGAATGAGGATTGATTATGGTTTGAAATGAAACCATATTGAAA
The DNA here is from genome assembly GCA_019095985.1 of Streblospio benedicti. Lineage (NCBI taxonomy): Eukaryota > Metazoa > Annelida > Polychaeta > Spionida > Spionidae > Streblospio > Streblospio benedicti. The sequence continues at coordinate 20,512,008 of CM032662.1, forward strand.
AATATCAGGATGTGGAGTTCCTTTATGCTACTGCTATTATCAAATACATGTCAATATGAGTAAAAAAAAAAAAAATGTGTGAGTCAATATCTTTTCAATAACTTTTCAACTCAGATTTTATTTTTTCAGGTATTTTGTAGACATAGTTTCATAGGAATATGGGTGAATGGAAAGACCAAAAAGGACAATAAGGTGTATATTATAGATTTCTAGTCATTTCTTTCACATGCATGTATACAAAGCTGCACGAATCACACAAAATTTAGGCTTTTAGGAGGATATTAGGGGCAAGGTTAAACATCTAGGGAAATACTAATTATATAGATACCTATTGGAACCTGTCATTTTGTCTTTGGCAAGACTTTCGCTCTTGTCGCAAGAGCTTCGTCGGGCCTAATGAAAAGATCCTCTCACTGGGTCACATGACCACCACAGATTTGGCAATCATGTGACAGTAGAGCAAGTACACAGGGGGGCAGGTCAAAGCCGAAATCCGAGAGCGCCGACCCCGGATGAACCGCGACACCGGCTATGACCTGCCCCCCCGTGTGCACAGCTCTGCTGTCACATGATCGCCAAATCCCGGGTGGTCATGTGACCCAGTGAGAGGATCTTTTCATAAGGCCCGACAAGAGCAAAAGTCTTGCCAAAGACAAAATGAGAGGTTCCAATAGGTATCTATTTAATTAGTATGTTTATATAATGGAACCCAATAGAAGTTTACATTCTGTGATCTAGGAAAATGTTCAAATAGCATTTAAATCACTAGTTTAGCCCATGGGCCCCTGCATCAGGGGAGAGTGTGTGTGGTATGTATACTACACGGTACCATACATATTACTTCTATTATTCTATATAATACATGTAGTAGTAATGTGTATGGTACAGTGTTTGTAAATCATTGTAGTATACATACCACACACCCCTCCCATGATGCTGGGGCCCATGGTTTAGCCAAACTAATAAGTTGCTTTTCAATAACTTTTTCTACAAATTTTCATTTTTCAATGACTCCACAAAATTCAATCAATACTCTACAAAGTCTAAATTTCACTGACAGTCAATCTGCTATTTACATGGCGTAATTTCAGTCACATTGATTGTGATCAAAATGGTGCAATGGTGGCATTCATAATTTTCTATTACATTACATAAAGCTCAGAATTTAACCATTCTGAAACTCTCAAAATGAATTCATAATCATAACATTAAAATATAATGATACCCCTCTTTTACCTTTTGAAAAGCATATGACATTTTTTCTGCAAATGGGTCCTTTGTTTTCTTCTCTTTCTCCTTCTTTGTTTTCTTCTCAGTTTCATCACCTTGGTCTTCAGATGCCATTTCTGACAAGTGGTCTTCACAGGTTTTGATAATTTGATGGATAAAGTTGGTACTTTCTTCATGAATTTGTGCACTTTCTGATAATCTGGAAGACACTCTACTATGAATGTCATAATGAGTAATGTCATAGCTATCAGCCATATTAAATGTACAAGTACATTTTGTAGTCGGATCAAAATTTTCCATTTCCATTAACAGTGCATGATGAAATTCATTTGCAGCAACTTCAGCAGCAAATTTTCCATGGTGGCCATCATAAATTGCAAAAAAGCACTTATTATGGTCATTTCCAAAATAATCTTGAAAAACGCGCGTGTCTTCCATGCTACTCTTCCATCGCTCATTTCCATCAGAACATATGCCCACTGAGAATGCACAAGGTGCACTACAATTCAATCCAACACCTCTAACATCAGTGCTAGGATTTTCAGTGAATCTTCGGTATGCTTCATATGTATCTTCAAGATCAGCTTTCAGGAACTCATAAGCATCATTAACTTGCTGTAACACATTTGGATCAAGAGGATTATCACCTGTTGACTTTTGTTTTAATTTTCGAAGAACTGTATTTCTTCTTTTTAGAAGAGCATCTACGTTCTCTGAAAATATGCATTATAAACATGGCATCTACCTTACTAGTATACGGCCATCCAAGTGCACACCAACGTGTAACAGCCCTCCCCCCTCTTTTTCTTAAATGTCCTTAAGAATTATGTAGTAACTGCACTCTTGTGTAACCGCCCACCCCCCAGTTTGAGAAAATTTCAATTTAACGGCCCTGGGCGCTGCTTGGATGGTCGTATACGGTAATAATGTGTAATAACATTCCGTATTGAATGCAGGTGCTTACTTAAATTGATAAATTTATAATTTTGTAAATGATAAAACATAAGGAAGATCTCAAGACGTTGATAATCACCCCCTCAGGTACTCACCCCAATTTACTTTACAATATTTCTATCATTAACATGCACTAAATGTTTACTAAATATTTACAATATTTCTATCATTAGCATGCACTAAATGTCTTTTTTTTAACTTACAAGGAAGGTCGTTTTTGGTACATAAAATACTACAAACCTGGTGTTGTGCCATTTTTGTACAACAGAATCTGTAATGATTTATGATATGTACGATGCTCGTGCAACAATCTCAAATCTATGTAGCGACGGCATTCCTTACAATACAGTGTAATGTCTGGTTTTGGTGATGTGATTTGGTGGCTGCTAACATCAGGAGTGTCTATAACAAATGATGCCAAAGGTGTAATGATTCTATAGTATAAAAGCAACTTTACGAATAATCTAGTAACAGAATATTGCTATTTTGATCCTATGACTATGATCTACATATACATGTATATTACCTCGAAATCTGACTGTTTTGTGTTTTTCATCCACTTTATCCATGTTATAAGAAGTTGGAATCAAATTAACATTCTACTTTAAATTTAAACTTAATGCCTATCACTTGTCTTACTCCATAAGTGCTGATTTGTGCTAAAAGTGAAATTAATTTCTTTAAGTTTATTATCAGTTTTCATAGTTTTTTGTTGTTGTTTTCTTTTAGCAATATCCACAAGTATATTGGATCTGTTCTATAAAAGGGCTGTAATTCTGATTAGCCAAAGTTTGGTTACTAGTAAATATTTAGGTGACCCTGGAATGTATCAGTTGTCATGAGTTGCTAATTTCCTTAGGACAATATTTTTCGCGTACATTAAATGTTTAGCAGAATGCTTCAGTTATACGTATTTGCCAAAAAGTGTTTATTTTGTTGACTTCATTTCAGCCGTTGACCATGCATACATGTAAAACAACACATTAAATAAAAGGGTCAGTATAAATGCAGAGTTTGTTGATTATCCAATTTGCCTACTGATGAATTTATGCAGAAAAAATAATAACACATTCAAACACAATTACAATACATTGCTTAATTGGTTACATGAAGTGCTAGAGTTAGTGGTACTATAAAAAAACTGTTAAAACATACATCCATCTCTAAGGTAACACACACGTTTTACGTTATAGTAAAAAGTAGTGGACAAACTACTTGAGAGTGTAAATAAATATTTGTTTAGTGATTGTGATACCACTCTTTTTAGAGGGTGCCAATAACTTGAGCGCTGCTAATAACTTGAGCACTTCCTCCACCTACTTTATAATGTACATAATTTACATGGATTGTTTTGTTATCCTTCAGTTATCAACTTCTTACTTATTTCTTATTCACTTCACTTATCTTCGTTTTCTAAATTAATTACGACTATGTAAAAAATATGATTGTTTTTATACAAATACAATTCATCACTGGGTAACTCTCTCAAAAGCATCAATGTTTAGAAAATAACAGTGAATAATCACAATATCCCTGTGTAATCAGCATTGATTTTCTGGTGAGTGGAACTCCGTGAAAAGGTGCTGTAATCATAGACTCAGGTCATAGACTCAGGAAGAAATTGAACTTGATTCATTAGTGTGTGTGCAATAGACTGACAGATTTACAGTTAGTAATACAATAAAACCATGTGTCCAAAGGAATTCATACTGCATTAGATTAAGTAAATACAATATTGAATATGATGCCTTGCTTAGATTCCACATTTGCTCTGTGGTGAATTGTATTCAGTTATAATATTAAGATCAAACTGTCCTGCTTATTATTTGAATTTAAGAAAAATAATATTGTGTTTAATGTTTCACAGGAAAATTTAAAAAAAGAAAATCAGTTTTTCAGTTAAAGACCAATTCAATTCTACATTGCCATTCATTGTAATCCCTCGCGCAGGTCACACAGAAATTGCTGATCCACAGAAATTTGCAAATCATGTGAGCATTGCTCTTCTTCAAAAAAATTCACAAGATCACCTCTTATTTCTGTACTTGCTTTGGTGCTTCCAACCAGTTGTTTGACAGAATAGGACATGAAAGTTACGAGAACAGGAACTACGTTACAACCAGACTAAACTCAAATGGATTATGGGTGAGCGATGATACAAGCTGTCCCAATGTTATGCTTATGGGAGAAATGCTTAATACATTTTTGAGCATAGCTCAATAAAACTTAAGACTTCAGCAATCCCTTACATACATCACAGATAATATATTTTCCTTTTCGTTCGATAGTAAAATATACTATAAACCATCACATTTAGTATATTTAATTAAGTTGAAACAGTGAAATCTTTGCATGATCATAAAAAGTCTACTGACAATATCAGCAGGCGACGACAGGTAAAAAACACCTCACAGATATATTGGATCATATCTCTCTTATACATTGTCGTATTAATATGTAATTTTGATGGAAATCATCTGCAGTAGATGCGATTCCATTCATATATAAAGTCTATGTAATTGTTTTTAACTAAATAGTTTAATTTGACCATTAATCATCCATCGCCAAGTCTAACACAATGCTTCGGCGTTTGCTGTCAAATGTATTGCCTATTACTTTCGATTTTTTGTCCAAATCGGACTCGTTACTATATATTTTATTATTCATTATGATGAAAATAAAACGAGA
>CM032662.1:20516979-20594686 GCA_019095985.1 Streblospio benedicti
TATAAAAAACAAATTGGCCCCCCCTAGGGAATGGGCCCCCCATCACTGTCATCTGCGCGGTCGGTGTCGTCCTGATCAGGGTGACCTCGTTCCCCCCTCAGCCACGGTCTCATGCCCGTCACGCCCGACGCTGGTGTTGGCGACTGCTGGCCGTCCCTGCTGGTCGTTTTCCTCTTGTTGGTTGCCGTGGAGTTTTGCTGGTGTCCTGCACGCCCCGCGGAGTTGGCAAAGTGTCCAATAGCGCCACACGCTCGGCACTTCTGCTTGTAGGCTGGGCACGCTCCCCTCTCGTGGGTCCTGCTGCATCTGCTACACGCCGTCGATGGCATACGCCGGGTAAAGTTTATGTTTTTCTCTGCCCCGAATTTGCTTGAACTACGCAACGTAGCTTCATATTGCAATGCTGTATCTATGGCCTTCGCTGATACAAGTTCGTTTCCAAAATCAATTAATTTCCTTCTCAAATTCTCCCATTTTACACCTTTTATCAAATGATATACTATGTTCTCGTCTATGGACTCTTCTTTGTAATCACAGTCTCTGACGAGCTCTCGCATTCTAGCCACGAATTCGGCTACGGACTCATTTGTTTGCTGTTCTACACTCGATAGGGCCAACCTTGCTACCCACTTATTGATAGTGCCACTCATATGTTTTTCGAAACAGGCGAGTACTTTCTCTGGGTCACGTTTTGTGGCATCATCCAGATCCCAAGTTTTAAATATCTCTTGACCCTTCTTCCCCGAGCTTAGAAAAATATAATGCCACTGTATCTCTTTCTGAGTTTGGTTAATGACAAACGAGCTTTGTAGACAATCTCGCCATATGCAAAACTCTTTCTGCGGGTTATTACCCTCCCAATTCAGCATGGGCATCTGCACATGGTTGGTCCTCGTGACCGTATTTGGCAGTTTCTCTACTGCTAATTTAAAAGTATCAACCATTTCCTTAATGGCTGTCTCATCCATATTGCTAGTTTTTTGTTCTTACGGCGTCTTGTTCTGGTGATCATACACTAATGTGTATACACTTATACACTATACTTAGACTCCACTGGTCTATGCGGTTACTCACTGTACCCGTCGCTGGCAGTCCCTGTGTTAAACACTATGCCCAGCTCACTGTGTATATCACCGCCTCAGCCCACCTTTTATTCTATCACATATACATAAGTGCACCGCACTTTACATACTAACAATTAAAATCAATGTGCATATGTTCAAAATCTAATAAAGTTCGCTAAAAACGTTTGTGATATTCTAGGGTACAAAGTCTGCCTTATGGTTGGGTTAGTTTAAGTAAGGAATAAATGAAGAATCGCTGTAGTTCCAGAATGAATTTATTTGTCAGTACAACCCGTTCATCATGCAAACTCGATACAATACTTGTACGTCTGACGTTCATATCAAACATCAATATATTACATTCCTCCACCCTAAACAATTTGTTCTCACTCAATAAGTGAATACCTTATTCCAGCCTTGCCTTATAGAACATTTTACAGCTAAATTTAATTAAACATTTAAACTTACTTAACCAACTAGTACCGGTACATGAATGTTAAAACAACAAATAACTTATTTACAAAATATTCCTTGGGTTACTTAGTCATCCAGTATACTAACACTCATCTATCAGTCTTTTAGGAGCAATTCTCTCTCTGGTAGGATATCTCCTCACCAGGGGATTAGGTGTTTTTGGAGTATTCACAAGTACTGGACTTTTAGCCTCATCATGAGACTTATTGTTTGACATATCTACACTACTAGGTACAACAGGTACCAGCGATTTTTTTGGATTAAACTCCACCTCATTGGATAAAGATGGCACATTTGGCACAAGTACATTTGATAATGGTGTGTTTGACATAAATCTGTTTACCGTATCATTGCTAACAATTTTCTCAGACGAACTTGCTTCTAACAAATGATCAACATGAAAAAATCTTATTTTACCATTAACTCTTTTGAATGCCCCAGGTTGCAAACAAGCCTCTTAGCACCTCAATGGTTTTGGCTGAAGTGGTGGATCCCATTAATATCACCTCCGGCCACTTAGAATGACTATCCACCACAACCAAAAAATTCTTTCCATCTTTCTCTCCGCAAAATCCACATGAATTCTGTGCCATGGTTGTCTGGGCCATGCCCAGGGATGCAAGGGGTGCCAATGCAGGCATCTTCCGAACTGACAAACATACTGAGCAACCACGCACCTTTTCCTCAATCTCCTGATCTAAACTTGGCCACCACAAATGGCTTCTAGCTAATGCTTTCATCCGGCATATTCCTGGATGCTCTTCGTGCAGCTCATCTAACATTCTGTTTCTAAACTTTTCAGGATTTAATGTAAAATCTAGAACCTTGCCAAGAACAGGGTCTCTCCTGACTTCAGCTGCAATATCACTTGCGGTTACTGGTAATTCATCAATTAAGGTGAACTGATAGACCTGCTCGTCAGTGCTCGGCTGAGTAGTTTCCTGTGGTAATCTTGACATAGCATCAGCATTAGCATGATTCTCAGACCTTCTGTATTGTATTTCATAAGTGTATGCCGACAATATCAATGCCCACCTTTGAAGTCTAGCAGCGGCTAAAGGTGGAACTGCCGTCTTGGGACCCAATATGGTTGTCAAAGGCTTGTGATCAGTTATCAACGTAAACTTCCTTCCATACAAAAATTGATGAAATTTCTTTACCCCAAATATAATGGCTAAAGCTTCTTTTTCTAATTGGGCATAATTTCTTTCACTGTCACTTAGTGTTCTTGAAGCAAAAGCAATTGGTCTTTCATCCCCATTGTCCATAACATGGGAGATTACAGCACCTATTCCATAAGCAGACGCATCACAAGCTAATACCAGTTTCTTGTTAGGGTCATAATGCACTAATACTTGACTGCTCATCAATTGTTTCTTCGTGCCTTGAAAAGCCTTTTCACATTCCTCTGTCCAACTCCATGCACTGTCCTTCTTTAACAGTTGATGCAAGGGATGCAGTGTTGATGCCAAATTTCCCAGAAATTTCCCATAGTAATTCAATAGGCCCAGATACGATCGAAGCTCAGAGACGTTAGAAGGCCTTGGTGCCTGAATTATCGCTGTCACTTTCTCATCAGTCGGATGTAACCCTTGAGAATCTACACAATGACCTAAATACTCAACCCTTTGCTCTAAAAATTTACACTTTTCTCTCTTCAGACCAATACCAAATTTCTCTAAGCGTGACAAAACTTCATTCAACACTTCCAAATGTTCTTCTACTGAGGAGGTCGCAATCAAAATGTCATCCAGAAACCACACTACATGCACCAGTCCTTGCAGCACTTTATCCATAACATTTTGGAAGATAGCGGGTGCCGATGCAATTCCAAATGTTAGTCTATGATACTGGTACAATCCCTGAGAGGTGTTTATAGTCAAATACTTTTTCGAAGCATCATCTAATTCTAATTGCTGATAAGCATGTGATAGATCTAACTTACTGAACCATTTGCCCCCAGCCAAGGTCGCAAACAAATCTTGAGCATTTGGCAGTGGATGCTGATCTACCTTCAACATAGGGTTAATGGTCACCTTATAATCACCACAAATTCTCACAGATGAATCAGCCTTCGGTACCACCACAATCGGAGCCGCCCATTCTGAGTAATTTACCTTTGAAATAACTCCTTGCCTTTCCAATCGGTCCAGCTCAGCTTCCACTTTGGCCTTTAATGCATATGGCACGGGTCTGGCACGATGAAATACAGGCTTTGCATTCTCCTCTAATTGCACTGATACCTTAACATCTTTAATAGTACCCTGGTTTTTAAACACCGCTTCATGTGATTTCACTATCTCTTCAATGTTCTTTTCACCTGTGATTGCAAATAAACTTCCCCAATCTAACTTCAAAATTCTCATCCAGTTCCTCCCAAGCAATGCTGGTTTTTCTCCAGCTACTACCACCAATGGCAAAGTGGCTTCTTGACCATTGTAACGAACAGGCACCTGAAATCTCCCCTTCAAAGTCAACACTTCACCGGAGTAAGTCTTTAGTATCATAGGTACCCTTGTTAGAGGAAAGTGCTTGAATAATCTGTTGTAAAGGACCTCTGATATGATAGATACTGAAGCACCTGTGTCCAACAACATTAAAACATCATGACCATTCAATATCATCTTGACCTTCAATGCTTTGTCTGGATTCAAAACAAACACAGGAACTACTTCTTCTTCAACTTCCTTCTCTTCCTCCACACTATTAGCATTTCCACTTCTTTTAGCAGATCCACACCGCGAAGCAATATGTCCAAATCTCTGACACTTATAGCATTTAGCATCCTTAAACTTGCACACATGGGCCGCATGGGCCCCACCACAACAAAACGCATCTTCTTTTTTTTTCTGCCTCCCTTTCCTTTTTTTTCAACACTCGGCTCTCTCTTCTTGCCAGAATATTCACCCACTTTATTAACCTGTCCTTCTACCTCGTTGGTTAACTCCCTTGTATTTTTCATTGCCATTTCCATGGCATGACAAATCTCACAAGCTTGCTTAAATGTTAAATTCTTCTCAGCTAACAGCCTCCGCTGTATGATTGCCTCTTGTAAACCACATACCAACCGATCGCGTAGAGCTTCTTCCAAAAATGTACCAAACTCGCAAGTAGCTGACAGCTTTTTCAGTTCCACTATATACTGTGATATTGATTCCTCTTTTGTTTCTCAGCAATTACAATTGGTTTTGGTGTGTAATGCATGCTTAAAATATCTTTTATTTCTTCATAATTCTTATCTTTGGGTAAATCAGGGGAGCACAGATTTTTTTAATATTTGATATGCAGCCGGACCCACAGATGCCAAGAATGTGCATGCTCTCCTATAATCATCTGCCTTATGGTTGGGTTAGTTTTAGTAAGGAATAAATGAAGAATCGCTGTAGTTCCAGAATGAATTTATTTGTCAGTACAACCCGTTCATCATGCAAACTCGATACAATACTTGTACGTCTGACGTTCATATCAAACATCAATATATTACAACGTTCATTGTTGGTCATGGTTACTACACACAACACATTTATTGATGACATTTAACAATACTGTGCTGTTATATAAATACATTTGAATGTATAATATATATGTCCATAATTTAGACATAATTTTACAAATGTATTTCGGACATAAAGCAAACATGGTAGTGTGATTTCAACTAGTAGATATACATGATATATAACAACTCACTTAGCATGTCAGAAAGTACATGTAAGTTCAAATACCATTAATTAACTATTTTTTTTTTCGAAAGGTGACATCACTATTGACGTGCAGTGAATTAAAAAATAAGGTAATAAGGGAAATGGATATAGCCCTGATTTACATACTTCAGAACTTTATGAATTTCTAATCATTGTGCAAATCATTGTGAAGCATGAAACAAAATACTCCATCTTTAATATTTTCATTTCATAAGCATTAAAAACATTGTGCCCAAATGCACTGTGATGCCACATGTTCAAAACAAAATTCATGTAAATTTATCATGTCTGTAAATCTTGGACCCAGTTTGATTTTTTTCACAGCTTGTTCATTCGGTTGAAATTTCATTCATGGTTTAGTAATAGGCCACAGCATCATGGGAGGGTGTGTGGAACATATACTGACTATATATCATCGCCCCCACAGTAGACATATATACAATGACTTGTTTGTTCATTTTATTTTAGAATGATGTAATAAAACATTATAAATTGGCACTTAAGGACCCATGGTTACTCAGTTATAGTAGAATAAAATTAATGAAAATGGCATGAATGAACTTCAAATTTAACACAAAATGATTCAGTTGGTATACAATATGAAAAGCTGTACCTTTTAGCCAAATATGTCGAAATCCAGTAGTGTCAACATCGATGTTGGTAATAATAAGTGCTTCAGTGTTTGTTGACAAAATATGGCAGCTTGGTAAGTGGATCAAAGTGCCTTGTAGACCATGCAGATCCAGATCTATTGTCTTTGCTGCAGTTTGCACTATGTATCAATATTTATCCAGATCAGTTTGCATTATGTAGACCCTATAAAGTGTGTGACAGAAGCCAGAGATTGTTGAAACCCGAAATTGATAATGTTGCTATTATATTCACATAAATTAACATCCAACAGCATAAAATCAAACCTTAATTTACAATTTAACATTGAAAATTCATACAATGTCTGCACGAGGCCCTCCAGACAGTTTTGTTAGCCTCTACTAATACACATCTCACGTATGAATATTTCTTAACATCAACCTCAAACCCAAACAGTAAAGTAGTCTGGTGGTCAAAATACGTTGCCCTCCTGCACTATTGTGCTTCCAGTCAATAACCTTGTAACAAAAACATAACGTTAATAAGATCTCTTTGTATAGAAATTACTTTAATGGGCTTAACTGTACTGCACATTTATACTAGTATATTCTGCACTTTTTGTAACCAAATATTTTTCAATTCTAACGGTTAGTACTTTTATCAAGGACTTGAAAAATTATGTGGCATTTCAAATGTTTGAGAATTAATTTTGAAATTGTCGATGACTATAAGAAAATCTCTGCATCTTAATCTATCAAATTATTAAATATCATAACGTAGATCTATTAAACTAGAGCTAGTTACAATTATCTTTTATTTTAAAAATTACTTCCACATACTATCGTAGAAAATAAAATTGTTATTAAACTAAGATCATAAAAACTCCACCACCCCTACATATTTTCATTTTTTTTTTTTATTTCTCTTTTCACTGAAGTGATACAGAAACAGAATATTTCAGATTTTCAATACATCAACAATTATTTACTTGCACGTATTTCAACAAACTTGATTTAAAACTTACAGGTAATACATTAAACGAAGTAACAAAATAAAGCATTCTTTCCAATTTTTTATTATTAATAATACACATTAAGATAATGAGATGATTAGAATGAAGGAATGAAGTTTAAATAAATCACATTCAAATTATGACAAAATTAAAAATTGTCCTCTCATTCACAAATGCCTTGTACTACAGTTTTATCATATGGTTCATTAGCAGTTTATTCCATTTTTAATTAGTAATGTATTAAAATGAGAACATCAATTACATGTATAGTAAAAAGCTACATTCACGAAAAATACTGAACATTATCACAAAAATTAAGTGTAATATTAGAGGTCTACAAGATTGATTCCCGGATAATTCATGTCATTTTGCATTGGTTTTGGTAAAGTAATTAAGTCTCACTGTGGATATGCTTCCACTAAACATGCATGTCCTAGGCCACCTGCTGCACATGCAGCCACCAACCCAAACTGACCACCTTCTTTTATTAGGCGGTTGGCAGCAGTGGTCACTAAACGAACACCAGTAGCTCCAAATGGATGTCCAATAGATAATGAACCTCCCCAAGTGTTGAACTTTTCCATAGGTGGTGCTCCAAATTTACCACTCCGCTTCATATAATTATTTCCAAAGAAATCTGAATCTAGAGCTTTTAAGTTTGCTAGAATTTGTCCTGCAAACGCTTCATGGTATTCAAACACATCAATATCACTTAGGGAAAGTCCTGCTTTCTCCAGAATCTTAGGGGTTGCATAAGCAGGACCCAACAACAGCTGGTCTTTGGGATCTTGAGATACATACAGGTAGTCACGAAGGTATGCCTTTGGTTTGTAGCCACATGCTAATGCTTTCTCTTCACTCATTATCAGACAAGCTGAAGCTCCATCAGTAAGGAATGAAGCGTTTGCAGCTGTGACAGTTCCATGGGGTTTAATGAAGGCTGGTTTCAATTTGGACATCTGCTCAGGTGTTGAAGGTCTAATACCGTTATCTTTCTCAAGAATCGTTGGTGATCCAGGAACTTTGTATTGGAGAAGATCTGTGAGGAAACCTTCCGCAGTGGCTTTTGCAGCCAAATTATGAGAGCGTGATGCAAACTCATCTTGTTCCTGTCTGGTGACGCCAAATGCTGCGCACAATCTATCAGCTGAGTGACCCATCGTTTCATTCGTGGAAAACTCTGCAACAGCGGGAAGTTCTGGATTCCACACACTGGGACTGAACATCTTACTCACAATAGATAAACGAGCACCTGTAGTCTTTGCCTTGTTGAGACTCAACATCAGTTTTCTCATCTTCCGGCTGTGGCGAATTGGGACGTCGGACATGAATTCAACACCACCAGCAATCACAGTATCTGTAAATCCTGACTGAATTAAACCCATTCCAGTAGTGATGGCCTGGTTGGAAGATATGCATGCCTGTGTGACTGTGTGTGAGGGAGTGTGTTGAGAGAACCCAGCACCCAGAGCTGCTTCTCTGGCAATGTTGCTGGTCTTCACTTCCTGAATGACAGTGCCAAGAATGATGTATCCAACACTTTCCTTTTCTAATTCCGTACGTTTAGCAAGACCCTGCAGTGCTCCACGGGCGAGGTCATGTGGCATAAGGTTTTTGTAGTCAGTTCCCGACATTAGAAACGGTGTTCTCACACCTTCAACTAACACAACATTTTTGACATCTTTCTTTGCCAATGATTTCTTACCAGTTGCTTGAAGAGAATATGTCGTTGAAATAGTCCTGCAATTTCTCAACTGGTTAAACCTGAAGAGGTGCTTTGTAACGTTCTGCATCTTGGACGCCATTGTGAATTAAATGAAACACTCTTTATTACAGTAATGGTGATCAAAGTTCAGTAGTTTTGACTAAGCAGTACTTGCTGTCACAGTTACCGCCCCACACAAATACTTCATTAGCAGGTGCTTGTTCCGGGGCTCTTCTGTTCGGTAAACTCCGTTGAACTTCGTAGGTTGCCGGCATAAACATCACTGATATCCGGTGAAGAGGGTGTGTAAAGAAATGGCTCGAAAAAATGCACGAAATGGAGGTATGCTATACTGATTTAAGACTAATTATTTGATATTTAGAATATTTGTTTCGTACAGCATACTTTGATTCATATCTAAGGATGTTAATCCTCTTGAGTTTATGAAATGTAGGTAAAATAAAAGCATAGAATCTAGATCAAGTCTGTGTGCATATCTGGCTTCATGGAAGGGTCAAGGCTCTTTCATGGATCCACAATAATCAGTTCTGTGTGTTATACGCTGTGTTCGTTCTGTGAAACTCAGTCTATTTAGCATTGTTATTGAATGTTATAGCACATATGTGCATAGATTTTCAATTTGCATGCATTTTGATTATTAATGTTTGCATGTGGTTTGAGTGTGCGTCCACAAAGATGGATAACCAGTTCTGTGGCAGTGACAGCAATTTTGTAAGAGAGAAGCTGTCTCCGGTGGCTGATTAATTGTATTCATGTAAACCGACTTGTTACTTTTAGTCTGTGTAATTTAGCTGCAAAATGAATTCAATATCTGTTTAGTGACATGTACTGAGTTATTAATGGCATAATGCTCCTTCAAAACTTTCCAAATTAGATCTATAAATTCTGGAATATTCTTAAATCAATAATAATATACTGGCACCTCAACATTTTTGCATCAGATATAATAGATCATATACCAGAAATTATTCATTTTATATCTGTGAAACATCTTAAATAGTGTTTCTTAAGCAATGGAAACATTGTGATTACAAGATAAGTTTGGTTATGCCTGTTTTGTATAATATGATGGAATAAAAATTCTTGTTTAGTTTTCAGGGATTTTTCTATTGTTTAATAATTGGTTGACTTAATGGATTCGTGTAGGTGTGTATTAGTTTAACAAAATAGCAAGTTTACATGAAATCTTTATGAACATTGTATTTTCTCTTATAATAATGTATTCTTTAGTCACTAGGATAACTGTCACCTGACAGATTACCCAATGGATCATTAAAACAAAGTCTAGGTAACGCCCTGTCACTATATAAAGTCACAAATGCATTTTATGCTGAATATTTAAATACATTGACAAGTTTCATTCATGAAAGTCGTGGTTTTGTTCAGCTTGGATGAACTCATGTGGTAGATTTAGACTGGTATGTTACGGAGTTAGTCCAGTGTTGTAGTAGGCATGACTTCAGTGACTTTTAAATAGACTTTAAAGTGTGAATGAATGTGGAGTTTCTACAATTAATGTGTTCACCCTTCTAATATTTTAGTGTTGAAGAAGTATTTTTTCGAAGATTAGAATTTAGAAATACAACCGCAATGTTAAGAAGAAATCTCATCAGATGATCCTTAATATTAATGAATAATACCACCCTGCATCATGTTTCTGTTATTCACACCGCCAAAAACATTTATTAACATTCTTTAAACAAATATTTATCTATCCTCTAAGGTAGTTTTCTCATTGTATCATTAAGACGTACATGTTACCTTGGAGATAGATGTATGTTTTGATGTTGCCAATAACTTAAATGACCACTGCAAATAACTTGAGCACTTCCTCTAGACTATTCAAATTTCAGCTACCATATTCTATCTAGTTTTAAAATAGCTGTTCTTTTCGTGTGTGTATGTGTGTGTGTGTTTAAAATATAGATATATATTGAAATGATATATGGCACATGAAGAGAAAGATAACAGCTAGCCTAGTGATATTTATCAGCTGATAAATATCGGTGTAATAATTGTTATTTTAAAATTATGACTTATGGCGTAGTTTCAGATAGCAAACAATTCCACAAGTGTGGTTTTTACCGTAAAACAACCTAATGTGCTAAATATTTTGCTTTTGCAACCTGACTTCTTATGTTATGAATAAAAGATTCAGATAAGTTCTAAGAAATAGTCTTGCATTTATAGATTTTAGCTGCTGGCATATCTGTTTACTACGAGCAAAGTCACAATGTAACTAAAAAGTGTAAAGTTATGTTAGGTAACTGTTCTTATTTGCAGAAAGGGTGGTCTGAATTATTAATGTGGAAATGTATTTTTAAATACTAGATAGAATGTTCTATGTATATGTGCATAGTACATGAACTTCTTACATGAATTAAGAACTTAGATCTATCTATATTAACTTGCATTCAAGGAAGTAAGTTTGTTTTTTAAACAAATTGCCAGAATTGATATTTAGTCATTGTGTGATTGGTCCGTCTGTATTGTTATATTCAGACGTAACATGTTTCCATATTGAATTACGGTGCACTGAACTTAAAGATTATGTAATATGCATAGCCATTCAAAAAACTATTTTTTTTTTGTAAAAACTTGTATTTATCTGATAAAGTAAAACATTGTCTTAACTGTTAGAAAATTAACACATAATTTTCACTTGTAGAATTTAATGTTTTTTAAGTGTTACCTTCTATCTAACAGGAAGCAAATAAATTTTGTTGACTTTCATACTATTTCCGTTCAAAGGAAATTATTTTTCTCGTACTTATCCCTGGATTCTAGGCTATTATATTGTTCCTAGGCTCCAAAAAGGTTATCAGGACAAATGATGATTTAAAACTGCTGTGTATTGTATTGCAAAGTCAAGTTTCTTGGATTTAGGACAGCTTGTTTGTTAACAGGCTCTATGATTATGGCTGCATATGGTGATAATGAGCTCCTACACAAGTCATGAATATTTTAGACTCTTGATGATGTTCAGATGAATGTTAACATTGAGTCCAACTACTTCCAAGTTCGTTATGATTCTGATGATGTAATTGTTAAGTCTTCCCCATTCTGGAGGGATACTTTTAGCTTTGTTTCTGTTGAAGTCAGTTTCCAAAATAAACATGGTCATTCCATGAAGAACACCCGTTAGGCCAGTGTTCAATCTAGCTTTGCATTGGAGGGCCCCTATGGGCCCATTGACCTTCAAAGAGAGGGCCATTTTAAATATGAGGGGGCCCCAAGTAAAAAAAAATAACCCAAAAAGTAGAAAGGATGCTTACTGCATTATTTCATTGGTGTGTGGGGGTAATACCGAAATCCGACACGAATTGATAAACTTATTACTTTATTTCTTGGTATACTTTTTCATAATTGGAGTAGACAAGCATTTGTGATTTAACCCATGTCACCATGATAGATCCTGTCACAGGTTTCATCATATAAATCCATCAAATGGCATTTAGAAGCCGTGTCATTGGGATTAAAAGTAGATAACTTTATGTAGAACCTCAATAGGAATGATCGTACATAATTCATTTTAATGTTACTTTAATATCTTACGCGTATAACAAGAAATTTCAACTTATTGACATCAGTTTCATTACCAGTCGCCATTTTGGTACTAGTGCCCGACGCAACATGCATTTATCACAACGCAAACAAGCAGCGCACGCAGACACATTTTTCCCGCGCTACCGGCGTGAACTAGTTGAAATTATTTCAGTGGATCGCCAGTTGGTGGCGATCTGAATGTAAACAAATATGGCCGCGCCCATGAAACTAATGCAGACGTGACGGGAAACTAGTTGTTTCTTTGGCGAATATTTTATTAAAAATGTTAGTATGAAAATTGGGTTGGGGCAAAAATTTGGCAAAATATTCATAGTGCGCCCGATGGGCCCATGGTACGATTGGGATTGCGCCATTTTTGGTATGTTTTGCCAAAGGCGCAATGGCGCAGCCTAGATTGAACACTGTAGGCTACAGTTTTGCCATTGCATATTGAATAGTATCTCTGGTTTTAAATTTCATGAAGTGCACCAAATTTTAATACGTCCATATATCATCTAACAGCTTTTAATCTTGGTGTCCATCTTTTAGAAATTTATTACTTAAGGTTTAAATATTTGTGTCTACTATATTTCATAATTCTATATGTATCGTTTTTTTTACAAAGTTAAATAAAAGTCATTCTCTCTCTGTTCTGTATACCACCAAGCAAGCTCCTACAACTGTATTGCCATACCTGGAGATAGGTTTTACAACCCTAATCTTCCATTTTACTACATCAAATGCCTCTGGCTGGACTCGAACTCACAACATCAAGGTTGTGAGACCAGAATGATACCAATTCAATTCTTTCATTCTGTATCTCAATGCTCACCTGTGGAAGGATTTATGCTCCTTGTATAAGAATTGTCATGTTGTATGGGAGTGAGTGTTAGGCCCTTCGTAAAGATGATCGGTCATGTATTTTACATAATGACAAAGCGATGGTCCGCTGTATCTGCAGTCTTAAAGTCAGCGACAAAGTTAGCTCGGCCTCACTTTATGAAAGACTGGGTATTCCTGATCTGGAGTCAGTATCAAGGCAAAGTAGACTGGACTGGGATCAACAGGTGTAACTAGATTTTGATTGCTGGCAACAAAGTGAAAGGGAGACTCAGACCCGGAAAACCTTGGCTGGGTATGATCAAAGAAGACTTAAAAGGCATGATGGGGATTGAATATCGATATGTCAAATGAGAGAGATACATAGAGGGAACAATTGCTTACAGCCATAAGCAACACCCTGGAAGGGTAAAACATAGACTTTGAACGCCTAATGATGATGATGTCTGTCTCTCTGTTAGTTACATGAGATCCACAAGGCCAGGCACTGGAAGGCTATATATAAAAAGATAAAAATAAAAAATAAAAACATTCTGTATGACCTACATAATTTCATAATTAATTATTTAGTTTTCAACCTTTACAGTAAATTGTTTGCATAAATTTAACATTGATGTTATATTGGGATTCATCGGGTTGTAACAACCTTTGTATTGTATTCATGTATGATAAGTAAAAATTATCTTTATGAAAGATAATAGTGACATACTGACTGTATAATGATATGTAAGAAATCAATGCTTTGATAAACACTTTTGTCTCCTACCTTGTCACTATTGTGTACGTTATTTGCACATGCATTCATACGGGTATTTCTTCGATCTATGCAGGTATGTTAGAATTAAAATATTAACAAGTGCATAGCATTACAGGGTCTTGTTGCTGTTTGTAGCTATCTAGGTATTATTCTCATGATAACATGATATGGTTGTATGTTTTGTCCTACATTTGTCTGTTGTTGAGTTTACAATCATTTTACAGTATCTAAGGTTCAAAATATTTGACAAGAAGCATTTTATTCCATAGTGTGTAAGTAACTGTTTTCGTTGAGGTTTTGATGAATATTATTATATGACAAAAATATACTGATTGACAAAAATATTAGCAACTGTCAATTTTGAAATTTTTATATTGTAATTTTTAAATTGATAAGCTGTCAATTATGCCAAACTTCTGGATATATGTAAAGTTGAATAATCTACTGTATTTTGACATTATGAATACAATTAACCATTTAATGTTTCAAGCAATCAATTGAATGCCATTTAACATTATCGTTTCTCAAAGTAGGGGTCAGATGGGTGATATTATGGATCCGATATCAGGGTCAGAATTAGGCAGTAAAGTGTTACTCGTTCTTCTACAAACTCTACCTGTATGCAAAATCGACCAGAATGTCACTACTTGTCAAGAGTTGCTAAAACCTTAATTATGCTTAGTCCTCTACATTGTTGCACCGCTTCAGCAGCTGAAGCGAAAGCCTTGTGTTTCGTTCGTTTGTAATTATTTAAATCTCCCCGGACGAAGTCCGAAGGGGGATTTCTTGCTTTGCTTCTGTCTGTCCGTGCGTGCGCCCGAAATTAACAGGTTGATAACTCGAAGACTACTTGAGCTATTGATTTGCAAATTGAATATGTCTTGTTTGAGGAAAAAAGTACCTCTCAAAAATTTTTGTTTGTACTTTGGCCTACTTTTGACGAACTTACAAGCGTTACGTAATAAACCTTGTTAACACTCTACAGGGAGAAGTATTTGACCTATGGTCACCAAACTTCATATTTATTATGTATGTATGTTTGTCTCCAGACAAGCTAGAGCTTTTACGCTTTGCCCGATTTCGTTCAAACTTTACACAACTATTTGGTATGACGCAACACTGAAATGATTCGATTTTGGGCACTTTGCCAATTAAAATGTGCTTTCCATAGTGTTATTTTGCGTCCATTTTCAACATTTTCTGCAATAGTTTTGTTGATGCTTGTGAGAAAGCATTCAAACTTTGTACAATGCTTACATGCCTACTGAACATTAACTGTGTTCAGTTTTGGCACTTTGCTAATCAGAGTTTACCTTTCAGAGCGCCATTTTAATTATTTTCTTTCCATTTTTCCATTATAGTTTTAATACTGTGCGAAACATGACGATCGAATTGGCATAGTGGTTATATTGGAATAAAAGTGCTCAGAGTACAGCGTTACCATATTAATGTCGACTCATGGGCAATAGATATTTACTTTAGCCATGTTTAGAAAGCGCTTGCAATCCAATGCCAATAACATAGAATGAGTAGAATGAGTCACGCATCAAGTAAGACTTTTTCTGCTTTGATTGCAAAGCAAAAATCTTTATTGCCCATGGGTCAATGTTGCTCTAGCGACGCCAGGGTGTGTGACTCGGCTAGATTAGCACTCGCCAAGTGTGGCGAGTGACTTTCAATTTACACTCGCCATACTGAATTCACACTCGCCAAAAATGTTGTCAAATTTAAAGACTCTTATCATAAATCATGCCATGAATGAACACTTGTACATGGATAGACTTAAGTATGACAAAGATACCCGTAATCAATATAGTATATATATCCCCCCCCCCATGTATTGTTAAATACTCTGTGGTGAAGAAAAAAATCTATATATCACGGGACTCAATTTTAAGAAATATCACCAATATCAGACAAGAGTTGATAAAGTTTAGTGACATGTCAGGGCCACAAGAATTCCAAAAATATAATTTTTTTCTACAAGTTTGCAATAAGAATTATTCTATATCTCAGTTATTAGGGTAGGGGGACTTGTGTGAATGACTATAGCCAATAAAATACAAAAGATGAATTCCTATTTGATTTATTATTCATTATGAGTGTTACCTTTATTTAGAATTTTTAAGGAAGTATAAGTGAAAATTACTTAAATGTAATTGAAACTGCTGGTTACCAGGTATCTTTGGATAAAAATAAAAGAAATCTCACTGTTTTCTTCTTATTGAAACATATTATGTATGTGTAACTTTCATAAGGTGCTTGTGTTGCCTGTTAGCCCTTAGGTTTTTATTGATTGCTTGTAACCGACAGCTGGTTTGTGCCATGCTGTAAACATGGTAAATTGTAATATAGACTATTTCTATACAATTTTACAACGGCAAGTTTCTCAAATAGATCAGTATATAACATATGTGCACATAAAACTTGTCCGCTTGTGCAACAAACATCATTAAAAAGTAAACACGCTAACCAGTTTACATAATCATCAAGGTAGCTATTATTTGATTGGTGACCTATGTAGTGTGCAGAAGGTGTGGTTCTGGAAAGCAGAACTGAATCCATTTTAAAAGAAATTAATACTATTTTATAGTGATGTGTTTTCTGTAATTTATCACTTGGATGTCAGGTATATTTGTATAATACAGAAAATAACAAGGGTACTTTATATTTTATGTTGTGTGGAGTCACAATGTTTCAAACTTACCGGGTAGCCTATCATTTAAACTACTACCACGGATCTAAATAGCAGTATAGAGCAGAATGATACAGTACTGCTCCGACTCTCCAGACATGCTGGGCCATAAAATAAACTTTGGATAAGCAAGATGTATGGATAAATGAATTTTAAAAACTGCCAATTTGGCCGGTAATACAAGTACTGATTTTTCTTGAACAGCCGCCTAGCCTTGATATTCCCCCAGTATCTTCTTCAAAATAATCCTAGCACTGAATGATGAGTATGATTAGGATGAGGTTGTCTTGCGCAGCAAGTGCA
Source organism: Streblospio benedicti (assembly GCA_019095985.1). Taxonomy (NCBI): domain Eukaryota; kingdom Metazoa; phylum Annelida; class Polychaeta; order Spionida; family Spionidae; genus Streblospio; species Streblospio benedicti. Next base: position 20,533,689 of record CM032662.1, read on the forward strand.
TTTGACAGTTGAGGGGATTTTATACTGTTTTTAAATATGACCAGTGTTGGCCTAGTAATTATGTCATCATTGAGTGCATTCCAATTTTTTACTATCTGGGGGAAGAATGAGTATTTGTAATTGTCAGTATGGAATTTGGGTATTTTAAGTCTCAATCAGGGTCAGGATTAGGTGGAAAAGTGCTACTCGTCAACAGGACGAGTAACCCTCAAATATCTACTCGTGCAAAAAATGTACTTGTCGTCCTTGTACAAACTCTATATCTGTATGATAAAATATTCAGAATTGCTCCTCGTCAAAAGGACGAGTTTCTAACAATTAGCACTCGTCCTCCACTAGTTTTTACTAGTCAATACGAGCAGACGAGTGGCTAATCCTGACTTTGTCAATGAATTGGCAGTATTTGCAGCTCAGTTATTGACTTTAGTTAAATACTAGTTACATAACATCATATCCATAGGGCCACATGTTCTAGGTGTAGGACAGATCATTAGTCTCATACGGCTTGTACCATGACATTTTGCTTATTTCTTTCCTTTTATGTCTTATTCCTCCTGATACCTCTTTGGTCTGTACATGGGACATACTCTGTCTTGGTCCTTCAATTGGTTTTGGTATGCCTTCACAGCACATTTGATTACACCTACCCCGGTAATCTGAACGTTGGTGGATATTCACTTTCCTTCATTCCAAGACTAAATTCATAATTTATTTAGGATCATTGTGCTTGATAACGATATAGAGTGGGAAAATTCTGCTAAAAACTACTAGTATATGTCTTGCTATTTGGATCGGCAGAAGGGATCAACAAACTTATGATTTCCAGATTTAAATTACAGATGGGATTGCTAAATTGCATAACCTCCGTCCACACACATTTTATGCGATTAAGCAATATATGCAATTATCAGTACGTTTTAAAAGATATTATTTAAACAAGTGGTTTTACAGTCTTTATGCAATATTAAGCAGTGTTATGCAATTATCAGATGTCTGTATAATACAGATAACTAATAATAATTATAGTCAATTAATTAAATTTGCATGAACTTCAAACTGGGAAATCCCCAATTGATTTTTGGATTGTTTTGATGTATTATTCTGAGCTGCTTGGATGCAACAATTTTCATTGATTTGGAGTATCTTATTATAATGAGGTTATAGGTGCAGATTTCCTCTCACTGATTGTTAAACAAACTTAGAAATCATTCTATGTATTGCTGATGATGAGAAATCTATCACTGAAAGTGTATTTATTAGTTTATGTAACACTGTGTTGAAAGAATGAGTAATGGTTTGATATGTAAGTTGTTGGTCATAAAACATGCACCTGACAAGTATGAGAGCGAGCAGGAAGAAAAATTAGTCTAAACGCCAAAGTATTGATAACTGACATTGCACCATTATCATATTTTGTTATGCCTTTCAGGAGAAGCTTATTTATTTGACACAAGGACCAAAGCAGTTATGGCTAGATCAGTAGTTAACGATGGCATAAAGGAAAAGGTATTTACATTTATATGGTACATAAATTGTTTGCAATCATCAATCACACTTACAAAATTTAGATCTCTGAGTGTCACGTATAACTTGATTCATCATGATATATAAACGTTTCCTGATATTTTGAACATTTATTACATATTCGATTTTAGATCATGATCTAAAATAAAATATTTTTATTAGTTGCAGATAATCAGTGCTTATGATTATAAACTCATAATTTAGATGATATGGGCTGGCATATTGTTTTCTTGTTTTCGGTTGTGTTATAATTGTCGTGTTGAGTTAATCCTTCTTACAGATGATCACAATCAAAATAATATTTAACTTTTCAGCTGAAGCAAGTCCAGGAAGTTATAACTGGTTACACCAAAGATGATATCTACATTGCCTTGGAATATTATGAGCTTGATGTGGAGCGAACTATTCAGTCCTTTGTAGAGAGTAAGTTCACCCCTTGAAAAGGAATATATAAATTAGTACTCTTTTCTGTTTCTGTTTCAGTTTCATATTTCTTATCATAGCGATATGATTAAATTCATGTCCACTTCCTCCAACTGCAATCTGGCCAAACATTCACACATCTTACAAGCTCTCGTAAGCCACCCAACTGCCCCTGTTCTTGTCCTCCTTGCAGCTGACATCTCCTTAGTAGGGGCCATGACGATACCAAATTTCAAAAGTTTTCAAAATTCCACGATGGCTGACTGCTCACCTCATGTGACCAACACAATTGGTCCTTCTGCTGGCACCATAGAATAGACTGAAATTAGTGTTGGTCACAACTCCTTTTAATTTGGAAGGTTTATTACAATTTCATTATAAATTTCACAAGTTCATTCTTCAAAATCAAACATAAAACTAAAACCTGACACTACTTCGTAATACTGCATGAACTATGCATGACAGTCTCATGTGAGGCTAACTGCAGGACACATTTATAAACAGCGAATATTATGCACAAATATGTTAAGATCAAACTCCGTTACTAATTATTTCACAACACTTATTAACAATATTCATGAAATGTTATTTTGATGTAAAAATGTAGTAGTAATATTAATAAAATGATATAAAATTTTACTTTTGTTTGATGAATTTAAATGTTTTAATTTCATACGCCATAATGTGAACTTCGGCATTTATTTTTGTATAAATGTATTCATCAGTGATGAAAACATGATTTCATTTGACGTGATGACATTTTGACATGATCTCATCACTGCATATAGGTTAAAAGTTGAAGATGGGCTGATTTAGTATGTTATTATTTTTAATTGTTTAGTTTCATTATATTTATTGATTGCCTGTGTATTAGCTCACATCAGTTGTCTGTAAACAGTTTAAACACAAAAATCTGATTTTTCAGATGGTGCCAAAGAAGCTTTGGATCAATGGAAGTTTTCAGGGAATAGGGTTTGTAAAATTTATTGTCTTTAGTTTTAGATAGTAGTTACCCGTCATTTTTTATATAACTCGTGCATAACACGCTGTATTTTTGTTTCATATATAATGTACATTATATTTTTTATATAATCTACCAAAAATCAGTTGCTTTTAAGTTGCATAATGTGGGTACATATGTTATGCAATGTATTGTGTAAGCTACCTTGTAAACTTTGTTATGCAGCGTATAACAGCCATGTGGTGTATGAATAGACTGAATATGCAGCTGTGCTTTCCAATAAGATTAGCTGAAACTGCTCTTTTAGTTATCAATATATTCCCAGCTGTTCATTTTAACTATATGCATATGAACCCTTTCTTAGAATTAGATTGAAGTGTGTAGTCAGTCACAAATGTGTGTTATTTGAGTCCTTTACAAGAATGGTACTTGTAGAGTGGGCTTTGTTAATTTTTGCGGTCACTGGTTCTAGGTGCACATACAATGTAACGAAATGTATTTTGCATGGTTGATTACCGTTTATGCTAATTATCACCCTCTGCATTGTTTTTGTTTTTTTACATAGTTTAGTAATAGTAACAAACCATGGCAAACAGGTTTGACATGCTAACAGCGCTATTAACCCTTGTAAGTTTAATGTGTAAAGTTATCTCTCCTGGTCCAAAATGTCCCTTGATAAAATTAGTTTGGCTAAATAATTAGGATCCTATTGCCCGCTCGAGAACTAGTGAAATGTACATCTTTTAAGACAGTGATTAAGCTTCTTCATGTTTTATGTAGTAAAAGAGCCAAATGTGCAACAACTATGCTTACGTCATTAAAATTTTGACTTGTTGCTCTTTTATTGTGCAAGTTAGATGTTCAATACAGTGTGAAAATTCTGACAAATTATTCTTTCATTGTTTAAATAGCGGTCCTAAAATGACACGCATTAATTACATTGGACTAAATATTGCAAAAATAATCAACCAATGTTTTTATAAGTAGGCGAAAGGTTTGTTTATAGAGTAATTACTATAATCACTAGAAAAGTTTTAATTAGATGTACCGTACCGATCTTGATTTACCCTGCCCTGTTGAATGATATCTTACTATAGAAAAGATATCTATCTATTGGAAAAAAGCGGTTTGATGCAGTTGTTTACATCTGTTGTTTTAAAGATAGGAAAGTATGTGCATTAAATTTTAAAGCGATATAAGGATTGTAGTTATAGTGGAGTTGACAGACTATTATTAAGGCATAGAATACTAAGTAATCAGTTTGTTTTTTTATAGCCGCAAATAAATGATGACACTTCAGGTTTTAAAAGCAAGGTAAAAAAGTGAAGTAGGCATATAAAGAACTGTTTTGTTTTATGGCCATTGTCTTCATATTCAGTACTAGGAATGCAGGTGTATTTGAGTTAATGTACGGTGTAGGGTGTCTATGATTTTAAGTATTTTCAACATTTCATGAGTTGGTTTTTATTTGTCATGCAACTTATTACTTTCTTTAATATTACGCCTTCATAATTTAGTACTTTGCTGATAATGATTATTTATTGCGCCTATTTTGCCTATCAAAAATTACATCTTTGTGATAAGTATATTCTTCCTTTTAAAAATGACATGGATAGCTGAATAGGCAAATACACATAGGTTAACCAATAATTAGCCACAACCACAAACTTGTCAGCACATAATGTTTGAAAACCAAATTCATGTCAAATTGATTGGTTGTTTGTGATGTATTTTATAGCCAAGTTCTAAGAAAAAAAAGAAGAGTAAGTCACAGTCCTCAGGAGCAGGGAAGGATGTAACAGAAACCAGCAAGTCTGCTAGTGCAACAGCGGCGGCTGCGACGGCTGCGACGTCTGCCCCAACATTACCTCAGGACAAGGCGGTCACTTCAGGTGAGCACAGAAAATCAATAACAAACACCTAGCCTTATCTGTTGGCAACTTGCATTATGTCTTTAAGTTTGTTTTTATTTGTAGTAGTTTTATATTGTGTTAAATATTTACAGTACCTTTTATCTGCATCTCAGCTGAAGCAGTCGACTATAATAATGTTTTTGTCAAGTTGAATTTGTACAATGTTTATCCTACGATTGTCGGATGTGCAATTTTGTGATCAGAATATCAGCATACATTGCAAAGGGCGCAATTTTGCAACCACCTATGTATTTAAACCTAGCAAACCAGTATTATGGTCAGAGTAATTCTTATAAAATACGTTTGGTTGAATTGTGAAAACACTGTTAACAAATCTTCTTTTCTTTATGGTTGAAGGAAACGAGCTGTCTTCAATATCTCAAATTCCCCAAGAAAAAGATGGCAAATCGTCAGTCGTCCCTCCATCCTCAGTACCCACTCAGCACCCAGTCCCTCCACCCACTCAGGAACAGCAACAGCATGCAGCGCCACCACAACAGTCACGTCACAAAGACAAGAAGAAGAACACCAACACGTCCAGTCTGCTCAATGTGGACACCACTATGCCGCCACCTGCAGCACAGAGGCCAAAACAGCTTGAAGGTGATTGATCTTACCTTTTTTTGACCAAAATATTACAAGAACAAAAGTAAGCTCATGCCTAAACTCGGATTTATGGCTACTAGCAGTGTCAATCAGGGATTGGGGTCTGTGTTTCAGGAAGCATTGTGATAATTGGTGTAGTGGTTAGCACATCCATCACGACATGTACTGTATTCTCAAGCATATAGGCGTACATGCCTAACATTGAAAGTGTGCCTGGTGTTTGTATAAAGGCCCATGGGCCTGTAACAGACACTAAATACATTTTTAATACAAAAATATAGGGTTTTTTCCAATCCTAAATCAGTAGTGCATCAGTGAAAGGATTTGCTGTATAATTCGTTAATTTTCACCATGTATGATTGTTTGGATTTTTTTAGCTTTTATTTATAGATGACTCCAACATTTGAACTACTGAGTTTTCTTTCGCAAAGTTATATCTATTAGAACAGTATGCATTTGTAAAAGATTATTACGATATGATTACAATAGGCTATACACTTCAATGTTTGAGACAGGCAATTGATGCATGTGAAGGACAATAGACTAGTTTTGTGGGAGGTTGTGAGGTCAAATCCACAATTGTCAAAATTAACTTCACATGGTTCCCTGAAATTTTTATAGTATAATCATCAGAAATATAGTCAGAATGACATGAAAGCTATTTACGGTGATTTAAAGACATTAATTGAAACGATTAATGTATGTGATAATGTTCACAGTTCTTTTTTTTTTTCTTTTTTATATACAAGTATTATAATTCTACTGTGTTTTTTACAAGCTTGCTTGTGAATTACATTTTAATCTTCTCTCTCTTCTCTCCCTGTGATCTATAGCAAGCAACTTCCTACCACTGTACATGTATTGACATAGCTGGAGACAGGTTTTACAAACCTAAGCTTCCATTTTACTATGGCAAGTGGCCCCGTTAGCTATGTCAATACAGTGGTATGAACTTTCTTGCTATGGACCACAAAGATAGAGAAGATTGGAATTGTATATTATATTTTTTATGTTAAAAGTATCACTTTCAAATTTTCAAATACTTAATATGGAATGGATTCAATATTGTTTTAGTTTCTTGGTAAATGTATGTTATTAAGAGTTTCCATCAATTTATGATCAATGACTCCAGTTAAGACATGCTCAGTTGCAAACATGGTGTGGAGTAATCAGTTTTGCCTGTCACCTATTCTAATCTGTCCTCAACATTCACAAATTCTGTAGTGCTAACCTATAGCTAAAATTGTACCACTATTTCTGAAGCTGGGGCTCGCTTGTGATCGGCAGTGTGCCATATTCATGCATCAAACGATTACAAAAAATGCAACAACATGAAAATTAATATTGATCATTGAGACTGCTGGAATAAAATGTTTGTCCTGAACTTCCAAAAAGCAGCCTTGCATTCATGACATTTGTAAGGTATGTCGCCCTTCAAAAATATGGGATTAAGTTACTGTCTTGTTCATATTGGTCAATATTGAAAAGATCAATGACCAAAATGTGCAGCTGTTGCCAGAACCAATTCCACCTACCATCAGAATATATACGCTTCAGGTATTGATTAGGGTGCTCTATACACCACTGCCAAATCTATTCTTTAATGATCTAAAACAGGCCAACAAACAATATTTTCACAGCAGAGAAATTATCTAAGTTGGTACTATTTTCAATTTACTTGCCTTAAAATGTCAACATATGTATAAAAGTATCAACTGATTTTACCCATGAGCCTTTCTTTTTTCTCAGATTACAAGAAAGGTCGAAAAGGTAATTATGAATTACCTTTGGATTCTTCCATGTATTAAAATATTTCCTTGTTTGCTGTCATTTGCATGTCTCTTTCTACCTTAAGCCTTAATCTTTGATTAAAACTGCACACCTTGCTTGTATTGAAGATGAAGCCATCAGATCCTAATTAAGGTTTTCTAAGCTTCAACTTTGCTGAGCATCTTTCATTTACAGGAATTTTGAACGGAAAATGATATTTATTTTAGGCATATCTTCAATTTTGTGGGTTTGACACAATAGGGTTTATCTTAAATTGTATCTTAATTGCAATGTGTAAAATTTTCAGTGCACCATAATATTTTTCTTTTAAGACCATTGTTTCTGTGAATTAACTATCTATTTTCAATTATGTTTTAAAAAACATGTGAAGATGTTGCTTAATTTGCCTATTATACATATAATTAAAAAGTTTGAAAAATAAATTTAAATACATGTATCATGGCTTAATATAAACTAATTTTGTGTATTGTACATTCAATGAACAGTAGGATTCAAAAAAAACTATTCCTGCATAAGAACTGCTATCTAGCTTTTTTTTATAACATACTAGTAACAAATATGCTTAACGATTCCACAAACTAAATTTCTATCTGGACTCATCCCATTGATGACTATCTAATCATTCCTTCCCTCTCTTCCCCTTTCTAGCAACATGAGCAAATGCATCCCAAACACCATGCGATTGTTGAGCAAATACACCCCAAACACCATGCAATTGTAGCTGATGCCCAAACTCATCCCCACTTGGATAGCTTGGATAGTCATCTACATTATGTGCCTCATGCTTGCTTGAGCCCAGCTGAAGTTTTGTGTATGTTTGCAGGAGGAAGCCGTCAGCGGACCATCAGTGAGCAGAGTGCATCCAGTGTAACTGCCAGAGGCAAGGGGCCTCATGCAGGTATAAGACATATATGAACAGTTGATATCCTCAACAATGAAAGACTGAACAATGAAAAAACTGAATCATCAATCAATTAATCAAATCCTAAATTTGATTGAGCAGACCCTAATTATTCCTCATTCAGGACTATAAACAACCACATTCACATTCACCTATGCCTTAACGTGCCAGACGTTTCTGCATGACTGCATCTCAAGTCTGTTTTGGTCTTCCCTTGCCTTTCCTTCCTTCTATTACAAGTTTTCTTACTTTGCTACTCCAGCCAGAGCTGTGTTCAACATGATCTAGCCATCTCCTTTTATGAAGCACACTATCAATATCTGTGATACACGATTTCTCCAACTCTCTAAACTGGTGTCATTGTTAGGCTTTACACCACACATCCAGCGAATCATAGCTGTTATTTCTTCTCAGGCGATTTACTTACCTGGAGGATGCTTGCTGCCAACGTCTCCGACCCATGAACCATAGCACTGCTTACACAGGTGAAATACACAATCTCTCGAAGATGAAGGTATGAAGTTATGAACCTGTTGATGAGGACTGGGAGCAACTCATGAAATTCTTTCCCATGCTGTTTTGCAAATGACAGTTGCAGCGAATTCACTGACTACAACTGGACAACTTGTCACATAAGTAACAAAACTGTCAAACCTCTAAATTGTGTTCAACTACAGGGACCTCCTTGATTGGCCTGCCATCAATTGGCCTGGCAGTGCCTTTACACCTTGGACATATTCCATTACACCATTTGTATACCCTACATACATAGACACCTGCTACAGTAAATGGAGTTTCTCGCTACCACCTGCAGGTATACAGCACATGGGTATTCTCCACTTTTAAGTTATTTATTTAGGTGTGACAGAGACACCAAACACATGCTTTTACCCATGTTTGCACTCAGTCGCTAAGCTTCAATCCCCATCTTCCAGATATGCATCTTTTCTGATAACTCAGCACTTAATGAATAGCAATGGAGGAAGAACCAAGCCCTGATGTACTCCAACAATTACACTAAATTCCTCATTGTAGCCATCTCCAACACCACACATTGACTGGACTAGCGTAACAACACATTCGTCCATGCCTAGTTTACACATAGGCTGCATAGCGCACCATAATATATGACTTATCTAGGAGCCCGATCAAATGCCTTCTCTAGATCCATGATCCATGCATTAACTATTAATAATGAAAGTAAATGATGGACTAAAAAACAGAAATCTTGTACCGGTACTTTGGAAGGATTTGTAACTGCAAATTAGATTCAGTTGTTGAGAATATTCACTGTATGAAGTTAGACCAAAATACACACGCCAAGCAATCTTAATTTCTGATTGAATGTGCGTTTATATCAACAGGTTTGGTTGGAGAAAAAATTAATAATCTTTGGTCAAATTTCTTGTTTTTATTGGTAACACGTTTGACTAATAAGACTTGACATAGCAAAGAATTTCTTTTTTCTTTAGGTTTAGAAAAATCACTCAAGGATTTAAATCGTCAGATTTCATCTCTAACAAGGTTGAAAAGTGTCCACAATGAACAATGTGAGCATAGCAATAAGGATATCTCACATATGTTTCAAAGATTACAAAATCTGTAAGTATTTTTCAGAATTTCACTGTAACTACTTATAAATTTATGTTATCAATAATCATAGTTGATATATATTTCTGTGAATTCAAGGATCACTGATAAGTTACTGTACTGTGGTCAAATGTCTTGTATCAGCCATGTTGAAACCAAACAGATGCTCTTAACCAAATGACCACTGAAATGAAAACAAACCCAGAACTTTTCTCAAGAAAACCCTCTCTTCCGTATTCTGTTTGCGTGGTGAAAACAAACGCACATCTGCCATTTTGACAATTTATTTTACAAGCTTAAATACGTTGAATGTTAAACAAGCAGATGTTTGTTTGGTGATTTCGTATGATCGATACATGATTTTCACGATACAATTAAAGCCACAGTAAACTTTTATTAGCAAGGGTCTAGTCTAAATATGCCTAGTATTTAATACAATAGTGTGCTCTGAATGAATTTTGATTCATAACTAACTGAATATACAGACTTTAATTACAGAAATATCATGTCAAAAATGGACTCGTTCCTATGCATTTGCATGGGCATGTGGCAATGTTTTCACCATGCGGGTGTGTAATTAGTAGTACGTGACCATGACGTGTGGGTTTTCTTGAGAATTTATAAATTTCTGAACAACAAGCACTGCATTTTAATTTTCAAGTGCTACATATGTCACGTCAAAGATGTTTTGGGTTGATGGGATATCCTTGAAGATCATTTCAGATGTAAAAGGTTCCATAGTCTGAGACAGGTATTGGGCTGTTGGCTAGACAGAAAACAGATTCAGTAACTTGGAATAGGCAGTCTCCCATTTACTCACCAGTCAGCTCGTCCAGACTAGTAGAAATTGGGGAGCACTAGTGTTGGATTCAATTCACTCGTCCTGGCTGCATACGAGTAGCTGCTGAGCAAAAAAAAAACGTTTGGCAACTTGTCAGGACGAGTAATGTTTGGGAAGGAATACTGCCTTTTAAAAGTTACTAGTCCTGTTGAAGAGTAACCATTGAAACCTTAACTGGGAGACTGATAGGACAAGTGACTTAAGTACCAATTGCATTGTCATAGACTTTTCAGAATAGGCAGGGTTAGGAGTAGCCACTCGTCTGCTCGTATTGACTAGTAAAAACTAGTGGAGGACGAGTGCTAATTTTTAGAAACTCGTCCTTTTGACGAGGAGCAATTCTGAATAATTTGTCATACAGATATAGAGTTTGTACAAGGAGAACGAGTACATTTTTTGCAGGACGAGTAGATATTTGAGGGTTACTAGTCCTGTTGACGAGTAACACTTTTCCACCTAATCCTGACCCTGAATAGGAGGTGTAAATTTTAGTTATGATGGTTATGTATTTCAAAATATCGATCTTTGCTAACAACATTTCAGAAAAGTAATAATTTTCCGATACGCGTGTCAATTAAACTCAGTTTTTCCTGTTGCAAAGATGACATTTCATAACATGCTCAGGTCCATGAAAATTCCACTGTATCCTGTAGGGTTATATATTGCCTTAATGTGGAGAAATGGTTTAACTGTGTTTTCAATCTTTTTGTTTAGATTGACAGACAGGGAAGTAACATTGATGTTTGAACTGCAGAAGGTCAAAGAGCAAACAGGTAACCGTAAGCCTATTATATTACATTTTAATAATATTATTTATTTGATCTAGTAAATTTATGCAAGACTTAGAGGTGATTTTTTCTTTTTCAACTTTGATCTTTTGACTTTCTTATCAATGAATCGCACTTAATTGATTTTGAGTTTAGACAAAAGTAGACCACTTCAAGCATCTTGCTACAAACGTTTCATCCTCTCATTTGATCCCTAGGTTGGCATAGTGGCCAGTTTTCAAAAGTTCATGAGAGAGATTTAATATGAACGACTGTTTGGCATCAGGGGATTCTTAAACTTTATTTTATCTTCTTTTTTTTATAAATATAATCCGATATCCTTGAATGAGTTCATCGTGTTGGTAATTATGTAGATTTATTATTTTCATCTTTCACAACACAAAGAATTTCTAATTCAAGTACAGTGAATATCCTCAACAAAGGAAGAGTAAACAAAGGAAACTCTGAATAAAGGAAACTTTTCTCATGCATTAGCTTATAATAATGTAAGTAAGTGATGTAGTAATCAAAGGAAACCCTCTACAAAAGAAGGATTTGTGACTACAAATAGGGTTCCGTTGTTGAGGATTTTCACTGTAATTGTTTGACAGTTTCATCTGCTACTGCAGACATTCTCAAAAACACTACTGCGCATGTCAGGTCATGATTTACGGCCGCCGTCCTCACTTGCGGCAAGCACTGGGTCGCAGACGTAAAGGGTGTCACTGAAGGAATTACAAGAATCTTGAATAAGCATAAGGTGGCAACTGCTGTAAAGCCCATTCAGAAAAAGCAGGAATTTGTTGGTGCACCCAAAAGATAACGTAAAGATGAGTGAAAAATGTGAAGTGGTGTATAAGATTCCTTGTGGATCTTGTGAGAAAATTTACATCAGGGAAACAGGAAAAAAAGCTGGGCATTAGACTAAAAGAACATCAGAAAGACGTTGAACAACATGGAAAGTTGAATTTCACCAGAGCTGCCAAAAGAGAGTCTGCTACAGAATTCAACAAAAGTGCCTTCACAGATCACGTCAATAAAGAAAATCACAAGATTGATTGGAAGGAGGTCTCAGTTCTAGACAGAGAGAGTGATGGTAGGACTAGAGCTCTCAAGGAAGCAGTTCACATCCAGATGCACAGTCAGACCATGAACAGAGATGAGGGGGCCCACCAGCTTATGAGAGTCTACGACCCAGTGCTTGCCGCAGGCGGGGACGGCGGCCGTAAATCATGACCTGACATGCGCAGTAGTGTTTTTGAGAATGTCTGCAGTAGCAGACGAAACTGTCAAACAATTAGAAATTCTTTGTGTTGTGAAAGATGAAAGTAATAAATTTACATAATTAAATCTCCCCGGATGAAGTCTGGAGGCAGATTTCTAGCTTTGCTTCTGTCCGTCCGACCGTCCGTCCATAATAAACAGGCTGATAACTCGAAGACTACTTGAGCTATTGATTTACAAATTGAATATGTCTTGTTTGAGGAAAAAATTACCTCTCAAAAAATTTTGTTTGTACTTTGGCCTACTTTTGATGAACTTACGAGCGTTACGAAATCAACCTTGTTAACACTCTACAGGGAGAAGTATTTGACCTATGGCCACCAAACTTCATATTTAGCTTCGTTGTACTACTCTCCAGAGCTGATTAGATTTTGGTGTACTTTGGCCTACTTTTGATGAAGTTACGATGTGTTTTTAAAAACAAATTATTACATAATTGTGTTTATCTGTCTCCTGGGAACAGTTTATGACTTATTATCACCAAACTTGACATTAGGTATGTCTATATCACTCTTCTCACGTGATTCGATATTGGTGTACTTTAGAATTTTTTTGGAATATTCGAGTAAAACTTGTTACCACTGCACTGGGATATGTATTTCACCTATGGTCATTAAACTTTACAGTTAAGCTCACCATACTAGTCTCCACAGTTGAATTGACGTTGGTGTACTTTGGCCTACTTTTTACGAACTTATGAGCGTTACGTAATAAACCTTGTTACCACTCTACAGGGAGAAGTATTTGACCTATGGTCACCAAACTTCATATCTAGATTCGTTGTACCACTCTCCAGAGCTGATTAGATTTTGGTGTACTTTGACCTACTTTTGATGAAATTACGATGTGTTTTAAAAACAAATTATTACGAATTTGTGTTTATCTGTCTCCTGGGAAGACTTTATTACCTATCATCACCAAAATTGACATTTTGTATGACTCTCCTCATGTGATTTGATATTTGAGTACTTTGGCCTACTTTTCAAAAATGGCCTGATCAGGGAAATGGCCTGATTGGGGAAGGGGGGATTTACGGCATTCCCAACGACTACTTGTTGATATCTCCTTTTAAGGACTATAGTGTTGTTATCTTTATCGTTGATTGAAATTTACTGTGTAGAACGTGTTATAATTAACAGTCAATACCTTGTAGGCCATTTGTTTTATATTTGTATTATGCCTCTGTGAACAATTTAATGAGGAAATGTTAAAAGTGCTTTTCAACATGATAATCAGACTGTAGTTACGGATTTATAATTCGTTGAAATTCTCATTATTAGCGGACATTTTGGTGCAACGTCAGAAGACTGCAGCAGAGCTCAAGCGTCGCTCTGATAGAGCACCTTCAATGAATGACCATGAATTAGCGGAATTGAGGGCTGATATCAAGGTATCTTAAGATTTTAGATACAATTCAAATGAAATATACAGGAAAGTAAGCAGTAACTTATAACTTTCAATATATTTGTTACCATGTTTATAGTAACATAATTTCAAGTCAGTATTAGGCAAAATGCATACCACTATTTAGAGCAAAATCCTATCATTAACATTTGATCAATATTTCAGCATTTTGTTAGTGAGCGTAAAATTGATGAAGATCTCTCATCTGCACGCCGGTTTACTAGCGAGGAAGAAGTTCTAGCTGATGCTATAAGGAATTTTGGCAAAGTAAGCTAAATATCCTAATATTAAAAGATAGTCACGAAGTAGCTTCACTATTTATGTGATGATGAGTATTTGAAAATATATCAATTAGTGAATTGATATATTTTGAAGAGTTGGATTAGTGTAATCGACAGATTCACATGATAAAAACAGCAGGATTAAGATGACGCAATAAATTCTTGTAGGACACATCATGATTCTATGAGCGAGCCCTTGAATGCACGTCAATTAAAAAAACAACAACGTAATAATATCTTTTCATATTTTACAAAATTTTACTGGAGCTGTTTATATCCAACAATGATTCAAGCTTCCTGCCGTATTCAATGCTTACAAAATGCACCAGCAACTTTTTTACAATGTAGCATGTTGTGAGCAATAATACACAAATTTAGCTTGACTGTGCAAGTTCACAGGTAGAATAAATAATATACTAAGCATGTCTACAACAAATGCATGTACATTACTAAATATCAGTATAGTATGGAACTGGGTCCGAGGGGGACTGGAAAACTGGGAAGAACCTATAATTTGGGTCTTGAACAAGGAGATTCAGAATGAGCATTGAATTTCTTGAAATTGTGCTATTGGGGTGAAAAGCGTGTTATTTTTGTTTTTGTTTCTTTTGTTTTTTAAATAGTCATCAGACGAAATTTTTCATATTATCTCTCACATAAGCATTGCCATCTTTAAAATGTACTCAATTGAATGGCGCATGGTGACAGCTCACGATGGACACAGGCACGACCAACAAGATACCAGGATATCGAATCAAGTTACGCATACAATGCGACGAAATTTTACTGAGGCTCATGAAAATTAAGTTGCGTGTCCCAAAGACTGACTCTTATCAAAACCTATTTACATCACTGTTAGACTGTGATCATGTGTCTGACAATGAGGAATTATTTATATAAACAAGGAAGCATTTACATGGAATTTGAGAAAAAGCAACAATGTTATCAGTTTGTATTAATTTTCTAGGTGGTACCTCCACACACCAACTACAGTCAACGGCGATCGTCTGCTACATCGTCACTGAGCAGTGATCTGTTGAGTCCCATGACCCCAGTGACCCCTGCCACCACACCGTCAGTATTCCCACCTGCAGTTCATCATCCTCCTGCAGCAGGTGCATATTGATTGCTTATTCTTGTTACCCTCAATGTTCTTCCGTTTACTTAGTTCTCTTGTATAATATATGTGATGTTTACACATTGATCAATTAACCTCTCAGACAGCCCTTACACCCTGGGCCAAGATTTTCCTCTTTCATTCCACTCTAATCACATCCCAGGACTTAAAATGAAGCAAGTTAATGTTTATCAATAGTAATTCAAAACAATTTAAACTAAGAAATCTGTTCTATGGACTAAAACATCATATGTTAGACGCAAATATCAAAACAATACTAATCTCGAGGTGGAATAAAAATTTGGCACATTTTTTTGTGTGTTGGCATGCATTTTGGAGGAGGCCATGCCATTTGGCCAGCTTTTAAAACATCGCTGCATATTTTAACGTTTATTTTACTAAATTCTTTTTGCTTGTTTTTTTTCTTTTCAGCAACCATTCCAAGTTTATCGGGTGCCAAAGTACTTGCTCAGTCAGATTCATTGACCCAGTATGAGACCTTGTATAAGGAAAAATTATCTGATGGACGACCCAAGCCTACAAGTAGTGGTTTGGCAAGAAATCAGAACAATCTGAATCGGCCTCAACAGGGGGGAAAGGGCAAGTCTCCACCCCAGCAGAATCGTCAACAGCAACGTCCTCAACAACAACAAAAGCAGCAGCAAAAGGTACCTAAAGACGTAGTACAAGAAACGGATGTAGATAAGAAAACTGAGTTATCGTCAGAAGATGCTGATGGTTTGTATTATTTCTGTATTCATAGTAAACAAATGTAAATATTTTTTTATTATTATTAATTGTTTCTATTTCTTTTCATTTTATTGATTTTAATTAATCAACACTTGGATGTTTGTCTATGTTTAGAAGAACTGAGGAAGACTCGCAGTGCCAGGCGGAGACAGCGGCAAAGAGAAAAGCAAAGAGAAATCAAGCGCACACAGCAGATGTCGGGAGATTCGTCTAAGACGATGTCCCCAAGTGATGATTCTGGAATTTCCCATGGAAACTCGCCTGATGAAAAGATGCCAGTCAGTAAACCACAGCAAAATAGAAGGACTCCCTCACCTCGAAAATCTTTCCATAAGGAGCAGGGGCGACAGTCATCCCCAACAAAGAGAACAATTTCACCCGTGAAGAAATCCAGCCACCCATCCAAGCAGTTAGATGAAGATAATAACAATTCTCAGCCAGCAGTGAACGGAGAATCAAACATTCAACGTAAAAAAATGCCTGCAGACAAGAATGTTGAAGGCAGTGGTGATCAGTTAAATGAACAGCAAAATGTTGTCCAAAATGGCAATCATAATGGGGATGTGAGTGGAAAGGGTGATGCATTACCACAGAGAGCCCCACGCAACCGGGGGCATGAAAAGAAGAAGGCTGTCATCAATGGAAAAGATGAACATGATGTTAATGGAGTTGTTAACGGTGTCGATGCTATGAAAATTTAAAAGCGACACTAACAATATTAGTAGTTCTGGGGGTTTAGTTGTTTTTGGGTAGTATTGAAAGTACAATATTAGTATCAGTATATCACTAGCATTTCAATTGAGTTGGTGGCATATCATTTGATATTAAAAATTGGTAAATTGAGATTGTTAGAAAGTTAGGCGTAGATGTAGATTGATGCCATTAATACTTACAGTACTCTTAAAAGCAAATTGTGTTACTGCTGACATTACGTGGACCAAAAACACTTATTCAAAAATATGATTGGTGAATGTCCTATTATTGGAATGTATTTACCGGTATGTAATTTTACAGTAATGTAGGGATGTTCTGTTGTATCCTTTTGTATATTTTGTGGTGATTTGTCTTAGGATTTTAAATTAAAAGGTATGAAATAGAACCATGGGAAAGAATTCTAGACATCCTGCTATAATGAATTGAGGCTTGCAATACGATATTTTGAAATAGGTAACCAACTAGTCAAATAATATATATTCCACAAGTAGAGAGAGTAGTAAAACAATAATTTAAATTGTGTATTGTTGTGTGTCTCGATTTGAGATGAAATGATCTTAATGTCATTGTTTCAGCATATATTGTGATGATATTTATCTCAAAAAATTGTTAATAAGAAATTGTATATAATTATTTTAGCAAATAAAAATTGCATGTTTATTATTATGTCACTTTGGCATTTCTTTTTAGGATAGAATGAAATGTATCCCCTCTGGATGTTTTGCTTTTAATAATTAGCACTTTAATACAAAATTCTCAGAAGGAATGCAATTTACTCCATAATTCTAGGTAATTTCTCTGTTGTTTGTTTGCATTTATATGAAATAATGATGGTGGAATGTTGTGTTGTAATATATGATAAAATGTTACATAATGGATTTTCGAGGCATGGATAATACAAATTTATTTACATTTCACTGGTCAAAGTATATAATGATTCTCCCACTTTATTTTTTAAAATAATTTTGAAGTTGCGTGTTATATTGTGACGAAATTGTTGATGGAATCTTGTTTTGTTCTATGATGAAGTAATTACTAAAGAATTTAGAACTTTTTTATTAAAGAATTGTCAATGACAGACCAGTGTAAGAAAACCATTTTATTATACGGGTAGTTTTGCACATGTTATTTGCACATAACTTCAAGACTTTTGAGAAATTTAGTACTGTGTAGAAAATAAATCAGGGTTTAATTCACAGGTGATGATTTGCATTTTTGAAACAATTGCTCAGCATGTAGCAGAAAAGATTACCGGTATATATTCGAAGAAAAGAAGAAAAAAAATTGAATATTTTTTACCATTTTACATCATAAGTTTGTAGAAAATGTACCTGCACATTATTCTATGACTTTTTCTTGAATTTGGTCTATAATTTCAGTGTTCAAAACTTTGTTTTAACAATTTTCACTATGCAATGTGAGGTAGTTTAAGCAAGCCTTGTAATGATATCAAATTTGTATTTTTTGAGAGAATGGACTATGTCCATATAAAGTTTGTTACTTTTTGTGTCATTTGTTGTATTCACAAATGCATGTTTGGCAAATGCCACATCTATTCACAAAGTGCCACCATGTTACTTGTATGTATGTGATGGTCCATGGCAATGGACATCCATAAGTATTAATTGTTGTATGTGTTCTAAGGCATATGTGCCAGTAAGATCAGCTAATAGTATGGGGAAAAGGGCAACTATAATTGTACATAGATCACTATGTGGTAGTTATGTAGTTATCATTAATGCATAATTTTGTTGAGCAAGAAGTGCAATTAAATATCACTTATTCGGGTATTATTTTTTGTGCAATGTAGTGACCTGTGAACAAGTGTAAAAAAGAAACATTTGCATTGATGCAAGTAAGCATTAAAGCAAGTATAATGTTAATAGTAAGTTAAGATAGTTTAATGGGGCTTCACAATTTCATAAATGATAAGGATCACCATTAATGCAGTGAGATTATTTCTGGTAGATGTTGACTGTTCTTCTTAACAAATGGTTTCCACTTTCTTCAAAAAGTATGTCAAATGCATAATAATGCCCCTAGGTCCTGTTGCACCAAATAATTTCCATCATCTTTAGCTGACTAGAGTATTTGTTGCATTGGTTTAATATTGTCACAACCAGCGCACCTGCTATCGCAGTCATAACATAAAGTAGTAAGAAAAGAAATGGTAACAAAGTTATTTGTGATTGGATTTTCATGTGAAATGCGTACAAAGCTCTTGATTATTTAAAGCATGTGTAAAGTTACAAAAAAGATAGAAGCTGAGTCTCTGAGAGCTGAGTGTTTTGAGTATGTTAACTTGGATTATTAAGATATAATGATAAGGCCTGATCAATAATTAATTTTCACTTTTTGGCATCCAGAATACAGAAAAATATAATGATTATGCTGCAAAATGCCAGATTTCTATTTGGTAACCCCGGATACCATTTGTTACATCATTTGTGGACTTGCTTTAGGTTTGAGCACATCTGAGAATATGACTTGCATGCAACAATAAATTGTTGACTTAGGATTTATATTCTTTAGGGATGCGGGTACAGGTCATTAGCCTAAGCATCACTCGAGGGGGAAGGTGGTATGTATACTACTATGATTTACAAACACTACCATCCACATTACTATTATATAGAATCCTCAATCTATATAGTAGTAGTAATGAGTATGGTATAGTGTTTGTAAATCCTAATGGTAAACATACCTCCTCCCACTAGCATGATGCTGGGGCCCATGGGTGATGTCAGAAAACTAGTAATTATGCAATTTTTCATTTCTGCAAATCATTGTTATGCAGTACAGTCTACTCATATGCTATTTTTTTTTATCTTCAGTACAATTCAGTCCAATTCCAACGACAGCTAGTAGTTGTGACCAATTTTTTCAGTGAACGCAGTTCTTTTAGATGTGGGTAAATGTTGAAAATGCAGCAGAATGTCTTTGTGAAATCTTAAATGTGTGATCTAGGGAAAATGTTCTAAGGACATGGTTATTTTTTTAACTGGTTTCATCAGCATAATTATTAAGTATGTCATGCACTTTCAAACTATAAATATGTCATATGTTTAAATAATATTAAACCAATAAAGTTTAATGTTTGTTTTCACTCATTTTAAAGAGCCTTTTGTAATGTTAGTAGTTAATTTACTCAACAGTATTGAAGTTAAATGAGTAAATTAATATATTGTACCAAGTCGAGTCTGATGGTAAGTGTTGAGCAAACTTACCTTAAACAGGTTGCACACTGATTTGTGGTACCAGCACATCTAGGTACAGGTCAGGCAAGTGAACGCTAATGTGAGTGACAAGCATGTCTGCACTACGGTATCAGTGTACTGTATGCTCCCCAGGTAATTGAGAAAGATAGTGTGACAAGGATGCCAATGATCTGGTGTAGATGTAAAGTCGCTAGAACACTACAAAACTGAATTGCGACTGTAAACAAGCGCATTTACATCTTTAGCTTTACATTGGTGGCGGCGTTATCTTCATAGGCATTATCATTATTGGTTGGGCTATACAGGTCTTTCTACATAGCGTTAAAATTTACAAATACCTTTGTGCTAAAGTAATTGAACATATATCAGATACAGAGCCCATACAACATAATGTGTCTCAGGCCGATACAAAATATATCTGTTCTCTCCATTAAATATATTTTATATTTTCTTTTCTTCATAGCTGTTCAAATGTTCAAAGTTTTTCTTTGTAATAATAAATACCTATGTACATGGTCCAATGACATGACAATTATTTTTTATACGATCAACTGACCCTTATGGCAAGACCACATATATTTGGACAGGGTGTGGCACCGCTACATGTTGGTCCTCTGCTCATTTGGATCTGTTGAACCCATATTCAGACGTGCTAGATATTTTTACACAACTATGTCACAGGTCTGTTTTGGTCACTAATGAGGTTATTAGCCCATTTAGGAATGACAATTCTTCATTCTATCATTCCGTGCAAAAATCACCGCCAATAACCCACGCTGATTGGTCAATCTCCGTGCTCAATTTTGCGATGGAAAACACGCTCCCAAAAAAAAACATGCCCTAGTCTAAACTCCTCACAATATCTATACAGCCGCTGACATAGTAAGGCGTGTTCATGCTGTGCGGAGAGCAACAGTTTAGACTAACGCCTCTGCACGCTCAAAACTGTAGGAATTGACGTCTCCGCGCGCTCAAAACAAACGAAATTGACTTGAATGTTGAATGTTATAATATGATTTATTTTAAAATAAAATGGATTTTAGTCATGATAGAATGGTGATTGACCACTCGATTGTCGTGTCAATCGCAAAATTGAGCATGCTGACGTCTGATTTACCCGAACGAAGTGAGAGTAAATCAGACGTCAGCATGCTCAATTTTGCGATTGACACGACAATCGAGTGGTCAATATCTACAATTCCCAAGTGCGCAGAAAAGTTGCGCACTTGTCTTTTTTTATTTGATTTTGAGACACAAAAGTCTATGGGTACTTCCAGTATATGTTCTAAGCCCATTTAAAATCGCATTTATTGGTATATCATTCAAAATGTGTGTTCTCCATAGCATTGATGGTTGTTATGCTGATAGACGTTGGAAAATTAAGTAAATACATCTATTTGAGGCGTGCATTCTTCATAATAGTGAAGTTCTTAGCTTTGGTACAATCACGGCTGTCTGCAAATTTGACCAAGTACCATCTTTTGACCATAACTTTGTCAATTTTCACGCTACCTAAAATCCGATTACATATTCATAATCCTCATTCAAAATTCTATTAGAACTGCTATTTGAGACGTGCATTCTTCATAATATTGTAGTTCGCAGGCAGGTTTTAGTCGCAGCCTACACAGGTCGTCTGTAAAGACCGGTCTTTTGCCCATGCATATCTTCGTCAATTTCAATGCTAACTAAAATCCGATTACAGATTCATAATCCTCGCTCAAAATTCTATTAGGAATATACTTTGACATGAATGACATAGTGATAAGAATACTTACCGATAAGTGTGAAAATTACCTTAGAATATTGATACTGATTAATTCGCACGGGGAGCTCTTTATATGAGTGTATGAATGTTATATAAATGTTAGTTATTCATGAGATGCTATATTGATAGGTGGGAGCTATACACCAAACTACTGCTTATATTACTCATATAAAGAGCGCCCGTGATTAATTCTACTGCGCAACACGTCCCGCGCAACTGGGAATTGAAGAATGCAAAATGCCACACCAAAGAATTACTATCAGCGCATCAGTGGAATAATTTGTGTAACACCAAGCCTAGTTATTACTCTTTAGCAGAGGCTTATAGACCCAGCCCTCCTCCCCCCTCATGAACAAATTTTATCCCATCAGATGAGCAATTGGGTCACAGTGCTTCAACTTTTCTTGTTGGAAGCATGTTGAGTATTGCTGATTTTTTGGACCAATTTTCAAACAAAATTTTGATATTCTTTTTGAGATGTTTTGACATTAGAAATCGAGTATACAACTTTCATGGACCAAAATAATATAAGTTAGTACCTGCTAGATATATTACTATTATTGTAGTACCAACCATAGATATATACCGTATATGACCATCCAAGTGCCCAACCTCATGTAACAGCCATCCCCCCTCTTTTTCTTAAATGTCCTTTAGAATTATGTAGTAATTGCACTCTTGTGTAACAGCCCACCCCCCAGTTTGAGAGAATTTCAATTTAACGGCCCTGGGCTCTTGGATGATCGTCTACGGTAATACATCGGACAGTTCACGAGGCATAGTCTGCTCAGTAGATAACAGTGAAGAACAGTCCTGTGGTGGGCACTGAGGGGTGTTGCGGTGGAACAATGGGCAGTTTATGTAGTGTATTCCAATGCCAGAAGTCAAGTGCGGGTTAATGGACAGTACAGTGAGGAGTTTGGATTGGGTGTCGGTGAAAGAGGCTTTATTATGCGAGTTCTGTTCTAGTGTACCATAGGAGCTTCTATACGCAAATGACCTGGTGGTCATCGCTGACTCACAGGATGAGTGTATTTCTAAGCTGAAAGCCTGGAAGGAAAACATTGAACAAAAAGGTCTAAGTCAACATGAAGACAAAGATAATGATGTCTGATGGCAACGTTAGCAACTCAGCACCCACCTCTACATTTGGCAAATTATTTAAACTGGACAGTAGGTGTTACTGTCCAGTTTAAATTCAAAAGCATTATTAATAACCAATGTTCTCATACAATTTTAAAAGATTTAGTTTTTCAACAAACTTTTCAGTGATAGTGAAAACAAACTTTTCAGTGATAGTATATTTTTCTATTTTACAATTGAATATGACACATAGAATATGGATATAAATTCAAATACAAATTCAATTAATTAAAATGGGTTAAACAGTACCGCATTTTTTTTTTATCAGTAACTGAAACAACTCGAAATTTCATATACATGCAGATTGGGGTTATGAAGTTTGATATAGATATCTCATTTAGTTGGAAGAAGACAATATAGTTTATGGCTAGGATTTTGTATATTTGAAAACAACTTTTTACACAGTTCTGAGACGAAACATTATTTTCTAAAAGAACTTGTTCAGATATGAAGTACATGAAAATGCATTCTTGATAGGTAATTTTATTGTTTGAAAACCATAGCCAAGGTACTGGTCAATAATTATTTATACATGTGAAATAGCATATGTTCACCGTTGCCTTCCTGTATGTACTCTTACAACCATTGGCATACACAAAAAGACACACATAATCATTCCTTGTAAAAAGTCACACGTCTTAGTGGATGATATTATTATATAATAATGAATCAAGGCCATATTAAGACCTTTTATATCAATAAACTATTAATTAATGTCTGTGATTTCAATATTAAGTGTTATACAGGTATTTATTTTACAGACATAATTTCGAAGGTATTATGCAAAGTATTAAAACACTATTAGTAATTTAGTTAGTATCTAAGACACATTGCATTCATTAACAAAAAAGTTCAATTAAATTATTGTCTATATTAATATAGTATTCACTTTCATTTTACAATAAAACTGATAGTCAAAGTTCATAAACAATTGAAGATCTAGAACAAAAATTACAAAAAAATCGAACATAAGATTCTACATTCCATCCATCATGCATACATTAAAATTCACAGATCATAAAAAAGAAGCTTTAAAAACCATTCTGCCTCATTCCCACACATCTAGGTTTATATTTCCATCATATCACATCATCTATGATTATATAAATTAGTAAAGCTCTCATACAAATCATTTTTGCTCTTAAATTCTGCCGTGAATACCAAAAATTGTGCAAGGTAGCAATTCTGCAGTATGCATCACGTTAAAAACTTATACGGACTATACATGTAAACAAATATGGATGCTTTGTCCTAATACCTGTCTTTTACTCTTTCATGATGACCCAGACAGTGAA
Organism: Streblospio benedicti; assembly: GCA_019095985.1. NCBI lineage: Eukaryota > Metazoa > Annelida > Polychaeta > Spionida > Spionidae > Streblospio > Streblospio benedicti. Next base: position 20,557,980 of record CM032662.1, read on the forward strand.
ACACCGGCATTCAATATCCACATTTGCACATAGACTTTATCATGAACCTTTAGTGTAGTGGACAAGTTCAAGGACTGGTAATACTTCTCATGATGTTCTCACTAGAACCTACATGTAGGTTTGTTGGTGTGACAAAATATGGAAATATGGCTTTAGCAAAGGGCGTAACATCAACACAATTGATTTGATTTTAAATTGTACTATTATACTCCTACAAAAGTAAACCTGATTTAATTTTCATCTGCTGAACTGTACATTGATTGATTACGCCTTTTAAATTTCTTGGGCTTAACTGGAGAATCAGATTGACTGCTATTCCCACCAGCATCTGTACTTTCTGTTTCACTGGCAATCGAATCATTTAGTGATGGACTGGATCTTTTCTGCAATTTATGTACGGGGGTACTCGCAACTACTGGTGAACCTTCAAGAGGTTGTAAAATCAGAGGTGACAAATTACTGTGTGAACGTGGCTTCTGAGAAATTATTGGAGTGCTGGATCCTTGTAAATTGTTTTTATTAATGGATAGTTCAAGTTCTTGTGTTTCACCAGTGTTACTAATGGGAACCTGTAAAGAAAAGCTTTCACACATTTTTGAAACTGATGAGGAATCATTCAACTCAACATTTTCAGAAGCACAATGACTAGAATTACTATTATCTAAAACATCTTGATCTGCACTTGAAGCAGCATCTTCCTCATCATCCGAAAGTGATATTTCATCTGGATTACTCGTAGTGTTAAATGTTCCATCAGTAGTATGGTCCAATGAAGAGTCTATGAAAGTTGAACTTTCTCTGTCATCCACATCACTGGTTGTTCCATCATCCATAATTGCACTGTCTTCACACTTGGAATTATCTACAACACTTAAATCTAACTCTTCCATTGAATGTTTTTGGATGCCAGAAAACACAGAGAAAGGATCTGTGATATCTAACATGGTAATTAACAACTCAGTTTGTGGATTGATTTCTATTTGAGGCAATGGTGCTTTGTAACCCTTGGCATTTTCTTTAGTTGGATTAAAAACTTTTGTTTCATCAAATTCCCCTGGTGGTGGTATTGTAAAATTTCCCTGAAAATCCTCTTCAATGATTTTCTTTTGTTCTTCTGTTGCAACATGACTAAAAATAAAGCAAAAAACATATAGATAGGGTAAATCTCAAAAGTGCTTCTTACTAAGTTGATAGTGTAATTCATTTTCTTTAGTAGATGAACATAGATTACATTTCAATACAACTAACAGGTTTCATAGATAATCTACTTGCTATAAGAAGCACTAAAAACTTAAAATTGAAATGCATACACTACCTTTTACCATGTGACCTATTTCTGGCAATATAAGAGTTGTATTTTTGGAGATTGAGAAGATGGTTTGTTGCTTTTAGAATACAAAGCCATTCAGGGTCTAGTGACAATGAAGGAACCTTTGGAGATTCATTTGGAAAGTCAACAACCTGTAACATATGTATGTTAAACATAGTTCTAAGAAAAATACATTTATGCATACATTAGTTATTAGCAAAATATGTGCATGTATACATTTATGATATAATTTCAATAAAAGATACAATATATCACCCCAGTAGTGTGACATTTATTTTAAAGGACCTATGTGATGTGCCCCGAGTTTCACGGGGTGCAAAATGTGTAATATGCATATGTAATATTGAAAATTATACTAGCCTGTAGAAACTGTCTGAATGGAAGACATTTATCTAGTGAAAGGAATTTAGTAATTTTGTCGCCAGATTCCTGCATGGAAAGGAACATAACACAAAATCAAATGTAACATTAAAATTAAGAAAATGGCAAAAAATAATGATGAAAATATAAATCTGGATTAATCATAAATTTAGTGTATTTTTGAAAAGCTGTTCTTACACTATGCTGTACTTTTGCAGCAAATTTCACATGAAGGTGAGCTGCAAACCAATATTTTGGCTGCATCTCATAGAGAAGTTCTTCAAGAGGTTTGCTTCCTAGAGTATTAGATTTCACTTCATCCTGAAAGAATTTCTTCTTTCTGAGCAATTGGTTCACATTTCCGTAATTATAGATACCACAAGGCCAGTCATGAGAAAGCATGATATCCACAGGTTCTTTTATCTACAACATATTTATTTAAATATATGGTTTCATCACATAAAGCAGAACCCGCACTAAGATCCACCTCTATAGAGACCACTTCTACCATTTTTTAGGTTGTAAGCCTTCATTTAAGAGTAAGAGATAAGGCGACCACCTCTATTTTAGACCTCATGACTGATATCAAATGGTTCTACTGTATTTCCTAAATTCATAACAATTCACATAAATAGCAAAACTTCTAGTACATCTTTGTCAACTAAGCAAATAAAGCTTAAATTAGAAAATACATACAAATTGGAACCAAATATTCGATGATATATAGTTATACATATACAAATCATATACATATACATGTACATACATGCATTATACCTGTTTTAATCTATAAATTTCCAACTCCCTTGTGTGATAACAGGATCTTATGGAGTTGGCATCATAAGGAGGCCTTTCAAAATGTCCTGAAAATATAGTTCTTTTGACAATATACATGTACTAAGATTTACAAACACTATTATCTATATAGTAGTAGTAATCTGTATGGTATAGTGTTCGTAAACCATAGTAGTAAACATACCAACCCCCATGACCCCATCCCATGATGCTGGGGCTCATGATACTGTGTATGTAAGAAGTAGAGCTGACAAAACAGTCAACGCTTCGAAGCATCATTGTAAGAGCCAAAGCTTCGAATTGTAAAACAGGATTCTAATATTTCGCTTTGTATTAACTTGCAAGGGACTGGTTATTCAAGTTCATTACATAACATCTAAACTCTTCAGGTGGGAATTATGCAACAGCGTATTACATGTTTATCAGTTAAATGGTCAAATACAACGATTAGTATATAGACAATAGCAGGATCACGGATAAGTACCCGTTCTATCGTCTGAGACAGGTATCTGTGTTGTCAGGACAGGTAAAAATTTTGAGTTACTTGTCCTTTGAACGAGTATTCTCAGTCATCCCAGATATCAGTTTCAATTGTAATTACATGTCTGTCGATTTGGACGCGTAAATCTTAGTTAGGAGGGGGGGTATATTTTTCAGGATACCCGTCCTATGGACAAGTATAATTTTTTTCCTATTCATGGCCCTGTGATAGGGGAAAAAATTCTATAATAATATCGGATCCTTTGTTGCGTATTTTGAGTTATGATCTCTTTCAATATTTTATTTTCATTTTTTTAAATAATATTGCACTCTGTAAAACTGATTCCTGTTGATGAAGTTCTACAGGATGCCCCGGCTCCCATTAATGTCGAAGCTTCAATCATTGAAATTTGATAAAATTGACATCTCTAGTATTAGAAGCCATTATTCTCTCAAATGTAAAATTAGATGTCTGTGGTTAGAAATTAAATGAAAATCATCTAGTTGCATAATTTCACGTCACCACACATTTTATTGAATAAGAAAACAAGATGGCATTTTCTCATATATAAAATTGCCATTTCTTTACACTTAAAATTAGAAGGGTATCCTTTATGGATACTTACTTCAACAGAACAAATATTCTTATGAATGTACATGAACTTTTGAAAGAACACTTTGACAGAACATATTATATTAGCTAATTTAACCAGATGCTTTCTCCACAGTATGTAGGCATCAAGTGATTGAGCTATGATTACTGTAAGGATAGTAAGATGTGTAAAAGGTTTATTAAAATGAAATCGTTGAAACAGATGAAAATCCAATTTCAAAATGCATACCTTTATAATAATCCACTCCTTTGTGAATGCCAGATACGCCAGCAATTCTAACCCCTCCAAAATTAAGAACACCAGCATAGCCTTAAATACATGAAAAAATGATTCATATTAAAAATGGACAGTATACATAAACATATATACCCAGTATATACATAAATTGAAAAAAAAAAAACTCGAAAATAAATTAGGGTGCATACTGGCCCTTGCTTTACTCACCCATATAATAGATATTTTTTGCAACCCATCCTCCATACGGTAGTTGCTGTAAATAGTTTGATGCTTCATGATTACCGCCAATAAAAATTGTTAAAACAGGAGCTTCTTTTTCACCACTGTAATACCTTTTAAAACAACGCACAACTTTATATTTGAGTTCATCAGATTATTTAAGAAATCCATAAATCTTATTCATATATGTAGGCTGGGATTTTCTTACGTCTTTCCTAAATTTAGGATTCCTACGCACAATTTAAATGGGCTCAAAGAGCTCTTTCTAACTGTTTTTTCAAAAAAAAAAATGAAACTATTATTTTTTATGGGTTTCCCCAGTGTTAACAAGAATCTCTCTGTAGCCTCCCAGCAAATGAGTCTTTTTGCATTAACTTTTTATAATTTCAATAAATATTGTTTGTAAATGGGATATTAATCTAAAATTAAATCAGGTGTACTTCAGTCAAGCTACATACTTGTAGAAGGTATTCAATTTCTTATGCTGCATTGGTACAGCCATTGCATGAAAATCAGTTTTATTCCTAATGGCTTGGAAATCTCCACAAATCAACAATAAGTCAACCTAAAATTATAGACATGGACATAATTATGAACTAATATGAAACTAAAAGTGATGTGTTAGAAACACTTTTTAATTGTATATTCCACCCACACCCAGTTTATTCAGAAAAAAGTATTCAACTTATTCTATCAGATGCGCGCATCAACAGACACGCACTTTCAAACCAACACCTACTAATTCAGTGACATGTCGGTTTACCAGCAAGCGCATCTATGATCTAAATAATCATACGATGTTTTTTTAGGGAACCAAAATTAAACATTCTTATGACCTATTTAAGACTTTCTCAAAATCAAAACAAGACATTTATGACAATAAACCACACAACTCCAATTGCATGTAAGTTAACTCATAAGCATTTATATTAATGGCAATATAAATGTGACTGAGAATTTTAAAAATTACAATAACTATGCACAATGTAAAGAAAATGAAGGCCTTCTTAAGACTACTGCTAGCAAAATGAGACTTCTTACTAGCTATTATTTTCCCCCAATACAAAACAAGACTTTAAGGATCCCTAGACACACCCTGTATTAACAGAATTCATGGAAAGTGTATGGTTATTTTAACCAATAAAAAAATAAAGGATCATGTGATACATTCATAAGTGTATGACTATAACACTTCACTTTTTAAACTATAGATGATCTACATTGCATCCACACCTTTATTTTGTCTCTTTGTTCAATCTGCTCTATGGTTTCATAGATCTCATCTAATGCTCCATGGCAACATCCCTCTACTGCAATTTTCATTTTCTAGTTTCTGAAGAAGAAAAAAAGATAATAATCACAATGATCAGGGTGCGACCTTAGGAAAAATGATTGTTTGGTTCCGGTAACATGATTTTGAAAAATAGGTTAGTAAGGTAGGTAATTTTTTTTTCTTCATATTTTTTACCGAAAAAAATTAGGTTAGGTAGGGGCCACTTCTTTTTTTTAATCCACATAGAAAACGAAAGTGACTGCACACACAACATGATGGTAAAATTAAACAAAAACGATGAATTACATATGATTTTTTATTGGATTGCTAAAATTAGTATATTATTCTATGTCTGAATCCATAGGTTCGAAGTTTTTATAAAAAAACTCAATAAAAAGATTAGGTTAGGGGGTTAAAATGGGTTAGCTAGGGTTACCGGAACCACAGGATCATTTTTTCTAGGCCTTAACTAAGTTGGACCACTTGTCCATCGGGCAAAACAATTTTTATTCACTTGCCTGAAGAAAAAGTTACTTGCCAAAAGAAAAAATGAGATTTTTTGTTTGTTTTATGATGAGGGGAAATATACCTATTTCAAGATGTGAGAATGGCCTTTGATTTTTTATGAGAAATGAGAATAGGGGTCCATTTCCTTTGAGAATTGTGAGAAATTATAAAACTGTGAAATGAGAATGGTTAGAAAATTAATGAGATTGGTCCTGGATTTTTGTTGAGATTTGAGAATGGGGTAGGGTATAGTTCCCCCTCTATGATTAAAACGTTCTCTATTTCAATACAGCAAAAAAACAATACAATACAGTAATATTTTTATAGCGCAAATTCCAATAAATGAGAAATTTTCTGTTGTAACTTTATTTAATCAAATACAGGATTAAAATACAATTTTTTTCTGTTGAACAATTCTTTTTTGAAAGGCTAAAGCAATTGTGCGTGATGCCTCCTCTATCTTAACTTTATTACTAGTTGGAACTGTTTCTTTATTCTCACATTTTTTGGTACTTGTTTCAAAAAACGAAACTTTTGTATTAACTTATTAAACACAAATGTAATTACTTATAACTTTAAATGACCGTTGAAATATATTCCACTAAACACACAAAATGACATATAGCCTATCAGGATGTCTAGCAGTGCCCATTTAAATGAGGTCACTTACTCAAGATATCCCTTGATGATTAAAAATGGTGTAATATTTATAAAGCTATATGTAGTTAGATCTAGCTACATTTTACTTTGTGTGTGCAAAAATCAATAGATGTCTGGATTCTGGGGTCATTGGGTGCAATTTGCTCATGAACCTGGAGAAGTTGACCTCACCACAGATAGGTCATTGTTGACAATTTCCTAAGGACAAATTGGTTCAAAGCCAGTTACAAGTGAGGCATTTTATCAGTTTGCCCAGTGGACGGGTAAATTTACACAGCACTCGTCCAGCTGCCAAATTCACCAGTCTACACGGGTGGACGGGTGCTAAGGTCGCACCCTGATGATAATGAGGGGAAAATGGATAATGATAAAGATAATATGATGAAAAATTCTGTAACATAAAGTAATGGTAATATAATGCCACATTCTCTCTAGTGGCATATAGTATTATAGATTCTCACCATAAGCAAGAAAATAATGACGATTGTCTGATAAAATCATGAATAGGTTAAGAAGCGCTATACTGGTTATGGTGGCCAGAGAAGTCTTGTCACATTATATAATGTATTGTAATTGAACCTTGTCCCCCTTTCAAAATCCTACGTCTCACCCAGGAGCTAGCTAAGTATATATGGTCTCTTGTTGTATTGCCTAAATGAGCTCTTAATTCAATATGTGTGGCCCACACTATCTACCCCGAACAGATCCCAGATCACACTTTTTATTTGCATCGCCTGTCAGTGCTGTCAGTTTCTAATAAATTTTATTGTATGCATTAAATCTACATTTCCACATATTGCTCCATTATTTTTCTTACAAAGTTCATATCATTGTATACTAAGTAGCTACCAGGACATAAAAAGACAATTTTGGGCATTATCTGTTGAGAGGTGGTGGGGTATTTAGTTTTGTTCTGTCACATATATACGAATGGGGGAGGGGGGCGGATCGGAAATTCATATTACATAAGGGAAGGGATGTTGCATGTTATGTTTGTGAAACCATGGGGGGGAGTCATGATGGACTTGCGAACATGTGCGTGTATGTGGAAGGGGGGGTCGTGTCTTAAACTTCCGACCCCCCCGTCTCACTTGATGACTCATCCCTAAGTATATAGAAATAACTGATTGATGTCAATTGTGTCACTGTCCAGTATATATACCGACATCACACATTACAAGAGGACAGATAACATGAAAATCCCTATAATATCGCTTATATATCCAGCGTTAGAGCATATTTTCCAGGTTTCTTATTTTATAATTTAATTTAAAGATCATTATAAAAAAAACTCTATTATTAAATTAAGACATTGCCTACTGGGAAAATCCAATCAATGATGTATTTTACGATATTTTATGCAAAATAACGATAATATGTTGACTATGTTTGAATTTTGAATTGTTATTTATTTCGAGCATAAATGTTTTATAATAACTTTTAGGAATGCCAAGGTAACCGGCAGGAGCTTGCTCATAAACGTGTCTTAATTAGGGTGAGATGCAGGCTGGTGGTAAATAACACAATGCATGACTAGCTTATACCCGTGGGGATGACCACTCAGTCTCATTCCCTATTTCCTAAGTAAACACCGCCCATACGCCAACCCTCGCCCATTATTGTACAAAACATTGCTTGCATAGTATGGGTCTGCAGACTTTGCACTGTCCTGACATCCATAACCCAGTACAGTACCATGTGCTGTTCTAACAGCATAGGCATATCCAGTGGCTAGGGTGGGGTGGGGTGGGGGCTCCTTTCCCCCAATTTTCCACCAAAATACCTTATTTTCAAAGGGTTTTTGGAATGTTCACTTTCAATCACGCATACAAAAACCATGAGATCCCTGAAATACCCCCTACCCCCTATTCTGGAAACCAGGATCTTCCACAGAAAAAACACCAAACCACACAACTAGTTACCTACCACTATTGCAACAATCTCCAACCCCCATTCTGACACCACCCGCCACAATTCTGATAGTGCCCTGTCCACTTTACCAATATCTTCCATACACTAGCTATTCAACAAAACATGTAGCATAGCAGGTCTACAGCATCCACACTGACCTGACATCCCACCTCTCATCCTGGTAGAACTCATCACAGACCCCCTTTCACATGTTCTTAACCTCTTGTACTGGCAGCACCCATCACTGTCATAGCAATCCCCACTCCTCCACCTATATAGTATGCATTAAATTCCAATCCTCTCTCTCTCAGCCCAGCTGTCTAATGGTAAACAGCAACTCGATTGCATTGAAAATTTGGTGAGTTATGCTAAATACATATGAAACACATAGGGAATTAGTCTCATTTCACTCATCACAAGCAGTTTTGGCAAGTGATAGATTTTTCCAGATCACCTGTCAAAAGTAATGAACACCATTCAAAGTGTGCAGGTAATGTTTTCGAGGCACAGATCAGGATATAGCAGTGTACCGTTCATGGTGTTATTATTGAAACCAGTGGCAAAGAAAAAATATATTCAATTCAATTCAATACACACCTGGCACTTTGGCGAATACCTCTTCATGTAAATAAACATGGCGCTTATGCCACTAGAATGCACCATACACATTATATGCATCATAAATTCTTAAACCCAAATCCTGCATAACTTTGCACTTTAAGTGCTCAGCGCTATCACACTGCCGTGGAGGACAGGCAACTCTTAGGTAGACCTACAACTATTAAAGGTTGCAGGTTTTGCAGGTCTATAACTTTTTACCATTCATCAAAATACATAGATTCCGACACGAACATTTAGTAAACAAGTTAAGTGTCACACATGCCAGCTGACATATGCTATGAAAATTTATAAAAATGTAAAATCTTTTTCAAAAAGTCAATTACGTGGAGAAATAAACTATTATGTAAGATATGTTTACAGCCCTCCTCGTCCCTGTTCATGACCTGTCTCTGTCCTCATATCTTTTTTCTATATACCAGTAACTTCACAGTGTTGTCCGCTTTCCTCACTATTAGAGTGTCTAAAAACGGAATGGAGCCAAGAGTGCAATTACAGATCATGTTAAGCAGAACAATCGATCATGAGATAGACTGGGAGGAAGTCAGTGTGTTGGACAGAGAAAGTGACTGGAGGATAAGAACAACCAAGGAAGCGATCAAAATACGAGGACATAGACAGGTCATGAACAGGGACGAGGGGGGCTTTCAACTCTCTCATGTGTACAACCCGATTTTCTTTATCGGAAGTCGTGCAGATTGACCTGTCATGCGCAGAGAGATTTTGAAAAGGGCAACAGTAGTTGTTGAAATTGTCAATCAATGTAAGATTTTATTGTGTTGTGTAAAGATGAACTATGTAAATATATATGGATTCCAACACGATGAACACATTCAAGGATATTATGTAAGACAATATTAGAGAGCTTCCAAAACCTTACTTTTCTAAATATTTCTGGGATAGCATGTAGCAGACCACAGAAGGTTGACTTTGTGCATTGTAGAGCCTATGGCGCTCAGGTGTCATGCCTGCATCTCTTTATCTTTGCCACTGGTTGTTATAGCACCATGAACGGTACACTGCTAAATCCCGAAAACATTACCTGCACACTATGAGTGATGCTCATTACTTTTGGCAGGTGATGTGGGAAAATTGATCACCTGCCCAAACTGCTAGTACTAGTGATGAGTGAAATAAGAATAATTCCCCTTGTTTCACCAACCATCTGCCATCTGCCATGATAAACTATTAATCTAATAATACTGTTTACGTGGTATATGACTACCAAGATGTACTATTCATTTACCTTACAGCCTAGTAGGTATAAATGTTTTTTTATAAGCAATGTGTGTTTGCATGGACACATAAGCTTAAGTGAGGTTCGTTTGTTGAGTTGTTAAGTTGATTGTTTAATTCCCGGTGGGGTCTGGCGTTGGGTGTTGAGCAAACTTATGCTCAACTGGTTGCACTGCGCAAGTTATTAACACTGTGTGCCATTGTTGCAATGCCCTCCATAAGATGGATTTTGATGAGCGGATTACATTTTAAATATGGGCATGATAATAATAGTAATACGATGAACAATATACATCATGAGAAGTGAGGGTTCGCTAAGTCTAAGTCTAAGTCTAAGTCTAAGTCTAAATAAGTAGTTCCTAAATGCCCATAAGGGCCAACACGGAACGGAGTGATTGCTTATGGCTTGAAGGCGGCGAGCCGACTCTTGAAGGTGGTAGCAGAGCCAGCTGAAATTGTGTTGTCAGAGAGGGCATTCCACTCTGGAATAGTTCGCAGCACAAATGAGTTTGAGTACACCAGAGTCTTGGACCGGGGTCTGCGGATCTGATAGCTGTTTATACGAGATGGCCTAGAGTTCAGGGTGAGGTCCACTTCACTGTGCTTCACCTGCACTTTACCAAAATAGATGTTGTACAGCAGGGCTAGGCGCAAGACTCTCCTTCTTTCCTCCAGCCCAGACCAGCCGAGATCCTGTAGGATTGCCGTAACACTAGTATGCGGCGAGTACGACGACTTTACCCATCTCGCTGCTTTTCTTTGGATTTTTTCAAGCTTTGCTCTGTCCTTCAATTTATGAGGGTCCCATATGGGTGCTGCGTATTCGAGACCCGAGCGGACAAGTGAAGTATAGGCTAGGCGTCTGGATGCTGATGGAGTGCCCCTGAGATTACGTCGTAGAAATCCCAGCTTTTGATTGCCTTTCTTGGCCACATAGTCCACGTGATGGGTCCAGGACAGGTCGTTGGAGATCCACACGCCTAAGTACTTGGCGGTGCTCACTATCCTTGTACTGTTAATGGTTTCACAATATCATGAATATGAATTACAATATATCCATCACAGATGTGTTAAATATTAAAAAAACTTTCTAATAAACACATTTGATTTTAAGGTGTTCACATTTTATTTTTAGATTTAGTTGCGTAACAACTTACAAAATAGGCTGTTGCATCCTCTGTTGTTAGTTATTTTATGCAGCGTTTTATTTAAAACATTCGTTATTTTCCGGAGGTCTGTTCATCCTCTACCAACAAATGCAAACTTTCTTGAATAGCGCATCGAAACCTTAACAATATAGACATTCTATGATTCGGTACTTTCCGTAATATTTATTAAATGGCTGCCAACACAACTTTTCCAAAAAGTAAGAATAATGTTAGTTTGGCAGTCACAGTATTATCCTTTTTAATTAATAAAGAGCACAACTGTGTACTTAAAACATTCTAATATCTTAAGGGGCAGTGTATTTTTGTTTGAAGACCTTCGTATTGTGAACAATTGTATTTTATTTAGGTGACGTTATAAAAGTGACAAAACAAAGTATACCAGACCCCTAGGGCCCTACTTCGAATTCATGCTGTTGTAATTATGTCGTGACAGACTTAGCAGTCTGCTTCTGTAAACCAAGGTAGTTATATGGAGGGCAATAATCTACTGGACCACAGTCAATTGAATTGGTTTTTATACTTGGATCTAAACTTTAAGCACTGTTCCAGCATGCAGCTGTCATGGATATGGACATGATGGACATGGACATGCTAGCAATGTCCATGACACTTATCTAGATGTAACCAAATGCATATTGAAACAGTGTCAAATTATGTAACTTAAATGATGCTTTACATCTGGATGTCTGCTCTCAGAGTATTCTTTCGGCCTCACAAGAAACGACAAGTGGGCTTTAAATTTCCTTTAAACCATACGAGTTGCTCTCATTTTAGCAATCTATTACGTATCAGTTACAAATTTAAACCACTTTCACAATCAACACCATACATGTACTTTTAAATTATTATTGAACAGAGTAATAAAGTTCAATCACCATTGAGATTTGACAGGTTCTCCTGTAGATGTTTTCCTGTGGTCCCAATAACAAAAGATGAGGTCATTTATCATTGGAATCATTTACTATGGTCTATGCTTTACATCAAGCTATTCAGTTCGTAATGAATATTAATGTTTTTTACTCAAAGTATAGTTTTATTTCATGTGAAAGAAAATATTGGGGAATGGGTATAGTATAGTTGTAAAAAGAATGTTATTATATTTTCATGCAGCTGGATGCCTATAATGGTTAGATTTTGTGGATAGAAAAAAAGTTCTGATTATCCAAAGGCAATAGTAACAATGTCGTAAGTATTATTTTGCATGTTTATTCTGACAATCAATAGAATGTAATACATTTTGTGTGGATAGTAGTTCTTTCGTGTTGTCTTTATTTGAGCATGGACCATTGTATGTTTAGGGTACTAAGCCAGTTGTAAATTATAAACCATAGGGGTTGGCTCATAGATAATTAGGGAAATCATGAGAATGTTTTATATGATAAATTTACATAATGATCTAATGGTGACAGAAATAGTTTCATTCATTTGCTCTTTCCTGATAAATGTTCATATACTTTCATCTCTGCAAAGAAGTGTTCAAGTGATCTAATGCATTAATTTTGTGGTAAAGATATACATGATCTTAGCAGTTGTTTTTCATTTCTTAAGTTGATTTGAGATTTATCATAGTACAATGGGGCACCCTTAGTATAAGAACTCGTTGTAATTGAATTTAGCTTTAACCTTTTTGGAAAGTAGCTGCCTTTTTTTTCGTTTTTTTTTTCTTCCTGTAATAGAGCATTTCACCATATGAATATATTTTGTACCTTCTTTTTCAACTCTAGGAATGCATCTGATAAGTATGTATATATTTTGAACAATCTCTTAGCTGTAGTTCATATCTCTCTAATCTTTGAAGGTTTTATATGTATCTGTTTATAGTTAGTTTTGTGATTCACTTGACTAGATATAAAAAATATTTGCTATTCATGTATTAGTATCAGTGATTTTTGTCTAAAGTATGAATATTGTATTAATTTTTGTTTGATGATGTTTAACATATTCTATAATCTTAAATTTATGAAAAAGAGCTATGTTGCCTTAATTAAACACATAGTTGCGTGAAATGATATTCGTTGTACGTAACATATGGGTTACCAATGACAGATCTCACATTTCATAGCATTGGCGAGATAGACTGCTTTTTACATGTGATGTGAAGTTAGTCCAGCAAAGATTATTCTGTGTTCATTTCTCGCCTACACAAACTGTCAGTTTTATTTCTTGGCAATATCTAAATTACTCTAATTTTCATCCTAAACCTGATTTCATGCTTTGAATTCTCATAAAACACGGAGCATAAGCATACATGTATTTGTCAGACCGTGAAGCAAAAGCTTTAACAATTATCACAGCGATGTTGAATGATTGCTAACAATTGTAGAAATTAATTTTATAATATATTTTCAACTCTTATATAATTTCAATTTGTACCTCCCTGTACCAGAGTATTTACATGTATATATGAAATCTGCATAGCTACGCTATGATCATGATGCTAAACTTATTTACAGTATTTATATTTTTCTTTCACCAATCTTTTACTATTGATTTATGTATTGGCATCTTTATATCTTTTAGTAGATATTATTAAATACCCTCAAGTCTGAAGACTTTCTAAGGTCAATCTTATGTTGTAATTGTTTGGTTTTACCTTTTTCAAATTTAATTATTTTAGCTACAAATAATGCATAACTAGATTGCTCAGTATTTTATAAACAGTATTTAATATTACTATGTTTTATTCTTCAGGAGTAAAGGGTACTTTGGTTCATCGTACGATAGGTATGCTGCTCATAATGAGCAATCAACAGTTCACAAATTAAAGGAAACCTACTGGACAACAAAATCTGCAGTATATAAAAAATTAGGCAAAAAGCAAGATGCTCATATTGTTGCCTCTGATGCTGAGCTTGATGCTAAACTTGAGGTATTTCTAGTCAAGCATGTATTCAGACCATTTATGTAATGAATGATATTTTCATTTCTGTGTTTTTTTAGTTCAGTATGATACTTGGTTGATTTTGAATATTCTAGGTCTTCAAAGCCATTCAGAAATCATCAATGGATCTTTTACGAGCTATTGAAATGTATCAAGATAGACTCTGTGGTAGGTCAAAATCTTTCCTAGACTGTTAATAAATTCTACATTATGACTGTAAGTTATTTAACACTTTGCACTATATTGGTAAAAATAAAATTATTGTTTTCATTTTTCAGCACTCTCTCAAGAAGAGAATGCAATGGGACGTTTTCTTAAAGCTCATAGTCAAGAAGATAAAACCAGAGCGGGGAAAATGATGGCTGCCGTGGGAAAGGCACAAAGCTTTTCCTCTCAGCAAAGGTATAAGCAAAAATCATTATAGACTTGAATTATTATTTTGTCAACATAAAAGTTGAGAATCATTCATTATTTGAACACTTAATTTCAGACTTGCACTTCGAGTTCCTTTAGTGCGATTGTACCAAGAAGTGGAGACATTCCGTTATCGAGCTATTTCTGATACACTACTCACCATAAATCGTATGGAGACTGCCAGAACAGAATATAGAGGAGCTCTAATGTGGATGAAAGATGCCTCGGATGAATTAGACCCAGATACTTATAAGCAATTAGAAAAATTTCGAAAGGTTAGCAGACAACACATATAATATGTAAAGAACAATGCAAAAAAAGAAACACATATAAAATATGTACCGGGTGATCCTGCGGGTATGTTATCCTTTCCATAATACTAAGAGAGTGAACTAATTTGCTCTTATTTTTTCAGGTCCAAGCACAAGTTAAGAAAACAAAGTCACGATTTGACAAATTGAAGCTTGACTGTATGCAGAAAATAGATTTACTAGCCGCAAGCAGGTATTGAAAGTCTCAATATTAGTGATTATCCATAGTGATATGTGTTAGCTATCACTGCTTAGCAATGGCTACAATAGTGTGATAGTGGTTAGTGACCACTGGGCGATCTGGTTTGCAGTTGCATTAGTGAAATGGGTGGTCTCCCAGCTATTGATATTTTGAACTGTTAAATTGCACAACCATTGTACAACATTAACGCATGAGCTCATACATGTGGTGCTCAGGGTTTTTCAAGTCGCACATTGATGCACAAGCATAGAAGAGCATATTTGCAGACTATGAGAGTGTTACTCTTGTGCGAATTCTGGGGCACTGTGGACTATATGTTTAAAGAAAAGTATATTTGAACCCACTTACTCACTATTATATTGACAACCAAGAAGTAAAATATTTTGGTTTTCAATATTTTGGCCACAATATATTGCAATATAATACAATGTTGGAAATTTATGGTGAGAAGTTGTCTTACGTCAGGGAAAGTAACTAAATTTATTTACTTGCCTTGACATTATAATGCAAAAGGGTGAGAGGACATCACAGTCATACAAAAATTGAAATTACTGTTGTTTGTGCAATTTGTGGTATTCTAGATCAAAATTGAATAAGAAATATATCACCTTTACAGTTGTGATAATTTAACAAAACATATCAAAATATCAAATTTAACAGAACATATTGCCAGCAGGCTGGGCCACAAGTGCCTTAAATATACATAATATGTGCATATGTTTTACTCCAGTCAAAGTCAAGTCAAATATTTGTTTATTATACTGACACAGTAGATCTACAGTAATTAAAACTATTTACACACGTACAGATCTACCCAATCTCAGTGGGTTTATACGTCAGTGTAACACAGTTATATTGTATGCAGAATTATACAATATAATAATACACTCTACTAGAGGTCAATTTTTTTTTGTTTTTTTTTAATTTTTTTTAGTGAATTATATTTTGTATCATTGTATTTGATAACTTATTTTGATGATAAATGTTATAGTATAATGAATATCTAATTTTTATATATTTTTTTATGAATCGTGCTTCTTCGGAAGCAAATGGTACTAGTACAGAAGAACCACTTTTTCAAGACAAATACAGAAGAACCACTATTTTATAAAATATAAGCCTCTAGTAGAGAGTGATGATAATATATATATAGCAAGCAGACGATGTAAAGAAAAATAAAGAACAATAAAGAAAAGTAAAACAATAATAGACATTGTAGACAATAATAGCTGGATATACAGAATTATTAATTATATAATTTTGATTTTCTTAGATCCCATGCTTTGATTAAATAATTAGCAACAATTAAATTACAATTTGACATTAACGTAATAAATTTGTCATGTTCATTTAAATTCGAGAATTCAGGCACTTTCTGTTTGGCAAGATCTCACAGTTCTTCTCTACAATTAGTTAGATATGGACACTTACATAGAAAATGGAATTCATCTTCCACTTCATTTAAATTACAAAGTTCACATAATCTTACCTCAACTTAGATTACTTAGATTTCTACAAACATATATGTTAAGACTGACTGAATATTTTACAAAAATTGGGGTGAGTCTTAATAACATGGGTACGGGCCCCTTTGAATAGTTGTATATGATTTGTTTTGTATTGTAGGTGTAACATGTATTCTCATGTATTGGCTAACTATCAAACCACATTGTTAACCTTCTGGTCGAAAACTTCACGAACAATGAGTGCTGTTGCTGAAAGTTTTAAAGGATACCAATATTATGAATTCAACATGTTAAAGGTATGTACTTGATAATATCACTATAATCATGTATGTTGATATGATTGTTTTATCAAAAACAAATTGGTCTGCTTCTTTTGGTATGGGCGGGTTCAATACATAAATTACTGTCAGCATGTACGGGCCACAGTTATTTCTATAAATTTATTACCATATTTTCTGTTACTGGAAAATACTCAAATTATGCATTACCAGAAATATCTTACTGCACATCTGTATTGTCGGATCTCCATGGAATTTTCCAAGAAAAGGTAAACAAAATTTGAAAAACTGATGCAGTTGACTTTGCTGGAGAATACACATAATAATAACTGAATTCGTTCTAATAAGTGCACCTGTCTTTGATGGTCGCCGTATTTTGAACGTGTGACGTACATTCACATCACACAATGTCATTGATTTTCAGATTTTGTTGTCATAGATACTGCGAGTTCTGCAGGTTTACTGAAGAGCCTAAATATTATCATACTTATCCAGGACATGTGGAATGCGATGCAGATTCTTATTTTCATACTTAGAGCTCATAATATTTTGCATTTTGTAAGACATGTCCGTCAATGCCATCGCATGTTTTATCTCTCGATTCAAAACATTGTCATTTGACAGCCCGAGGTGATCCGATGTTATGGTATAAATGCAAGGTGTTTTGTGACGTATAGCCTACCATTCTCTGCAGAATGGCATACTACATGTTGTTAAATTGATAATATCAATATCGGACATACATTTCATTCACAAAATAAGAGATTACAGTCCTGTTGCCTTGCCGGCGTGTCCATTGTCGAGTAATCGTGCATTTGCTGCCAAATCTCCCGCTATTGCGACATGTAGACTAATCGCACATTCCAGAAACTTTCCCTGTGTATTCTATATCGTATCCGCCAAACACTGGTGGACTTTATAAATGCTTCCATTTCATCATTATCGTTGAAATGTGACATTTTCCAAGAGAAATATTTTTAGTTATCTTACCTCCATAAAAGTGCTGTCATTTCATCATCGGAAACGCTTGTGATTGGTCAAAACCGTAGTAGGTGCCCCATCATGCGTGTTTTGCGACGCTACTATGGTTGATGAACGCTGTTGGCAGAGGCTACAGGCTCGGAAATAGCCGGAATCACAAGGATATAGTGAATGAATAAATAAATTTTTATAAGGTCATGGTTCGCCGCATACTAATGAGTTGTTTACAAATAGGTAGGAAAATGGACGCCCGATCGTTTGACACCAAAGCCGATGGGGGTTTCCGATGAAAAATAATTAGATTTAGTGTCCAAAGTTGAGTACCGAAAACTCGTGTTTCATCTCTAAGTATGTCTTCTTTGAAAATAATATATTATTTACTATAAAAAGTGGTTTATATCGAAATAATGCGCTGACTATTGAATGGAGTAGGCGATTTTGAGTCACCGTGGTCTTGTTCGATGCATGTTGCAAACGGTTTGGTAGGTACGAGGGTTTGAAGAACGTATGTTGTAGACCGATTTTAAGGCATGCATTAAGGCATAAATGCCTTTCCGACCGTCAAAGAGTTAAGCGCACCCCCCTGTTTACACAGATTAAATTAATAAAATTTTGTTTTTTTTCCCCCAAAGATTTCATGTTTATCTCGCCATATGGTAAGACTAACACGCTGGTATGCGCCGGGCGCATTGTGAAAAAGACTAACACACTGGTCGCGTTGTGAAAAACACGCCAGTTGCATTGTGAAAGAATGATCGTAGTGGGCAATAAAAGAAAAAATGCAAGAACTGCAAAAAAATTTCGGGGTGCGCTTATTAGTAATATTTGACATTTGTTTTTGTTTAAAATTTGTTTTTTGTAAGCGCACTGTGCGCTTATTAGAACGAATACGGTATGCAGAGAAAAATGACTGATGTTAATGGAATTTCTGTGGTCCTTAAAGGTTGACAGTACTGTAAATGGTTATTGGTATCACATTGACAAATATAGAAATATGTTTTCATCAACTTTGATCACATTTTGAGAAAGTTATTATTTACAGATTTTAAATCAAATTATGCTCTCTGGAGATAAAATATTCGTTAGAAGTTTGCAATGTTATGTCCATGTCAATCTATTGCCTTTGTCAGTGGGTTGCCATTTACTTGCTTATGATCCAACTTATGGTCCTCTTGTTGAATCATGCCCCTGGGTTGGGATATAGGGCCTGCCGTAAGGGTCCATGAACAGATTTCTATGAATAGTTGCTTCAATTTTCATTTGATTTTCACGAAGCATACACACAAGTTGTTTGCATGTTTGATCATCATTCTCATCTTGAATCATGCCCATGAGGGGGCATTGAATAGAAATCATTGACTATTTCCATTGATTACATAGTTCCCCCATATATATATATAGTTTCCCCCCATGTATATATAGTTCTCACTTTGAGTTAGACAGTGGAAGAATTTTATTAACGTTACTGCCAGGCTATTAGTGACCTAAAATCAGTCAGTAAGTGTTCATTTGGACAGTGCTTGAAACTGTAACTGACCCAACTTGTCAAAAGTGAATACTGATCTTGTGGTTATAAGTCCACCCCAAAATGGATTTTTAGGCACCAAAAAGTCTATCTATACTCGATGATAGATGGGATATATAGGGCCTTGTGATTGTATTGACGAAAAACAGTGCATTTGTCAAGAGAACTTGGATGTGATGATGTGAAAATAACATTATTTATCAAGCAGCATAGTGACCCATACATGTACAAATATTTTCAGGAATTGGCTGAAACAAGTAAAAAATTAGCAAATGAAACTGGTGGCGATAAAGAAATTCATGATGGTGATGGTAAAAGCAACAATGGGTAAGTTGTATAAATGTTGTCACTTTTCTTGCATGTTTTTCATAATGTAATTTTATTGTTTAGTTAGAGTATTCTACATTTGTGTTACTTGATGGATATTCATTTTAATGATTATATCATGACATCCAAATAGGTTTAGTTGTATTTTGTGTGTGTTACATAGACATATGGATATAATTACAATTTGAATAATTTGTGTTGTTCAATGTTCTATCTTTCTTTTACATTGTTGTTCGCTTGTTAACTTTTCTACCTCTTTATTTTGATTCTTTTTTCTTCAAAAACAGTGCTCATCAAGACATATGCTTGATGACCTTTTAAAAACGTGGCCAACAGTGTATTTTTAACTGTTGATATTTGTTTTCTTCGCATGTCGCCATACTAAACCAAAGAATATTTTCAAATTTTCAAATTCTATAAGTTCTGCTGATGAAGATGGGAATTCTGAAGAGGAACGTCAAAAGAAAAGAAATGGGGCATGTGAAGATAGGCTTATAGGCGATCTAGGAGAAATTGCTAGACCAAATATGCCTTCCAATTTTGACTATTCAGATTCCCAGAGTTTATTTGACAGGTATATCTTTTGTGTTAAAATTTCCTAATGATACTATTTAAGGTATATTTCTTGGGTTTAAGGGTAAGACTGGTTTTATGAGGTAAAATTGTCGGGCTTGATTTTTCTTTTTTCTATTTTTAATACTCTTTGATTTTGTGTTAACAATCTATTAACAATCTATTAAGTGTTTAAGCATTCATATTGCATATTGTTCCTTTTATATATTGGTGTTGAATTTGTGGTTCGATGGTTAAGTGCATGGTTTACATAAGTAGTTATCATTAGTGTATCTTAAGTGTTAAGTGTATGTAGATCGGTATGTGCATTTCTTTCTCAGTGAAACTAAACAGCACTCGACACAATCTCATCCAAAGAAGGCCACTCCTGATGATTCAGGAGGAACAGACAGGTAATGACAAAGACACTCTCTCTAGGCTTGTAAGGAGGTACTTCAGTAGCAGGTTGTGGGTTAGTTTAGAGAGAAGAACAGTCCCCATCTGTCATATCTCAAATCTGCATATTAAAGATAAGCTATAGTTTTAAACAATAACAATAGAATTATTAAAAATCAGTCTATATAAAAAGTATGAAGGATGTTAAAACAAATGCAATAATTACCTTGTAATCGGTAAACACTAGTATAACCATCATTTTGCCCAAGCAATATATAATTTTACGATTTCCACTCTACATTTTGAAGAAATGACAGTATATCAACTAATTTCAGGCTTATAAACTTCGACAATGAAGATGGCCATCAGAAAGATGGTGGTTCCATGACAAACTTATTGCAAGCTGTTGATAAAGAGATTCAGCGAGGAGGTATGTAACTTGAATAAAATAGTTTTGCTACATGCGTACATTATCAACAATTTATTGAAAAATCATATATTCAAGAAATATATATAACAAAGAACTTCCGCATAAGACAGAATTTTTACATTTGATTTATTTCGTAGCCAAGCGGGAGGAAGGTGTTACAGACGAAGCTTTCATTGACTTTGAGGATGAAGACAACGAGCAGACGATTGAGGACATCAAGAGGAAACAGGATGCAGAGTTTGATATCACTGCAAAACATTTTACTGCCGCAGAAGAAAAGAAGCGCAAAGAAAAAATGGCAGCTGCACAAAATAATGGCAAGTTGGTAGTAAATGTTTTTATGATAGCTGTTTTGTATTTTTAATTCTGTTATTACTCAGCGAACGTAATTTTGATTTTTGAATGACAGCAAGCAAGCATTTTTTTTATGTCATTTTCGAGACTTAAAATATAATTGAGTGATGTTGTAAACAAATTTCAGAAAGATTAGAAGTTTTAAAGGCAAAGTTTCAGGAAAAAGTAAAAGGTAATAATGTGACAACTATGGGTGTAGAGCTGTACAATATTTTAATCTCCTGCGTAGGGCTAAATTTATCTACAGTATTTAATTGTGTTTCATACTAATTTTAACTAAATATGTATATACTAGAAAATATCAATATCGCTATTTGATGTGCTATATAAAATTCAAATTTGAATTGTTGTTTTCAAAAATGATTAACATGATTAACACACAAACTATTACTAATAGAACTGTTTGAAAACCTATTAGTTTATTTCTGAAGAACAACTTGGCCCATATCTAATAGACTAATCTGTAGAAAGCATGATGTTAAATTGTCACAAATAAAGGAACAATGCAGCAATACAAAATTTAACACTTAAACTATTATATTAGTAATCTAAATATGCTCTAATCTAATGCCCAAGCATTTCAACTGTTTACATTTAACAAGGATTCTAAGTTTTCTAATGAGATTTTAGAAGTCTGTTCTAGCATATAATCACGTGTACTAAGGTTCATATCACATGTACTTGAAGACTTTAACCTTTCCCAGTGCTTCAGTGACAACCAAATCACCATTATTGTTGATGGTGACGGCCATAGGGTGCCAGAGTCCATGCTGCTTTGTCACCAGAAAACGCACAAATTTTCCATTTGGTGCAAGTAGATGTATGCGGTGGTTCTGGTTGTCTGCCACAAATACATAGCCGTGTCTGTCTGTGCACACCCCATATGGCTGCAGTACCTGGTCTTGACGGTTACCGTAGGTGCCGTAAGTTGTCAGATACTTTCCACTGGCATCAAAGAACTTTATGTTAGGAGCAGACCAGTCGGTAACAATTATGTACCCATTGGTGTTGGTGGTGACATAATATGGGTCAGTGAAAAGCTCACAATGCTCTTCATCTTGACCAGATATGTCCTATGAATTGAAAACAAAATCAATATTTTTAACCAAGTTTCAGTGTATGTAACCTACTAAAACAATTAGATACAGTAAGAGGTACCGAGGACCGAGGTATATAATAAAATGCATTTCTAGTTAAAAGTTAATGAAAAGTAATTTCTAAATCAATGAAATACTTGTACACAAGACTGACCTGAATAATAATTCCATCTGTATCATGCAATGTGAGTCGGTGACTGTGGCAATCGACAACTATCAGCTCACCTTGGTGATTGGTGGTTATACCACGCGGGTATTTAAAATTTGCCTTGATTGATCTATGAAGAAAATACACTATGATGTGACTCATCTGTCTAATGAGTTTGTTTTAGATGTTAAAAACAATAAATTCATGATTTATTTAAAAAAGAATATCATTTAAGAATGGCTCAACCCACCTAATATAAGCACCACTTTGTGTGAAGATTTTAACATCTTCGTCTTCATAGTCTGTGACTGCGATGTTTCCATCTCTCATGATGGTCAGATCATATGGGCACTGTAACACTCTCAGGCCATTGTGTCCAAATTCCCGTATCAGCTTTCCACAGTCATCGAACACCTAAATGATTCATGCATTAGTTTCTAAGTACATGTTCTTCATAATTTGAGCAGTTTCTGCTTCTGTTCATTTAAAAAAATGTTTCCTATATACAATAGGTCCAACATTAGTAGTTAAGTGTCTTCCGAAGAAGACCAATCAAACTTTTGAGTGTATACTTACCTTCACCCTCTTGTTGTCTCTGTCAAGTACCAAAATGTTGCCGTCTGTATCTACTTCCACACCAGTTGGCCAAATGTCTTTACTGTCTCGAGATCCTTTGCTTTCGAATGCAAGCACTTCAGACACATCCTCACCCAAGGTAGGCAATGGTGTAGTCGCAACCTATGATGAAATATATTTGGTGTGAAAGGAACATATAAATAAGAGAAATTCTGGAGGGCATTTTCAAACGTCTTTCATTTGTGCAAGATGACATTTTTTGATTTACACATGTATTTAGGTTGCTGCAATGGAGAACAATAATTGAACTACGGTCATTCGAAAATCACATATCATCGCTCGCTAACTCATTGAGTGGCAATGCTGCGTATGTTTTATATGTTGAATGTTGAAATTGGGTACCAAAATAGGCATCGGTCGTTCAATCTGAAGATCCATTGAAAATCTCTATTTCCGTCTAAAATCAGCCCTTGCGGTATTCAATTATGGCGTTGATTCAGCATTTTTATATTTAGAACATTTAATTTCAGGCAGTGTTGTACACATTAATAATACAGCAAATATATTTAACTTACATTTAACCCCTCAAGTTTAGCAGAAAATTCTTCATTTAAAGTCATAGCTGCTACATTTTTATCATTCAGTGGAACATGAAATATATCCACTTTCCCAAAGATCCCTTCCATGTTTGACTGTGTGGCAGTACCTTGGCTGTAGTATAAGCTCAATTTGTTGGTCAGTGGCTCAATGGAAGTGTGAGATAGTTTACTCATATATTCTGATACCACTTTTCGAAGACTCATGACCTGTTTTTCAAACAATGTAAATTAAAAATATGCATGCATGATGAACAATGTGCTGCAAATTTGTAAATTATTATGTTCAAGTCTATTTGCTATATGTTTAGACCATCTATAGGATTTTTTTAGTGCTCTTAGTTTATGACTCTTTACCTCGTCATCTTTACCATATTCTAGCAGTTTTTCCACAAAGTGGACAGCCGATTTCAGTTTATTTGTTACATCTTCACATTCAGTACTCCTTGTAGCAATGTTTTCCTGTGAAAAAGAACCTTAAACATTTAAATGTGTGTTCAAAAGTACTCAGTATTAATGGGGCACTTATGAAAATATGACCAACATAACCCGTCCACTTCATAGAGGGTGGTACAACAAGAGATGACTCCACACCGCTATGCAGTTTTGACTAAATTCATGGTGTCATTCACGAGTCACACTGTCACTCAGTCACAGTAAAGCTTTTTTGAGTTGTGGCTCAGAATATTTCAAGTACCTTTTCTTGATTTGCTGATGACTCCATCTGGTCAATCATACTAGCTTTGTGGGCATCAATCATTTGATGTAAAACTTCAGCTTGAGCCTCAATATCATCAATCATTTTACTTTTGCTGTCTTCAACATGACCTAAAATAAAATTATACACTTACGAATTGATACCTGAATCTCATTGTGATTGTCATGATTGGCCTCATTGTGGTAGATGATTGAATGTTTGTTAGAATACTATGTCAATTTACCCATGTAATCTTTAAGGAACAATGAGTATTCAACCAAGCCTGGAATCTTGTCATCTACATGATTAACTATTGCTTTAGTTTGATTGCGATACTTGTTTGCAGCTGCCTCAAGTTCAAGGCACACATGTTTTTCATGTGTAGATACTTTGCATTCTCTGCAGATCAGTTTATCACAACCCTGGCATAAATACTTCACTGCTTCTGCCTCATGATCACTGCAAAATATCTGAAAACCAAAAAGATAAATATTTTAATTTATTCCCTATACATTTTTCTTCTTACCTGGTGCGCTAAGTAGCACGATTCATCTTGTTTGGTCTATTAGTCAGAGGAATATCAACTCTTGTCAGAATGTGGCCAGAAATAGGAATCCATTTTCTTCAATGATCAGATGAATATGTACATACATGTATATGTATGCAAGTCCATCATTTCAGCAGCACAAGAAGGAATCATAAACTTATACCTACAGGCAGTAACTAATTGCTGGATTAACAAATAGCTTGCCTGGGACCATGGTTAAAAAAGTGAGATTTAGTTTAGTCGCAAACCTGTTGATTATTTCTGAGTCCTTCATCATGGTTTCCAGTTGATATCTCTTCAAATGTCAGAATTCTGTGTCCTCTTGTTAACTTTGTGCGTCTGTGAGCTCCCATGCACACCTACAAAAGAAAACGACCATCCATCTGTACAAACAGCAGTGATAATTCACCTTTAGAATGGCGATTGTTGTAGCAACTCGTGTACAACTCTAGAATTTAGTATCATGATCTTGTATTGTCAAAGTATGAATAAAAGAAGAAGGAAAAGTAGATAAAGTTCCCTGTACCTCACATAGATTATCCCTGCATTCAATACACCTGCAGATGGCTTCAGCCGTTTTGTTCACATAGCTGCAGTACTCACAGTGTTTCAGATCAGTGTCGTAACAGGCTGCCAGTTCACAGAGAAATGCCTAGAAATCCATTTTGAAAGTGAGAAAGGATCTATGAATATGACATTCTGATTCATTATACAATTACCGGTATGCTTCTTTTTAATTGGAATAATGTAAGCTCTAATAAGTTAATAATAAATGTTGGGTGAACAATAAATCAAAAGAGAATGAAACTGGTGTAATCTTACCTACATTTGGTACTTACCGGTATATGTTATATTCTAACATTGACATTATAAACCCATTGGGCTGGCCCACAAAATAATGCATGTATATCTATATTTATCTTATGCATGAATTGTATATGGCATTGTCACAATAATAGAATTTAATAAAACCTACATAGAGTTCAAAATTTGGAAACTTACGAGAAAGTAGTTATTTCGCAGCTTTCCATGTCCATTTGTTGGTGTAGGTGTGTCTGCTTTACACACTGTGCAGAGGAATGAACTTCCTTCGGAATTCTGTGATACTTGTTGCTGTAAGGTACAATTTTTGAATCATGAACCATGAGTAAGGAAAGGGAAGAAATAATTTAGGATCTTGTACACAAAATGAATTCCACATTTAGCAAAGTTGAAATAAGATCAACATGGAGCAAATATTTTGTTTTAAACAATGTATGTACCAGGCAAACATAACCATAATGGTATTAACCAAATAAAATGTTTGGCTGAGGCTTTAGAAACTGACTTCAAACATGAATAGCTCTGTATTTAATCCTCTGTAAGTTGAATGGCGATTGTTATCATTGTGTTTATCATGGTTAAATCAATTTTATAAGCAGATTCCTTGATATAATTTCAATTTGTCAACCTATCAAACTTACATTAGTCTTAACAGTTGTGGATTTCTACTATCATTTGTTTAACTTAAGTTGTGCATTATATGATCTTCATAGGTAGATAATAATCCATATGCATGGGTAGAATTGTACAATAGAAGTCATGCATTTGTTGAGTTGAGTTCTTAAGCTTTGATTACCTGGTACATTATTTAATTGTAAGTAGTGCAATGTCAATAAATGAGTACCTGGATACACTGTTGACATGCTGAGTGCATACATGGTAGTATCAGTGGGTCTGTGTACGTCTTCTGGCAAAGTGGGCATGCCAGGAAATCAGACTTCAACAATTGTTTGAGTTTGTCTGTCATTTTACCTAAAATACACCATAATTCCTAATCCAACATAGTGAAAAATGAATTTTTTGTCTTCAAAGACACCTAATCTTGTATGTATACTTAATCTTGTATGTAAAAAGCATCCAAAGTGCTTGCTTACATATATGGATGTTATTGTACAACCCTTGGTTAATTATCAAGTTCTGTGTAGTAACTAACCTGCAGTCATTGTGATTTCAGTTATCCTGTATTTTTGCCTATAATTTCATTTATCAATATGTTATCTCAGTTTTAGTATTCATATTTACCCTTTCCTAATTCCATACTTCATGAATTTCACAAATGTCATCTATCTATCCAGCTCATGCATTGGTCGTGCAAATTCACAATTCGTGTGCTAATCGTTCAATCTAATCTGTTGGTTTATGTTGTTTAACGTAGCCACTGTCTGCTTACCATCCTTATGAATGATAAGTCCTGAGAACGGAGTGGAAATGATTGGATTTGTATGTAGAGCTTTTTGATCCATGTTGCTGTGGATCTGTTTGAACTAAGTGTATGGAGAACATGCATCAACCGCAATAGCCACTTTAATCTGCTTGAATGAGCGTATAATTATCTGTAGTAGCTATATGGATTATTGTTATTAAACATTATTATCTGTTAATAAAAACTGCAATTCATTGAATATTATGTAAAACCATTTTTTATTACCCTTTCTAAAGTGAAGCTAACATGTCTATTTTGCTCAAATATATATATATATTTTTTTTCTGTTTCTGCTGCATTATAATCGAAAAACAAAGTCCTATTTTTAGTGAAGAATCAAATTTATTTAGACATGTTTCGACATCTCTAGTGTCCTTCTCAATTTAATGTAAAAAATATAGAATATGATGATTGGCATTGTTGTTTAATCTTGTAATATTCTATATTTTTTAAATGAAATTGAGAAGGACACTAGAGATGTCGAAACATGTCTAAATAAATTTGGTTCTTCACTAAAAATAGGACTTTGTTTTTCGATTATAAGGCAGCAGAAACAGAAAAAAAAAAAAAAAAAAAAAAATGCGACCACATGCTGCATACCATATGTCACAAATCTTGTCTGCTCAAATATAATATGTAATAATAATCATTTCAAGATCATCCGGGTATGGGATTATTTTTCACCTTTACAGAGATTGTTATATATTTTTTTGCTTTATTTCTGAATTACCTAGAATTATTCTCTGATAATCCACAAAAACAACTCCCAATTAATAGGACTTGTTTCATACTTAATTTTCAAAAACCTTCCAAGCTCTCTGAAGATGAAAGCAATAAGAAAAAGAAAGCACAGCAATCACATTTTTTTAAACTTTCGATAATTTTCCAATTCTTGAGCAGACATCTACTCATCCTATGTCCAAAGTCCTCTAAATATGGATATCCTTGCTACTCGCAGGAAGTGATATATGTAGAATTTATATAAGAGGAGACTATTATTTCTTTGTACCATGGCACTGATTTTAAAGCATCTATGTTTATACCCAGTCAATTAAGATAAAAATATCACCAGACATTAACAAGCTACGCAGGCATCTATAAAGATTCAAGATGTAAGTAAAAGATTTTTAGACTTTTGCTGAATTTATGGAACTCAGAAGTACTTCCATAATTAATATTTAACCACATCTCTCTAATTTGGCCAATATATTGATTAAGTCCCAAATGCATTGAGTGATCTTGTCAACAGTTTGTAGATACACATGCAATGGAGATATAACCATATTTGAATATTTAGAAAGAACACAATATATTTCTAGTTGATTAGTAATTTTGAAGTCATATTGAAGAAGCAATTCACATCTAATCTTTGTCCGACTTTTGGTTATGGAGTGTACTTGTATGTCAGTCTTACTGCTAGGGGATTTTTTGCTGTATGCTCGTAGGTTTGAATTCCACCAGAGACTATGTGATACAGTCCTTAACAGACTATTAAATGACTTAATTACATTATAATGATTATATTCTCAAGTCAAAAAAAAAAACACAAAAAAATTCAGCATCATTTCAAATCATATCTAATCTCTTTAAATTAATTTTAGTTGTATAAGTAAACTGGTTTGCAATTTTGAAGCACATTACTTATATCAGGATATATATATATTTCTGTTCATATTAATACATGCATAAGATGAATAAGCAGTTACATTTTGCCAGAAGTAATTTGGAAATTATATACATTTTGTATAAGAATATAAATAACTTACTTTTTTTCTTGATACAGCAATGACAGAAAATAAGAGGTAAAGATATTAAGTAAACAAAGTTACTATGATATCAACGATTCCATGAGATTTGATGGACAATATTTACTCTGTCATTTAAGTTTATCTAAGGATGAGTAATATTATTTGCCAAATGTATGAGTAGCTTGAGCATATTTTACTGATTTCTTTGTGGGAAGCTTCATGTATTGTGAATTCTAGTGAGATAAAAATTAAACTTATATATACTATGGTGTCAAATTACTTTATATAAAGAACATACCCTGGTAATATTTATGTATGCGAAGAGTACAAAGGCATGTAAAATTTACCATGAGAATTTGTCCATACTGTTTTTTATTACTCCTAAAAAGTACATATAAGTAGATATAACACGGCATAATGTTTATAATTTGTATATTTAAAATTAAAATCAAATTGATTGAACTTCTATCTCTGTAATTAACATAAAATAATGCTAATTTTGAGAAAAAAAATCATAAATCTTACATGTAATATTAACCAGGTAAATTATCCCAGCTCCCAGCGAAGTGATTGAAGTTTAACCTTACTGTCCAACCAATCACCAGATCTAACCAGCCAAATGACTGGTAAAATAAATGAAGTAGTTAGTGGTCAGTCAGTTGATTATGTAACATACTGACCTTATGACTTATAGCCACCATTCAGTTGTGAAACTAAACTTCGAAAAGTGAGAGTAGACGAATGAAGGTCTGAAGCTTCAAAGCTTAGCCCTATCACAAATAATTATCGATGTTATTTACCGAAATTGTAATCTTTCTATTTATCTAAACCAAATTTATTTAGGTGGTGGTCTGGCTGTTCAGTCCACATCGTAACTAAAATGCATTTTTAAGTTTACATAAATGGTGATTGTAGTGACTGTTACCTTATACTATAATATAGAGAGCATTTTTCCATAACAATTAGAGAACAGGGACCAAAAATACAGTTTGATTGATTGGGGTCATTTAGAGCTCCAGCTACTTTTTTTTATAAACAATGATTGTGTTGCATTTTCTCGATGTCTGAAGTTGAAATTATTATTATATATAATTTTATTGTTATACGATTACTAGGTAGTGCAAAGAACTATTTATATTTATGGGCAAAGCCATCACTCATTAATTAGACCGTGCATATTAGCACTTTGACTTAAAGTCTTTCTACTATCAATGCTATCAACAGGCTTGCATCCATTGTGTGTTCCTTTGTAATGTTTGGCTGTATGTTATTGTTTAGGTGAAATTGAAATGCAAAAATGTCACTTTTTATGAAGTAAAAGGTAATTTTAAAAAAGTATCCATATATCAGGAAACTAGTATTGTACAGTAGGACTAGTCTGATGTGTATGAAACCTTTGTTCTTACTGGCGCGCTTGAAAATTAAGTAATCATCAGTAGCAATTTTTTATTGAATGCTATCTGATACAACTTATCGTTTTCTTGTGCAACTATAAATTAATAGCAGAAAAATCATCATAAGGAATGAACTAGTTGATAAGTACAAAGTAGTAATTCTGTTGACGAAGTAACTTGATGAGGCAACTGGTTGAGCTTCTTACAAAAAAATTTAGCCTTTCTGGCACTTTGTCAAAAATATATACAAAATAGTATTGATATGAAATATATTCCCAAGTCGAACAAATCTACATCATTTCTAACAGTATTATACTAAATTCAAACTTGGCTAAAAAAAAAATTCAATTGGCTAAATTTTTTTTTAGTTGTTTAGCCAATTGGCTACAAAAAGATTCAATTGGCTGAAAAAAAATTAAGCTGTTTAGCCAATTGGCTAAACTTGAGATGGGTCTAGCGCTAGCCCCGTTTGTAGTATAAACTACATATACTACATATACTACATATACTGAGTGAGTTCGAGCGGGATTACAGGTGCATTGTTAGGGCCTAGACTTTCTACGCAAATATTGTTTTTGCTCATAACTCAAAAACTATTTGACCAAATAATTATTTGAAGACAGTTTTGAAAAGAGCGTCGAAATACCTTTCCAATGATATTTTAGTTGACTAAATACGCTGAGAAATAAAACAAGATGTGGAGACCACGCATATTTTCGGACAAACAGTTATGATTTACCATATCGCCCCCCCCCCCCCCTCTGCCTTAATTGTGGCTTAATTGTGACAAAGCCACTCAAGCATAACACAGGGGATTTATTAGCAAAATGTTATAATCCATCAACTCAACTAACTATTCTACAGTAAAACGCCAGTATCTATTTTGAAATTATATATGCAACTGATAAACAGATTTTTCATTATAATTAGGTTGATTTTACAGCAGCATTGTAAAGGAATACAATTAATACATGTAGGTTGAAAAGACATGGATACTGATTTGAAGTTATATTTTTGCACCACCCTGTAATGGTGGCAACTTCAAACCTGTGAAATTTTGAAAAATTGTGATGTTCATTTTTTTTTTAGAAATATAATTTACACAGCTCTAATTATTTGTCTTTTATTATTAATTATATGTATGGTTTATAGATAAGTAAAGAACATATAATCTTAAGATGGGTAATTCTTTATTATAGCTATACAACCCAATATTGTCTATAAAATTAAAAACTGACAAAGCAGCCTAACATAAACAAATTAATTCAAATTTTATTTTTTCAATATTGCTATTTAACCAAAGTTATTTGGTAAAACTAATGATGGTTTATCGTTTTAAAAATTCTACTTTACATAATTCCAATGTTAAACCAAATAATAATAGTATGTCAAAAAAGCGGCAAGTATTAAATATAAATAGTTAAAAAAATAAAATAATGAATAGTTTAATTAAAAATAAATAGTTTAAATTAAATAAATAAATAATAATTAGTTGGTATAAATGAATGTAGGACATAGAGCTTGAATTCAAAACTTGTGTCTTACATATCTCAGGTGGCCAAAAAGATTTGCTGTCAGATGACTTGGCAGATGACCTAGACAGGGATGATTTGACTTTGCTGAATGAGATTCTCAACACTCCATCTACTGGCGAGGACGACTTTTAGTTCTGTATGTATTCCATAAGCACTACCAGATCCACATTTTTGAAAAGGGAGGACCACATGTAATTTTATCCCCAAAATAAATACACACTTGAAGTTTCCTACGCACTATCAATGCGATTATAGTGTATATGTCAAAACCCCATGAAAATGAAATATTTTGGTTGAAGTATGAAGAAGCTCCTCAATTTCAATTCCATCAAAACAGTTGCGATTTTTAAAATGTAACTTGATCATTATTATGTTAGATCATGGTCCATAAAGAAAATGTAATATGTCTTTCTCACAAGTCCTGATATTACTTACAGCTTGCTCATTCTATTCATTTATCTTTCAGAAAAACAAAACAAAAACATTATGGCTAAATTATTGATACTTACGTTGCAGGAATGGCAAGCAGTATTTGGAGCTCCTCAAATGGCCGCTGGCGCTAATGTTAACCCAATGGAGGGTGATCCTCCAAGTCAACCAGGATCAGAGTTCCTGCCTTCAAATCTTCTTGATATGACACGCCAAATGGGTGCTATGAACATGGCTCAGCCAGGTAAGTGCACCAGCAAATTTTTTTATCAGATTTTCAAGGTTGAACTCTATGTTAATATCTTCTTCATAGTTTTAATGTAGGAAAAAGAAGGTGTTTGTTTGATATGTTCGCTTTTTTGTTCTGTGCAAAATAGCTTTGTACTTTTAGCTGAGGTTTTACTCAAAATATGGTTGGAAGCAAGTCCAATACCCTCCAAGGGTAAAACATGGGACTTCAAATGCCTGATGATTAATAAATGGAAACTGCTTTCAAAATTGTTATTTTTCTTATACAGGAATGCCACCAAATGTGA
Organism: Streblospio benedicti; assembly: GCA_019095985.1. Classification (NCBI taxonomy): domain Eukaryota; kingdom Metazoa; phylum Annelida; class Polychaeta; order Spionida; family Spionidae; genus Streblospio; species Streblospio benedicti. The sequence continues at coordinate 20,591,054 of CM032662.1, forward strand.
TGGGTGGGCTGGGTATGATGGGCGGTCCCCAGCAAGGCACACCTTTCTCACAGCAACAACCTTCTCTGCCCCAGCCACCACAGCAACCACAGGCCCAGTCAAAGGCTACCAGTAAAAAGGTTAGAGACCTTAGAGTGTATTAAACTTCAAACTTCAACTCACTTGGTTTTGTTGACAATTATTTATAAATATGATGGAATTGTCTGAATATGTGAACCTTCTATTTTTATAAATGTATATTTAAACACTTTACCCCCCACCTTCCCCGTAAAGGTCTCTTGAACAATTCACAGCCATTCTATAATGTGTTGATGAAATTTTTTTAAATTAAGATATTCAAATGCGCTTGTCCACACAGACGCAAAGTGTAATGTTTGGATGTCATGTACATTCGAAACTCAATCTTTTTTACAGGGAAAGACAGATATGTCTGCTTGGTTTAACCTTTTTGCTGACCTTGACCCGCTCGCGGATCCTGATGCAATTGGGCGGCAACAAGAAGCTGGAGGAATGGATGGAAGGCTCTAAGCTTATATTGCTATATATTGCTATGGTGAAAGTTTGTCTCAGATGAGGTTTGGTGCAGAAATGTAAAAAGTCAGCAAGTCATATAGATATTTATCTACACTGGCTCTGATTTGATAGATATGAAAGAAATAGTTCACGTCAACTTAAAACTTGTAGGGAGTATATAGGGGAGTAAAATTTGTCTTCATTAAATACATTGAAATATGATCAATATGGTATTGAATAGAATATTGAAAGAATCTGGTTTGTTTCACCAGTTATTCATCCTGTTTTCTTGAATTAATTTATATTACCCAGTATTATATTGAAATGTAAAATTTTGGCCTGATAATAATAAATACCAGTTACCATTTTAGTGAATAAGTTGATTTGTTTGAAAATCAAAACTGTATTCTGTACTAGTAACCAATACCTAAAATAGCATTACAACTGAACATTTTAACACAAATATGAATAAATGTTAGTTGAAAAAATCACAATAAAAATGAAAGCGGAGTAGATTTTATGCTTAACAAGTTTTTGAGGTGATGAACAATACCTAATAGAATGGTGATATATTGGTGTCAAGACGTTGCGTGCACTTTTGGATTGATTAGTATCATCTATTATATTAATCTATTATAAAGACATAATATAAAACTATACTTTTAACCTTATATGTACGTTATGGTTTGTAGTCAATGCTTTTAGTACAAAATTTTGCCTACATTTTACATAGGCTTACAGAATCAGAAACATACAACACTGTCTCGTCTATCAATGTTATGTAATAAAAATAAAAGTATCAATATTTGTTTAAAAATGCAACTTGCAAACTGCTATTTAGCCTGTTACAGTTAAGGACCCCCGATATTCTCTTAGGGCATGAGTGATGCTATGTGTAGTGTTTATTGCTCCTTATCTTTTTATCTATAAATAATGGATTTTATTGTGTGAACTCAAAATATGATTGTATATTATAAGAAAGGAAAATTGTTTTCATATTAATTATGTACCATCAAGACATGAAGTTGGAACCTGAATATCAAATGTGCAATAATTATTACAAATACATTACGACTTATGTTCCAAAAACTTTATCTAGTCTGAAAGTGAAATCTCTTGTTAAAGTATTTTAGTACAGTTATTTAGTTCAGTTTTCAATAATGCAATACTAGCAGCGTGAATTTCTAATACTGTGTGTGATTATTTTTTTTTTTATTACATGTTATCAATGAATTTGTTTATTTCCAGGAAGTTAGGTACATTCCAGTTTAATGTTATGACTTTTTTTGTTATATTTCAGTGTATATATTGCGTAAAATTGTTAAATATATTAAAATATATATTTTTGTTGTAGTGTAAAATAATGGTATGTGATGGGTGTTTTGTGATTAAGATAAGGTGACTTGAAAATATTAAGAAGTCTGAAACGGACTATTGCATCAGCGGGGTTACAAGGTTTTTCCAATACCATTTTACAATGTATCCCTCATCTGCAAATATAGTACTGTGTATAGTATTCGTCTACTAATCCAAATGAAGAAAAAACAATCATCAAAATTATTTGAAATCAGCATGTAGAATTAGTAGATAAAAAGAATGATAAAACTAGAAACCATACGGGAGATATTCAAAGACATTGTTGTTTTTGGCTTGTGTATTTGTGTTAACAAAACTCATTACTGGACTCCATGAATGGTTGAAAAATGTATTCAAATTAAAATTCTAGTCATCTATTGTAAAAATGTTCCATTACAAGAGTAGATACCATTACCAGGGCTTCAACTGTAGGTAGTGATATTGTGGTAAAACGTGTTTTGATTGTTGAATATTAGTTCCTCCTCCTGCTTAATTGATATAAAAAATGTTCTAATCATTGGTTATTATATTTGAAATGGCAGTGTTTTTTTTTAGTGTTTCAAGATTAATTCAAAATATGAAAAAATGTTCTAATGCCTATTTTTACAAAATAAACTTATTATTATTTAGGGTTGGCAAACACTGCCCAAATATATTCTAATATAGCCCATATAAAAAGAAATATCCAAAATAATAGACTTGTAATTTTGGACATTGCTATATTTGTGGAGATTCTCAAGATTGGATCGTCCACTGTAACAGTTGTAGAAGTTGGGGAGTTATTTTTTATAAAGCCTAATAATTATCAACAGAAGTTCATTTAAAAAGTATTTGATTCATTCATATATGTCCTATAAATTCATGCGATTAAGTGTTCTTTTCATTGTAATCAATTTTTTTTATTTGCCATGTGACGGATGGTAAATTTCCCATTATAAATTATGGGGGAAATTGTGGGTTATGTGAAGAGTACATAAGTGTATGTATTTATTGTTTTATGTAATAAAATGCCTTAATCATAAGAAATTTCATTGTTATTTAATAAATGTCAATATCCAGAAAATAATGTATATATTTGATAGGCTTTGCATATGTATTGAAAAACTTTTAAGTTTAAAGCTTTGGTCGCAACTGGACTCTCAGCTTTGGAGATCCTGCATCTACAAACAAATTTGTGAGGTCTTTAAATTCTGCATGAATTAAACATCACCACCAGTTTTGTGCATGTGAAGATCACCTTCAAGTTCAAATTTCTATTTTATAAGGGGAAATTTTTCGTTTTACATCAATCTTTCTTTGAACCGTGGTAACAAAACCAGTTCTACCACTCACTGGCCTTTCACTTGAACATGGTCAATTGTATGTAAACTTATTTTATGAAAAATCCAGCATTTTAACTTACAAACTTCAAAATTTTCGGTCCTATTATATCTTCCATGTGACGTCATTCTAGAGTTCGTAAGTTATAATGCTGAATTTATCATAAAATAACATACTGTCAGAAGATATGCGATGAAATTGTATGATTACAATATGGTCAATTGTAGCCTATCACAAGGTCTTGGCCAAGGACTTCAGCAATGGTGGAAGCCATGAGGTCTACCTTTGGGATTAAGCCTACCCCAGTACAAGTGCCCATGATATCTATAAAAAAACACTAGACAAGTTTAAAGACACTTTTTTTTTCTAACTTACAGATTGATCTTTTATATATTGTTCAAGATTTTGAGAGAGAGATTGTTGATGAGAGCCCAATAATCTATG
>CM032662.1:20594786-20661704 GCA_019095985.1 Streblospio benedicti
GCAAAAATTTTTTTTTTGCCAAAATTAAAAAATTCTTTAAAAATAGCCCATAAAAAAAGGGAAATTTTTTTTTTCCAAAAAAAATTGGGGAAATTGTTTTTGGAAAAGGATGTTTTTATTTTATTTTAGCTCCTCCAGGGGGCTAACCTAGAACTAATTGCTTTAAAGCAGATGAAGGTGGGACATTGTTAGACACTATCTCTGCCGTGTTTTTCCAGAAGTATACCAAAATATACCTTGCGGATATTTTTAAAACTCAAATTTAGATGATTTTGCAAGGTCTCAAAATTACAAGAGTCCCGATTCTCTTAAATGACAGCTAGAACTCATATTTTACAATCAAGGAACACCAAACTCATACGTATTATTCCAAACAGTATGTGCAATATGTTTATAATGCAATATATTGACTTAACACGAGAGATGGCGTGTATTCAATGAATCATTGGCCATTTTACGTAAAAATGAGCTGAGACTTCACTCAAAATTTGAATTTCGATAACAATTTTAGTGCTTTATCATTGAGAAAAAGCATTTAATATGTACTTAAAAAACTTCCACGGGTTGTTACCTTTCATATGAAATAAAATTGGATATGTTAGAGTGAAAAATGTAGCAACAGTAGGTGTTTAAGTTTGCCCCACCCCTAAAATTGGAAAAAACGACAAAATCCTCAAATCGGGTATACATGCCTTACTAACAGCTATTGAAGTAATTATATCACATAAAATGTTTTTTGTATGGATAACATTACATTTCCAGAGAATGTTTACCATTAATATATATCATTTGTTGATCTAATGAGTAGAAAATACCATATTACGAAAAATTGTGCTGGGACTTCACTGAAAATTTGATTGTTGTTAACAATTTTAGTGCTTTATTATTGAGAAAAAACATTTAATATGTAATAAGAAAACTTCCACAGGTTGTTACCTTTCATAGGAAATACAATAGAAAATATTAGAGTGAACAATTTAGCAACAGTAGATGTTTCTACATCTTCAGAATTCGTGCAACTCACACCTTTACACTCACCACATGCAAGATTGCACTCAAGTCCGTTTCGTCTGCATGAGCATCTACCCCCACATCCAGTTTTGCAATTGTTCTTTAGGAGCGGGGCCAAGTCCATCATGACTGGTAGCATTTTACCATTTATCATATACCAGCCCCAATCTAGGGAACGATCATAAATAATGATACCGGGGGTCGTCCAAAAAGGTGAGGGGGGCATCCAACTTTTCTGATTCCTTTTGGGGGGATGGCTGAACTTTTTTATCATGCTACGGTATATTTTTTCAAATATTTTCTTTTAGCATTGCAATGACTATATAGAGGACTTTTCTTTAGCTGGTGTGGGGGGTCACACTCAACTTTTTAAAATGTTGATAGGGGGTCGACTAACTTTTTCTTCGAGCCCCCAAAAATGAACGACCCCCCCGGTACCGTTATTTATGATCGTTCCTCTAGTGGACTCATGTCGATATCCTGCTGCTTGGTGTTGAATAATTCTAGAAGAATATTTTCTCCAGCATGAATGATTTCCTCTTTTGATACAAGATTTACTGGGAGGTCAAAAATCTGTGCATTAACAAAGAAGCTTTGACTTGACAAAATCTTTGTTAATAAAGTTCCTTTACCAATACGAAAAAAAGTTTTCAAACTCTTTGGTGTTTGGCAAAAAATGAATTCTGTGTACATCAACATATGCATGGTACAGCAGAAGGATCAGCAGATCTGTATCTGTGCATACAACAGCAGTTGTGAAAGAATCTGCATAGTTGGTAGCTGTCTAGACGATTGTAAGATCAGCATCACCTTTGGCATAGATTACATTGAATCCAGCTGCTGTCAAGTGATCCCCGAGTTTGAAAATGAATTTCTGCTTGTTCAAAACATTAGAAAGATATTCGTCTTTCTTAACAGGAAGTGGCATGTCAACAGTTAATTTTATGTGGGGACAAAAAGTTTAGAACTACGTTTAAGATGTGTGGCATCTTTGATGGAAGGCCCATCAAGATATAAGGATAGCCAAATGGAATGCACATGCTTTATCTTAAGAGCTTAACGATAGAGGTAGTGTTCCACAGTTCGAGTCTCAACTGTGGATAGACTTGAGAAAAAATCCTCTAACATAAAAGATTCCTGATGCTGTAACACCAAAGTTGTTGTGCAACCCTATCTATATTTTGTGAAGTGACTAATATAATGTATTTCATCCATCACGAAGGCTGTTATAACAATGTGCTATGTGTTATGGAAGTGGCAGTAAGTCACATTTTATGCAGAATTGTCTTTTTTTCCCTAATCTCTAAATGTAGGGCTTTGCAACACTGTCAGGATACATCTGTTTACTGGAGCCTGGGAGCCTGATGGGTCCTACATAAGTATCCAAAATGTTTGATGATGCTTTTCATTCAAATTTCTGAAGTTCCACTGTTCCAAATTCCAATACCATCTTTGTGTAACAAACAGACCTTATTATTGATGTAATCAAATTCCCGTACAATACTTTAATAATATATTCGTATATCAAACTACTGGTATAACAAAATTTACTGATCAGACACTTGGTTCATGTATGTAACTCAAGTATGTGATAAATGATAATCCACAGCATTTGAGTACACTGGACACTCCAACCTAAGTGCTTGGTCACGTCCTTTCAAACTGAGCTCCAGCATGAGGCTCACCTCAAGCCGCACTTGAATACATTGTACAATGCGAACTGACTAAAATTGAACTCGTGATATGATCACAAAAGGACTCTAGAGTATAGTTGCAATACAAGTCTACCAACATTCATATGTTTGGATAACTTGGGTTGTAGTTTCCACTTAACATATTGTTTTTAGTCATCTTGCACCGTTTTGGTTATTGGCACGGTGCAACTTTGATCAACATAGAGATAGCCACATTGATGAACCAATGCGAAGGTGATGATTAATTGCCTGGCTCTATATGGCAGCCGAGCAAGCAGACCAGCTCTGAACACAAACACTATTTTCCTCTTGGGGGTGATCACGGTTCTCGGAACCAAACCCTCTGCCTAGCTGAACTATCTAGGAACATGTCATCTCATAAGAGATCTACCTAGATTATGATTCTTAAACCTAGTGGTAGCTGGTTTGGGATATGTCTTTGGATAGGACATCCTGTCTATGGTATTCATCTTTGCACTTTGAATATGATTTTAAGCAACAGAGGAATTTTAACCATCTAGCAATCATTTAGATGCAAAGATAATGTAAAGCATGAGTATACCTCTAATACATCAGATGATCTTCAAAAAAAGTAACCCAGTTTAGTGACATAAATATAGATGGGGAAAGTGTATAGATGTCTGAATCATATAACATTACAATGAGGACAGAAATTGACAATCCAACCTTAAACCAAAGCAATGTAGTTTAAGGCTTTGACCACCCCATTACTACTTAATGGGATTGGTTTCTCTCTCGGTTTCTCTCTGACTGGGAGAACATAGTTATATCTAAGAACAAGATTATAAATAAGAGAGCAGCAAGCTTTGAAAATGTATTATTCATAAAGTGGAACTTTGAATTATGATCACTGCTATAACAAGACCATTCCTCATGATCCCATAATGAGATCATCCCAAACCTCCATACATCACTGAGACCACTTTCTACTAAAAAAACTATCAGTGGTCAATATTCGTCAATAATGGAATCAAATAGTTAATAACAGAAGGGGTCTATTCACATATTTTTATTTTCTATAAGCAATGTTTCATTTATTTATTTTGATGAGCTCTACAGTCTAATTGATTTTATTTGGATAAAAGCTTAACCCTACATGTTTCCTTTATAACTGTCCTGTTGAACACGGGACCATTATGTATATAATTTCTAATATATATATTTTACTCAAGGAATCTTACATTGCACATTATAACTACATATGGTTGTATGTCAGTTAATATGCTTGAGTTTCATAACCATCCTAATGTATCAAATCTAAGAAGAATGCAGTTTTCTTGATAAATTCTATCAAAATACACTTTTCAAATCACAATGTCCTGATGTTTTTAGTTTCGCATTTTTTTCCAAAATTAAATTGGTTATTCTTAATTATCCGCAAGGTCTACTTTGGTATACTTCAGGATTTGTGTTTTCTAGATTTTTATCTACCCCACTCACTTTTTACCTGCTTTAAAGCAATTAGTTCTACCATTTTTCTACCTTTGGGATTAAGCCTACCCCAGTACAAGTGCCCATGATATCTATAAAAAAACACTAGACAAGTTTAAAGACACTTTTTTTTTCTAACTTACAGATTGATCTTTTATATATTGTTCAAGATTTTGAGAGAGAGATTGTTGATGAGAGCCCAATAATCTATGAGTTTTGCTTATTCCAGAATTGAGAAGTGAAACTGTTTCTCCTAGAACTAAGTCTATTGAAGGTAATGCTGCTGCTTGTAGTAATCCATCTTTACTGAGAAGACGATTCTCCACAATTCCACCTGAAATGAGAAAATTATAATTCTATTGAAAAATATTTCTGAATTGATTGACTAATTTTGAGATAAACTTAGTCTTAAAACTTAGTCTTAATATTCATTCCTGTTTACAGTTTACTATTGTAGTCGATGGCAAATATTTGGGGTTGCATTAATATTTGTTGAAAATTATTTTTTACCAATCATAACTAATTCAGGAATAGGTTTTGCAATTTTCACAATATCTTTCACTCGGTCTTCTGGACTAACAATGAAACAAGTACGCCCCACAATCAGTGGATCCAAATTTCTCCACGGACTGTTCTGGATGGTTTCCCTGTAAAATAAATTAATTATGTAGTCTAAAAACTAGTTTTCTAACTAGATTATGCAATCTTTAAAATTGAGATATTTGAATATATTCCCATAGAGCAGTTTGAGAGAAAAAAAAATCACATATAAAGTAAAGAATGCATAATACAAAGAAAAAAATTACTTCAGAATTTCTTCATCCCATGAAACATATTGAAGTCCTTCTCTTATAAATTTCAATTCCAATTGTCTTTGTTCTCTTCCTTTTATCGGAAGTGCTGAAAACACTATGATGGTCTTGTTTTCAATAAACATCTTCTTACATTTTCTTAAGAGAAACTCTTTATATTCATTTCGTTCCTAAAATAGTATAAGAATTACAGAATGTAAACTTCTATGGGGTTCCATTATATAAACATTTACTTATATAGCTACCTATTGGAACCTGCCATTTTGTCTTTGGCAAGACTTTCGCTCTTTTCTAAAGAGCTTTGTCAGGCCTAATGAAAAAATCCTCTCACTGGGTCACATGACCGCCACGGATTAGGCGATTATGTGACAGCAGAGCTGTGTACACGGGGGGCAAGTCTTAGCCGGTGTCGTGGTTTATCCAGGGTCGGCGCTCTCTGATTTCAATGGCCTCATGGAGTTTGAAACCAGAGCCCTCGAAACAGCGCCCAACCCGCCCCAACTATGGTATCTGTATGTGGATGATACATTCGTCTTGATGCACGAATATTTCATCGAGGGGTTCACAGAACACATCAACAGCATAGACCCAAACATCAAGTTTACGAATGAGCCGGAGGTGGATTTTAAGATTCCGTTCCTCGACACGTGCATCAAGATCAGTGACGATACCACAAAATCGGTCGAGGTATACCGTAAAGCTACCCACACTGATCAATATTTGAATTTCAATTCCAATTACCATCTGGACCGCAAGTGATCAGTTGTACGCACCTTACTCAATCGTGCCGACAACCTACACGTAGTGACCACTCCGGAGGACCAGGCTAGAGAGAGAGACCATGTGAAAGCAGTTCTCAAAGACAATGTATACCAACCATAGATCTTCAGGTTACCCAAGCCCAAGGAAAAAACGCCCACAGAAGACGTCTCCAAAGAAGCGACGGCTAAGATTCCAGTGTGCCTTCCATACCCGAGAGGACTTTCAGAAAAACTGAGTAACATTTTCTGCGAACATGGGATCAGTACTTACCATAAGCCGGTCAATACCATTAAGTCAATGTTACCTTCTCCCAAGGACAAGTCTCCAGACAGTGCCAAGTGTGGTATTATCTATGAGGTCAACTGCCCTCAGTGTCAGGATACATATGTTGGTGAGACAGGCAGGACCCTGAACACCGTAGTCAAGGAACATTCAAACCTAAAACGCGTTCCAACGGCAATTGGGGACCAGAGATACAGGGCACAAGATCAGCCCCAGTGGTAGCACGTGAGAATATAGAGCTGCGAAGGAAAATCCGTGAGGCCATTGAAATCAGAGAGCACCGACCCCAGATGAACCGCGACACCAGCTACGACTTGCCCCCCGTGTACATAGCTCTGCTGTCACATGATTGCCTAATCCGTGGCGGTCATGTGACCCAGTGAGAGGATTTTTTCATTAGGCCCTACGAAGCTCTTGAGAAAAGAGCAAAAGTCTTGCCAAAGACAAAATGGCAAGTTCCAATAGGTAGCTATATAAGTAAAGTATAAGAATTGTTATCCTAGGAGGCAACTTATTAGCTATAAGTGAATGCATTTGTAGATCAGTGCACAGTGAGTTTGTGTGCAGTCATCTCGTGTATCCCATGGTGAGCGAAACATTTTCAGCTATCAGAATGATTGATAAATTTATAATCTAACTAAACAGATAGTCAGACTTGGGGTCAATTATAATTGTAATTGGCATAATTATAATTAGTTACTAAGTTAAACATAAGTTCAACACAACACAATTAATTTGATATAAAGTGATCAACTGTACGACATATTATTACATAACCAGCTTATCTAACTGGAGCAATTTAAACGGTGATCTATGCATGCTTTGATTGATATGGAGCCTACACCTCGTAGGATGTAGGCTCCACATCAATAAAAAGATATATAGATCAAGGTTTAAATTGCTCCTGTAGCTTACCGCAGTTTTGTTTTTCTGTAATTCTTTGTTTGCCAACACAGTGCAATGAAAATTTGGCTTGCGTTTAAGCATATCTTCAGTAATCACTTGTGTTACAATTTCATACAATCTTCTGTCCACTGTACCCGGTTTTTCTCGTCTTGTATTAAACTTTGCAGTTCGACATTGTACAAATCGAGGAAGAAAAAGGCTGCCTGCAATATACATATGTTGTAAAAAGTAGAACTAGGACTTTAATCATTTGAGCATTGATTTGTCTGGTGTCCTAGCTCGCACTGACATCATGTCACTATATAGAGTCAGAATCATTTATTTTTGCATTTAAGCGCCCTCTAGGGGCAAGATACAATTTGTATAGTATATTATTGTATATTTGCTAAATTGTGCATGTGTGTACTATCTTTATTAGTTGCTTCAGAGGTATATGTAGATCTATTGTAATCGACCATGCTTTCAATCATTTAATAGTCCAGCTCTATTTTTCAATATACAATTGACACTAGAATGATAACATGGAAGGCAGCATAAATATGGCATATTCAACATAAAAGCAAAAATTCATCAAAGTCATTACCTCGTCTGAAGGCTGACATCTTGAATTGTTGCCCACAATGCACCTGGGAAACACATTTTCCATGATAATTTTCTATCTAATAGGGGAAATTTTGCCATTTGTTGTGTTTCATATAAAATTGCCAACAAAAATTTCGACTTTACAAAAATCTGAACTTGACAAACTATATATGTGCGTTAATAAAAGGACAAAGTTTTCAGAAGGCAACTTCCTGGCTGCGCATCACTGAGAATATTCGAGCACCTTGGCGCACCTGTCAAATGCATGACATTTCCGTATTTGAATGTTTCAATTTTTTTCTTACAAAAATACTATATTACACGTTGGAGGTATGTTATGGTAAATGTAAAACAATTAAGTCAAACAAAAAATAGAAATGAACAATTTTCATATGATTTGGATGGAAAATGTCGTTGCCTTATTTTGTAATTACCTTTGTTTATGTATGTTTTTATTTAGAGTAGGATGTTAGTTAATATTGATTTTGTAAATATGGAAATTTACATGTTACTAAATAGTTATTGATTGACAACAGCATGCAAGCAAAAAAGATCCATTTGTTAAACAAATCCTTCATCATGATGTCGTTACAAATAACTAGATCTAGTACTAATACTTTTAACTCATTTTTGATATGTGGTGGACGCTGTGCCCAAGTAACGGACAAGTTAATATTGGCTTTGCTCAAGTTTTTAGCACCATGCTAACATTCTTTTATCTCCAATGTAACACCCATATCTTGTATTTTAATGGAACGTAGTGTCCAAAACTACCTTAGAGAACATACTGAAATTATATAGATACCTATAGGAACCAGTCATGTTTTGTCTTTGGCAAGACTTTTAGGTATTTATATAATTTCAGTATGTTTATATAATGGAACCCAATACATACTTACATTCTGTGATACCTTAGAGAAGTTAGAGGGTAAATAAATATAATATAAATTTTTGTTTGGAGTGCCAATAACTGTTTAGCACTGCCAATAACTTTATCGCTACATTTATCTATAGTTTTTGTCAGTAGAGTTAAAATTAAATGCCAGACTCACTACAGGGTCAATCATGAATTGCAGAAAAATCATACTTGTCCAGTAGAAGGGTATCCTGAAAAATATAACCATCCTATCTAACATTTGCACACACAAATCCACCAACTCCATGTAAATGCAATTTAAAACAATGTCTGAGATGACTGATGATACTGGAAAAGTAATTCAAAAGTTTTACCCCACCTGACAAGTGACAACCCTGATATCCGTCTCGAACTATAGGATTGTTACTTTTCTGTGGCCCCGTCACTATACAATGCATTTCAAAATCCATTGAAGAATAGATATGAGTCTAAATAACCTTTAATTCAGTACACATATCATATATGACTGCTATGATAGCCATGGAAATTCAGTTAACAAGCTGAATTAAACTGAAGGCAGTAAGAGGGTTATTGAAAAACAAACAAAAAGCTATCATAGTTAAGCATCCTGTTCAAATGATTTCCTAACATTTATTTTATTCAAGAACTTTTTCGAATTTTTGTAATTTTCTCTAGTATATTGTGTCAGTTTAGATTATTGTCAAAATGGAGAGAATTTAGAGTAATTTATCAAGTACATTGTAATTAATTGATTTATTAAGTATATGAATGTCTGTAAATAGTGTCCACAGAAATTCTCATTATTTTGAAATGTCTTAATTTCTTAATTAGCCACAGAATAATATAAAATAAGTAAAATTGGACCATCTGTAATATCTTAAATCAAAGAACTTTCATGCATAAAAACTAGTTGATGATGATAAATTTTAATCATTATATACAGCCATCCAAACATCATTGGTCTTTTAAGTTAGAAAATTGTAAACATACTTACATGAATCCGTACATGAAATTTCAATTCTGACATGATGAAATTTTCAGGTATGTCATTCACACGGGAATGGACTCTTGGGTACATGCTTATGAAGTACGAAAATTATGTTTGTAATAAAAAATAGTGCAATTCCATATAGTTTTCTTTTCAATATTTGTTTGAAATATAGATTTATTTGTATGATTTTTTTTTTATAAAAGAAGTTTTAGACCTTCTCCCCAGGCCCATACTATATCAAAAGAAACGTTTTGAAGCCTTTTGATAGTTTTTTTCTTGCGGCAGACAATATGTATGAACATGTATGAAGAATATTTATGGTTTGTTAATTTAAGAAAATCTGATGTACGGAAACAGGATGTCCTATTTGAGAAAGAATGAGCCACTCTAAAAAATTGGACTCTATTTTTTGTTTGATGAATAATAATTCAAATTTGGATGCCTGCATATATTGATATTCATTTACATTAAATAAAAGATGATTTCTTTTTCCTAATCTAATTTTCAGCGACTTACACTTCAGGTGGAGCAGAATGAGTCCATTGTGATCCATTGTGCCCTGCATGCATTATGGCCTCCAATGTGATAAAGGAGTGGCTCATAGATTACAAGGTAATTATTTGATTTTGATAATTATTTTTAAAATTATCAATATACAAATTTGTTATATGAGCCCTTTGTGATAATCTATAACACAATGTATATCACACCATGAGATCTTTTGGTTAATATTTTTTTTAATAATGTTGAAAAGTTAATTAGATATTATTAAAATGATATATTGGTTTAAATATTTAAATGCAGATATGTAATTATGTATGTATTTAGTTATAAAAAAATAATATACTATGATGTGAGCATTGGTTGAGTGCATTTTTGTGGGTTATTGATTATTGTTGGTGACACACCCACTCAGTGTGCTGATTATCATGCATTGTAAATGATTTATCAGACACCAGCATTACAAGCTTACAGAGGAAATATACGTTCATCTAAAATATTAACAACTGGCAATATTATCAAAGCCCTGTCGTCCAATAACTGCACTTCACATCTGGTGCCGGGTTTCAGATGCGCCTTTGAAGTGATAATATCTGCACACTCTCGTATTGGCTTTTACAAACGCTGAGTTTCCAATCATTGGGCATTCCCTTAAAGCCTAATTAACTACAAGGCTACAAGTTTTAGCTCGGGCAAGATTAGTGCTGAGTGTAGAGAAGATGATTAGAGTACAAAAATACCATGCATGCTATAAGAACACAGAAAGAAATATAGATTATAAGAAAAAAATGATAAAAGGAAAGCATACAATAATGTTCAGGGATCTCACTAGGGAGAAAATTATGTATGTTTTTTCTTGTAATGGTCTATAATTTCCTTAATATTAGTATGTATCTATGTATGATAAGTGTAAGCTGATTTAGAACATTCTTATAGTTTAGGCACACGCTAAAATTTTTAGATTTTTATTATAATAATATTTTTCATAGTGATACATGATTACCAAGTCTGGTGGTTTGAGATAATCATTTTTTCCCCATTTACATGTCATATACATTTGGTAAAATTGGATATCATACGTGAACATTTTTGTTGAAAGCAATTTTTGCCGTAGGATAAGAACATAATGCACTCTCTTCTTTGATCTCAATTTTGTATTGATAGAACATGCACACACCCCTTTATGAAGTAACATCATTGCAAATTGCGTGACTTTTGAGCATTAATTTTGCTACTCATATTTGTTCAATGCTGTCTGTTACTTTATTATATGCACATTTAAAGATAAAAAGACCAAATATTTTGAAAATAGTGTATCACTTAAGTATTTAATCAGGATTATTTATTAAAACTAAACTATTATATGAAAGGGATACCTTTGCTGAAATAATATGTGATGCACAGAAATCTCCAACAATGATTGTACATAACCTTTGTAACCTTCTGGAGCAGATGAACACTTATGGCCCATATCATAGTACCAATGATTTAAAGGTAATGTTCAGTCAAAAATATAAGTGTTCTGTAAATTCCAGAATCAATAAACAATGTCTTTTCCATTGGAAGTGTAATAAGGAAAAATATAACTTATATTGTTAATGTTAATTATTTATTGCACTATAAAAATATCATGATGTATTGTTAACTAAAACACAAGGTCATGTGATATTGCATAATCTAATGATTTTTGATAGGCGTAATGCAGATTTATAAGGGGAGACGTTACATTTAACATTGCAATGTGAAGCTACGTCTGACGAAAATCATTCGGTTGGTTGACATTTTGCTGATTCACATCTTTTGATGAGTTTCAAGTCTGCTTTTTATAGCGTGCTATTTAAATTGCTCTAGATATTCTAATATGCTGTTTAACTGAGAGGAACATTTATCATGCACAAAACACACCATAATGTTTCTGTATAAACATACTGTTCGCCCACTGCGTATAACCTTCAACCAAAGAAAATATTTTATTTCATGTATAGCTTTGGTACATCAGAACATAGTGCATTTATTGACATGATTGAAATGTTTTTGATTATAGCCCTATGATATTATTTTCCCAATGATAGAAAATGTGGAGTGCCCATGCAATCTTGTTCAGGGCAGGGTCTTCATGTAGTTTACCAATTGTATATGGCTTTTTACTTTACTATCAAATATATCATTATTTCTCTTAAGTATGTTGGTCTCCATGGTCATTTTTGCCATTATACTGATACCAGGGGAAAGGACATCACAGGACATTTCTCCATTATTGGTCAAATCTTGTTTTTATGGTTTTGAATGGGTCTAATCTACTAGCTTGTTCTAGGTCTGGTTCGTACACTCAATATTTGATGCACAATGGACTGCTCCACACATATCCTTTTTCATCTGATTTTTGGGTTCACAGTATTCTTTGGCATATCGTCTTCATTCTCTTTATTCTTTTCTGGCTTTTAGATAGATGCAGACATTGTTATTCCAACACACGTTTTTAGAACAATCAGTCACAAGCTTACGTGGGTGTCAGTTTGAAAACGGCAACCGCATCTACTGCTAACAACTTGAAACAACATTAGAATAAATTTGGAGCATGTGAATATCGATCATGCTACTATTGTATTTTTAAATGTATGATTAGAACAAAAACTCCATTAGCAAGATGAAAGTTTTCATCTGTATGTGCTATTGTGACATGTACTTTGATGTGATGATCACCTGATGGGTCACCTGTTATATTAGTGTTGGAGCAAAATACAATCTGTCTCATCATCCAGATTGGATATTGGACACAGCACCAAAGTATATGAATACCCTAAACATTCACATATAACACCATGGGCTTTTAGGTTGACCCTTGATGAATTTTGAGGTTGGTTTTATGGAAGGGGGCATTTACATTGACATTTTTTGTAATAGTGCTGGTATGTAGTACCAAATTGATTGCTAAGTCTGCATGGTCCTACCATGGATGTCTAAGGTAATAAGCAATTACCCAACCACAAATGATATGCTATGATTATGAAATCCGATATGTTTGCATAGGAGCTTTAGAATCGATTTTTAAAATATTACAAATTTTATATTAGGCATGGACATCATACAAGGACACGGTACTGTAAAAAAAAAAAATGTGCAAATTAGAAACAATACAGTAATTGACAGGATTGGTTGCAAATACAATATCCATGAAGTTAAACTGAAAACATATAAACTCGTAACGATCACATGTTTCAGCGATGTAGAACTCTTATATTTTATAATGTATTTTCATAGTTATGGTTCCATGTAAAATTATGTGTTTAAAAATGGCTGATTTTATGTCCATTGCTTTTATAATTTAATATGACAACAAATTGTTCCTTGGAATAGGCACTACCAGAGAGTCAACTCAACACATATGCTGCTACAGTTCGAAGAAATGTTGAACTTACCACCGCACTTTACCAACTTTTAGAAGAAGATCTTGTTCAAGAGGTACCATAATTTCTATAGTGTGAATATAATGCAGTTATTTAATATTGACAAAGATGATAATTAAAAATGCAAGGTATATGTTTATGAAACATTGTAAGAAAAATATATTTTGATCATTAAAAAACAATGTATATTTCTACGTAAGGGAACACACTATACTCTAGTTTGAGAATTCTATGATCAAAGATACCTGTTAAGTCACTTTACACTGTGTTTAGATGATGTTATTAGGTTATACTATTGAAAGGGCTAATGAGTTAAAATTGCATTGCAGCCAGGTTTACTTGGACAATGATGTCTGAATATATGTTCGCTATGCTATTCAATGCTATACAATGTCATACCTACTTTTGGACTTCAGTCATAGTAGGAAATGTATGCCTGCAGAAATGTGGGTGAAAACAAAAAAGAGCTCAATGTTTACCTTATTAAAAAAGCAAGTGAAATTTTTTTTGTATCTTACTCAACCATGCCTTATTTGTATGCAAACTGCGTAGAGAATTAATCTGACACAAATTTCTTCAGCATTAACATACATTTAGCATGTGTACAGGTGACCAATTTGATTTTATAATAACTTACTTATTTGAGTAAACCCTGCAAGTGTGACCAAATTTTAGAGGGGAATATTCACCCAGGAAATATGGAGAAATAATGGCTGGATGATTTAGGTTCTAAGCCAATCAGAATGCAGGATTTAGGGGGGTGTCACAGAGTGAGTTGTTTAATGTGGCCTTAACTCGGAGACTGACTTAAAGTATGTGTGTTTATTCTTATGTTAAAGTACATAACCTTATAATAGAAAGTAATCCAAATTAGTGAGATTATTTTTCCACTGAATGCTGAGGCAGGTGTGTGTGACAGTTGCTGAGAGCATGATGCACATGTCCGTCTTAGCATCTCACATTGCCTTAGCATAGGGGCACCCACTAGCGTCAAACCTCGTGCTCTGCCACAAATCAGAAACTACATGATAGAATTCACCATCAAAAGTTGTCCAGCAACACTTCCATATATGTCAGCAAATCACAAATACAACACATGAGTCAAGGCATAGAGTTACATCATGTCTTAGAAGTGCATAAACCACATATTGAGTGTTGTTGAAATGTGTTTTTTATTGTATTTACCTAAGGTAAGTATTTTAATGATTTAATAGTTATTTATCCGTGCTGCCATAATGTATTACAATTTCACACTATTGTGATCTAATGGAATTTTTGTTCTTGTAATAAGTTAGTGAAGATTTTTTTGTGAAGGTAATACTAATATGACTTCCTCCTTCATGGATGCTTTACATTGTATATGCAAAATGAGCTTGTTAGCTGATGTATTTGTCCATTCAGATCACAGTTGCTCTTAGTTCTTGAAGTTATGTTAGATAGATTTTTGGATAGCAGATAAGTACAAAAAAGTGTAATGAAAAGTTTACTCACGATGCGATATAAACCTTTGATTCAATTGTCCATACTGTGCCTAACTATTTAAAAAAAAGGCACTTTTTATGTTCGGTATTAGCAATAGCATTCTTTAAATGAGTGAAGTCATGTTTTCTATTAGCTATGCTGTAAATGCAGGAAATATTGTCAACTTACATAATATGAGCAGAACATGGTTTAAACAAAATCCATAGGTACAAGTGGTTCAAAGATTGAGAACAGTAAATATGAGATTCTGGTGATGGCGTTTGCATGACAGTGTCATATCCAATTCAAGACTTGATTTGTCTACTTTTCTTCACACACTCAAATGGCACGCCAAGTGTCTGCAGGACATATTACTGATGGTGAAGACAACTTCAAAAATGGGGACAATAAAGATAAAGATATGTTTGATTTGTTCCTAAGGGTTATTCTTTGTGGTGGAATAAAGTATGCTTAGATAGAAGCAATATGATGTATTATGTGGAAAATCAGAACTCCATCTTTTGAAATATGTCTAATAGATAAAGTACTATATTTTAAATTCTGATACAAATAAAAAGGTTATGTTTATAATGAATCGCATACATACAAACACATGCAATTTCTTTGTTCACTAACAAGATGGACTCATGATAGCTTAGCAATTACTTTTGATATGAATTGATCACTGATAGTGATATGTGAATGTTTTAGGTTTTAGACCCAGTGTGCCACCAGCTATTTGACTTCTACCGTAGTCCCCTTGCTGAACTTCGCCGCTTCACCTTGGAACTTGTTCCTGCTCTAATCACCGCGTACCTGTTTGCAGTGGCACGCAATGAGAAAAAGGTGAGAAATTTGGGGTTACATCTTAAGAAATGGCATTACCCCGGTAAATGAAATTCATATATAGAATTGAAAACTTTAAATTACACATTCATCTCTAAAAATTAGAGTACTAGAAATGCTTAGTTAGATTGTTGATGTTCTTGTTTGATTTATTGTGTTGTGTAAGATAAAACTAACACATCAAGTGCATACACTTTTTTTGAATATGTCATGTTAATATCTTCATGTTCTCTTGTTGAAACATATTCTTTCCTTTTTACCTGTATTGGATAGAAGAATGTCTCAGCTAAGTATAGCCATTGCTAAGCCATTGTTAATATGCTGGACAATGCTAATTGCATGTCCATTGCACAAACCGCATGTGTTACCTGAGTTGAAGTCTGACAATTTTCTGCATGTGAAAAGCACTGTTCAGATGATCTTGTGCTCAGCTGGTTTATCGCATGACAATTATTTGAAGTTGTCAAACAAATATCTAACATCTTATCATCACAAGTTAAGAGATAATTTGAACCAGTATTGTATGTACATCTATGTTAAATGTAATTCTGGCCATTGGATACTAATCAATCAAACGTGTGTTGGGGTATCATGCATTGTTTAAGATCATTATAACAGGGCAACCATGAAGAAGTAGTGTCACCTCAGTATATTATATGTGCAAATCACATGTGAGGAACAGTACAGGTGGACAGGGCAATGCAAAGGGAAGGATCAAAAGAGCGTGCAAGAACTCTTTGAAAAAGGCTGCACTAGTCCTTCGACAGCTGGGCAGTGCTTGACATCAACCTTGTTGGTCATAATCCAGTTCAATAGGTGCCAGATATATATTTACCCGTCCAGATCAGATTTTCACCTTTCTTGAAAAACTTGAATCACATGAAATAGATCTTATTTTTAAAAATTTGACCAACTAAACAAAATTTCCGTTAGGCCAGTCAGACAGTGAGGGTCCACTTTTACCTGTCCAAAAGGAAAATTTACTGATGGGAGAGGCTTTAACATCAATTGTGCATGGGGACTTGGAAACAACTAAAACCTATCTATATTTTAAGAATATCAATAGAACTGAGTTATGTGCTTCCCATTTTGCATAGTAATGACATGAACATACACGTATTTCACATGGAGATAAAGATATGAATTAGTATTAATTTGCTTGTTTGTACAACTGAGTGCTTGCTTTGCCACATCCAGTGTAATGCACAACAGCATGTCATCCACCTTTACTGTAACGTCATATATCAATCATCGGGCAAATCTCGTGTCTTTGCATCTTGTTTGGTAAATTTCTATTGACGAACTATGCTATTGTTTGCCCATTGTGTTATTAAATCTTAGACTCCATCCCATGAAATATTTGTATGGAATGAAATTCTTTTATTATCAGACATGTTTAGGCTGTTTTTACGTGAATGTACATTGAAATAACTTCCAATTTTTCATTCAAGTTTGAACATGTGTTAGATATGTATAGAAATCAAATCATTATGTATCCCCTTATTAGCTTCCTTTGATTTGATAGTTGCATTGTATTATCACGTTTATGTAATGGCAGTAATTGCTCTTCTTATCAATGTTTTATCACACTAATGTTGATGTTTTATTGAGTAACTGCTAGCATCACTGATTCACTGTCATTAGTGTTTAGAACAGTTCGTTTAGTATTGATATGTTTATTATAAAAGTTACACTGCTGGGTGCATGATATATTATGTATCTAGGTTTCTCCTATATAAAACATAGAAAATAACCCAAATCTGTTTTATTTTTCCTATGTATACCTTTGAAATTTAATATTAGAATGAACATTATCGCTGTAATATAATGAGATACTTCAGCAATGTAAATTAAGAAGCTAAATCAGGATAATTTATTTTTCCATTCATATTTTTAAAAAAACAATTAAAGAACTTTTACATGTAAGTAAGATCATGGGGCATACCTGTAAAACTTCATTGGAAAACACAGAAATACAATGCGCAACTAAATCAAAAGTACTCAGTAAGCACAGGGTTGCTAGAACGACGTTGACTCTTGGGCAATAAAGATGTATACTGTGCAATCAAAGCATTAACATAGAAAAAGTCTTATTTGATGTGTGATTTAGCCTACATCTATGATCTTGGCATTGTATTGCAGGTGCTTTCTAAACATGGCTATATCTATTGCCCATGAGTTGACATTGTTCAAGTGATACTGTGCTCTCTGAGCACTTTTAATGTAACATAATCCTTGTTGTGTCAAGTTTTAATAAAATCGGTTCATTGGTAATCACTCTAGCTTGTCCGGAGACATACATGCCTAGTTAGATACATAGATAGGTACATTCGTGTAAACAAATCAAACACAAGGCTTTCCCTTCAGCTGAAGCGACGCAATTATTTGTTTCATCATATCCCTCTCTCACATTTGCCTGGTATGCGGTCCTTTGAAGAAAATTTACGAAAATATGAAATAGAAAAAGCCCTCTGACAAATTTACAAATAGAGCAGTGTAGTCTGTTGAATAATTTGTTTAAACAGGATGTGCATTACTGTAATTATCTTATTTCATAAACTCTGTGCTTCCGTCTTATGCCCTTATTACCCTTTATATGCACCACCAGGCCTTCATTGGTGTACATAGAAAGATGAGGATTTTCCTAATATCATTCTTGCAGAGTTAATTACAAAAACACAGAGTATCTATCATAATAACATGGCTCTTAAAGAAAGAATGATCTTTTGTACTAACTGTTAATTATTTGTTATCGATGTTTGATGATATTACTTAATGGATGTATCATCATTACACATGGCTACTGAAATATGGAATTCATCTATCACCAAAGATACCATGTTTGCATTTTATAATAATGTGATCTTTTATTTTTCAGAAATGTGGTGGAATAGAAGTTTTACTACTAGGCATTTATAACCTGGTAAGTATTGTTTTATCATTCGCAGTTGTGGTGTCAGGTTTCCCTTCAGCTATAATGATAAAGACAACAGCTGCCATCTTGAGAAACTGTTTTGTGTTGTCCTAAATAATTACTCTAGTTTGTACAATTATTATAAAATATCAAAATTTTTATAAAGTATAAAGAAACTCTGTCCTTGTCAAAAGGTATTTTTTCTTTACCATGTATCTGATTGGGAAGTTTTGTGTTTTTTCACCGTATACAACCATTCAAAGGTTAACTCCTATGTAAATGGGCCAATCCCAAAATTTGGACCATATTGAAATCTGGATCATTGAAATTGCCCAATGTAAATGCTGTAGATGACCATCCCTATGGAATAGACAATTTTTCAACATGATGCTCCGTGGGCTTTAGGATGTTTGTATCGGTATTGAATCATTTTCTTGGTTAGTTTCTACCATGTTAGTGTTCATGTATAAGTGGTGATGAATAAGTACATGTAATAGGATGTCAGGTAACAAGACTTACATTTATTAGTTCAGTAATCCCATAATATTCCGATTGTAAAATTTGTGTGGCCTTAATTCAATAGACTAGTGCTTGGTAAAAAAGATGTGTGAGAGAGAATCTTGATGGTTCAAAAGATGGTAACGGTATATGTGTGGATTCTGATAACCTTGTATATCAAAATCATTTTAGTAAGGGATTTTGTTTTATGAATTAAAACAAAAACTCAACAGTTACCACTGTGTCGTCGTGGTTCGAGTAACGTGCTTTCAGCGCATCATTTCAGTTTTTCAAAATGGCAGACGGTACTCGCATACAATTTTGTTTGGGTTATTTGACCAATATAAATATATAATGCATTGTTGGTTACTGTATTGTCTTTGGATATCAATTTAAGTGTACAGACTATGTTCCAACGTAATTAAGTGGGTGATATATAGTTTAATTTAGCTGTTTGAGCACTCCTATTTTTCAGCCCGATGCAAGTTACTCCCTGTAAGCATTACCCTTCTCGTCTACTGACTGCTGATTCGCGCTACTCGCAACAGTGGCAAAAAGAGAAACTCTTAAAACAAAGTAATCCAGCAATAAATCATGTAAAAAATGCACCTAGATGTAGTGTATCTACTTAAAAAAACATATAATAATGTGTAAAAGATCAATACTACTATCGAAGTTGATAAATCAGTGAAAGAAAAGTTGTATGTTAGTGCCTTCCCGCCCTTCCCTCATTTTGAAATACTGAAATGATTCGCTGAAAGCACGTTACTTGCACCGTGACGACAGTGAGCTACAGTACATTTTGAAAACCATATTGTGTTGAGTAATAGTAAACGATCATCAAAACGAGCAGGGCCTTTACATTCAAATTTTGTTGATCATGAGGAACGGTCCTTTCATGGTATACATCTTCACCATCCAAAACCGACCTGTACGTGCAACCCAAACGTGCCTTTTCGTGTAACCAAAACATCCATTTTCCAAATCAGTTCAAATGTTTGTGTGGCTCGTTATTGGCAATCAAGGTGAACTATACAATGTATGTCACTGTAACACTGGAGTGATGATGTATTTTATGTGTTACATCAATGAGCTTTTCTAAGATTTATGAAAATCCTGTATTTTCTCTGTAAATGATCTTTCTTGTTATACATGAATGTTGCACGTATGGCCCACTCTGATGGCACATAATGGCCTATCCTTTATCATATTGTACATATGGCTGTGTAGCGTAGTTGATGCAAGCTGCTCAATGTTTAGTTGTAAGAAAAGGCTGCTAATTTGGTTGCACGTACAGGTTGGTTTCGGACGGTGGTGTTCACAAACTGTATTGAATAAGCATTGAGACTTCTTGAATATGCAAAGAATATAGTTATATTGACTATAAGATTATATCAGTTATCACGACCATTCCAATTATATGGTAACTTGCTTCAATTTTTGTCACTGAAGTCAATAGATGTTCATTCCTAACATTGTTTGCATAGTGGACTTTTGAAACGTGACCTTTGATTTTGCTGCACCATGGTTCTTGCATTGTTAAGTCTGGTAAGGCGAAAATGACTGTGTTCGGTCTCAAATCGTCCTGACCATCTGGGGACAGCAATCAAAGTTGGCCCGTATATGCCCATCCATGACAAACCAAACATAAATTTACTATTTGTTTTTCCATGTATTAAGCCCATGAGCGTTTAGCTGATCGTATACTATATATGAAGATTGAGAAACAATCTAATATATCTCTAATAATATATATTTCTATAGGACCCAGTAAAGTAAGGTAAGTGTTTGGGTGCAAGTTAGTGACACAGGTGTGTTTACCGCATACAAGGGCAAAAAATACACGGTAAGTAGAGAAATATTCATAGAAATCTTAAAGCAACCATATGAAAAACCATAGCAACCATGTGTAACCAGATACTTGTACTATATATTTTTTGTCTGAAATCATCTTTAGTATAATAAAAATGCTTTTATGTTTGCTAGTATTTTACTTGATCTGCAGCAACTAAGCTTATACTTGAAAACACACAAAAAAAACACTAATACCCTCCAAAGATTGAAATTTCAATTTAATTTTGAATAGCATTTGTCTTATTTGTTACATACCAAAAGTAAACCATGTATTGTGAGCATGACTACTGTCAAATCAAGCCACGTCAAATATATAAATTATAATTTCTACTTTTCATAGTGACAACTTAATATACCCTGGTACATACGGAGGTGCTCTTTAAATAAATAGATTTTCATCTAAAATATTACAATGTATGAGGTATAAGCAATGATAATTTTAACAGCATATTTGTTTTTCCTTTCTGATCTTTATTGTTTGACATTCTACAAGATATACAGTTCATGTGCCATTACCTACTGGTAAATTTAATGATTAATTAAATTGTCAATTGGATTTTGTTCAGATCCTATTTTTATCTGATAAAGCATATTTTGCTTTCTACACATACATTCATAATAAATAAGTAGTATGTTCTAAAGTTGTACTCAGAATGTAGGTGTATAAAGTCCCATCTGTGTGATTGTACATATTCTGCTGTCATGCAATGGAACATTATCACAACACCTGACAATACAATCTGTACTTGTTACTTGATATTGTCTTACATGATACAGATGAAGGGAAAGCTGAGAGCTTATTGATACAGAATCAAAATATTTGTAATGAACTATTCATTTTAGAACAAAAAGTGCATATACATTTGCCTTGTAATGGTAGTGCATAATATTATCTATATCAATAAGTGTGAATATTTTTTAGATGATCTGTAATAAATAGGAAGAACCTATATCAGAAAAATGGTGCCATTATTTAAACTGAGCAGTTGGTATTTTTTTCTGTAATTTATTCATCGAGTTTTTTTATAGCTATATATTGGACAGAAATATGTCACACACACCTTTTGTTCCATAACTTCCTTCAATCGAAATAGATTTCTGTAAAAGTGGCATCGCTTGGTACAGAATTGGCAAGGGTAGTTAGAAATCCTGGAATGATATTTGTGTCTGTTGTATACATTGTAAAATAATTAAATATGTGCAAACTATTCAATACTGTTTACATACTGCAGCACCTTTTTGCTATACTGGTATGTCATGCGTATGGTGTTGACATTACTCACTTGTGTAATATTTTCTAAAGAGGTCATGGGGCATATTGTCATACTTATTGTATATCTTGGCCTTCAGAGTATTAGTTCAAATGATCTTGAAAACTGCTATTTTTATGATATACATAATAAAGAGATGCTATTTTTTAATATATATGTATCATCAATGTGCCAACACTGATGATCGTAATGCGAATTACTGTCTGGATCTAACATGACAACATGAAAAGCTTTACTTCCTTATCTTGTTAAATCCATAAAGAGGGCTGATGTATTATATTTAAAGATTTTAGAACTCATATAGCTAGAAACTAAATTTGCATTGTGAATTGAGTAAACTGTACTCGTTTTGGCAACATTGCCTCCACAAGCATAATTTTATGTTGATATAAGTGCTTCATTCTTTATGTCCTAAGTGCCTTTAGGTGTGTCTGTCTGTGAGGCCACGTGGTGTTTGTACATGAGTCTCCAGAGGCAGGCAGGTTAGGTAACCAACTAAGCCTCGTGGTGTGGTGATCATGCTAGCTATTGTTTACGAACTATGTGAGTTCTTATATGTGCAGTAGGATGATGGTCAACTACATGGGCCACGCCTTTTAATGAGGCTTCCGAACCTTGTGCTTGGTTTCGCCACCGTGGTGGATGATGTACTCAACAGTGAAGACATACTGTGAGGATTGGCTATTTAATCGCCGACGTGCAACGTAACTGTTTGGCAAGGGACGCGAACTCACCTCTAAGGCAATTCCTGTTTGGAGGTCTTATGCTCAAACCATTACATGTACATAACCAAGATCAAACATAATGAGCTATGAGGCTGCTACATTTTAACACTGTGGGTTCAGTGCCTTCTTCTTTATGCATTTTGTTTTTATCTATTCAATCAGTGACCCATCCTATTTATTGTATGATGATATCAAGTGATATAAACTGTTGAGGAAATGTGTATTTACTGCAATGCGCCATGCCTCTACATCATCACATATCAGAAAGATGCTGTGATAACCTTTTGTGCTCGATACACAGCTGTAATGGGATGTTGTTTGAGATGTAAGATTTCAAATAAGCATTGAGAATAATCAAATATTTTCAATCTCTTGCTTTTAGAGTTGTCACAATACAAGCAATTAATGATAAATATTTAAAATTATTGATTCTACCTGTGCATTTATTCACTTTGTTTTCTATCACTGTCAAAATCTGAAGTGTCCTATATAGACATGTGCTAAATGTTTTCTTATGTCTTTTTTTTTTATTGCTGTAGGACAATCGGCTGATTTATATAGAATTAATATGTGTATGTGCAAATATATGTGGACTCAATAGGATTTACAACATTTTGGTCATTTAATCAAATTTCTCACTCTTCAGAAACTGCCATTGATCGTTTAAGTGTGTGGATTAACATGAAATTTGTTTGATAATAACAATTGTGATTTGAAAAAAGTATGAAGAGTTCAAAATACATTGACTAGAATATCATATGTTCAGCAATGATCATTGATATTGATCGTTCTTTTCATTGCACAATTGAAATATATACAAACTCATTGTTGATGTAGTTTAGTACTGTCGTACTTCTTATAATGCTCAGTTTCTCGATAGCTTGTTGCCAATTGAAAATAAAAACAATTATTTAATGTTGCAATGAATCACAGGCATCAGCCTATTGACATTTGAACTTGTTTGCAAAATGTCCTCCCTTTTCGTTATCTATGTTGTATATGGCCATGGAAAAAAAAAAATGTTTGGTAATGTTTGGCAAATAGATCACTGTATTGCAGTTTAGCTATTGGTAAAAAATAGCTATTCCCTAATGCATTTGCACATAGTTAATTATATGAATTTTAATAAAAGTGGTTTTTATCCTACAATAAGGATAGTTTATGTCCATCAGTTTCTGAATTACACTATAGAAGTTTCATGATAGGTATGTGTATGTGTATAAAGGATCTGTTTTATTTTTATTTTTGCTGGCTTTAAATTGTAGGAGTTGTGTTTAAAGCCAAACTGTGTAAAATTTATGATATGGATAGTTTTCAAATATAGAGTACCAGATTTGTTAGAATGTTAAATATCTATGCAGCATAAGTCTGCTTTAAAGGTCTGGCAGACCAGCTTTATGGGTCATACAGACCGAAATGACCAAAAGGCTTGACGGAGCAGGTCAAATCGAGTAGTAATTAGGGCCTGTTCAAATGAATTTAAAATTTGATTGATTGATTGATTGATTGACTGATAGTATCAAAATACCATAATCAATGAAGAAATATGATGCTACTTTTGGCTGCCGTATTTTGTAATACTATATCAAAGGTATCCTTTTTGAGCATCATTTATTTGCATCAAATCATAGAGAATTTGTCGGCAAGTAAAGAAAGATTGGTTAAAAATGTACAATCATTGTGTAGAGAGAATGCAACCAATGGATACTGATGCTAGATTTCTTGCAGTTTTCTACAAGATACAGTGATAAGGATTTAAATATAAAAGTGCTTGTTTACAGTTGCTAATTCACTGTTATTGTGCTTGAGTGACTTTACATTCACACCATGTCATTGGCATCTTTGTCACTATATTGCCTTCCTCAACTCTGCAGGGAGCATAAACTTGTTGTTATGGTAGCACAGGGTCTTCATCATATTAGCGTTTACTCTCCTGACATGTACCTATTTAACATGCTGATTCCACAGAGGATTATGTAACATCCTATAAGGATCCGTTTGCTCAAAACTTATCACCAGATCTGACCAGGAACAAAATCCATGGTCACGAGTCAAACTCTATATCCATTCGACCACTGTAGCACAAGCATGTTAATTTACTTATTTACAGTAGCAATTCAATGTTATGCTGGTCTAGGGACTTTACATTCACACCAGGTCATTGGCATTCATGTCACACTATATCTTTCTCAACTACCTGGGGAGCTTACAGCGTGTCGCAACCGCATTGCAGACATACTTGTCACTCACAGTAGTATTCACTCACCTAACCTGTACCTATTTAGTGTGTAAGTACCATGTGTGCAATCTGTTACAGAGTTTACTCAACACCCATCACCCGACCCAACTGGAAATCGAACCCATGACCTTCTGGTCATGAGTCAAACTCTGCATCTATTTGTCCTGGAAGCACACTAAATGATTCTCACAATGACAGATTAATTATTCAAGTGTCAATGGTTTTTATATATATTCAAAGAGTTAATCAATTGAATCAATTACAAAATTGTGAGCAGCGAAAACCATCAAACAATGGCAGTTTGTCACGGAATGTTTTGTGCTGTGGCCATAGTCTCAAGTGTCATGTGGCATTATCTCCTATATGATAATTATTGTTTTCAACAATAGCAAAGATAAAGCCATATGCTAGTAAATTTATTCCATACTTAACATGCCAAACGTTTTCTCAACTGTTATGTTGACATTCCTTTATGAAAAAAAAATGTCACACTCTTTTTCTTTTGTCTTTAAATGAATTAAAGAGTGAGTGTAAAGGCTGTCTGCCAGTGTCGGAATATGTGCAATAAGTGCGAGTAGTTGCAGGGTATAAGTGAATTTTATATTATAAATAGGGTGCTGTATTGTTAAGAATGCTGTATTGTAGTGGATTTCTAAAAATAGTTTTTGCTTCATTTTATTCTACGCTGTTTTGCAGTAAAGATAGACAGTTGATCATCAACCATTCACAAAAGGAAGATTTGCTCATATCTAATGATAGCCTAGGAATACTGAAGGGACATGTTGAAATAAATTATCAGTAAGGATTCATTAAGTTTATAAATGTGTACATAGTACAGGATTTTCATTGAAGGACATTGGCAAAGCGACACATATTAGGTCTACCCTCAAACAGGCTTAAAGTGATATTTATTTTATTTCATTTTTCTCTACTAAATAAACTTGATAATTTACATAAGATTACTAGTATTTAGTAGTGTTTTACCATTTTAGTTGGATCCTCTCACAATTTCGTAAAATACTTCTTATTCCTTAGCCAGGAAGTTTTTTTTAGAATTAAGTTGTGACAGCCAGTAGGAACGTAAGAATCAACTAAAATGTGCAATGCTTCTCCCTGGGACTCTAGTATAGGGATGCCAGAACCAAAATACAGACAATAATGGCATTTGTTTGTATTTAATGCAATGGCATAAGAATTTAACAAACATTTGCTTCTTGGTATTCGAGGTATTTGAAGAAAGTTGTAAAATATTTGTAAATCTCTTGATCATTCACAAAACAAGTGCACGTACATATTTATGCCACATGCTTTTATTGTAACAGCCAAGATAAAGCAATTTAAAACAAATTCACGTACAGCTTAAATTTAGATTTACTATGTATGTATTCACCAGTATGTCAACCTTAAACGCTATTGCATATTCAATGAGAATTTAATGAAAAGAAACATACCTGGTGTATAAGCACATTAACAGTAATGGTAATAACTATTATCTTTGTGGGATGCAAAATGCAAATGACCAGTGTTGGTCATGCTGAGATAATAAACACAGCATTTCACTCTTGCTTACAGACTTCTGTGCTACAATAGCAGGACATGACCATATTTAGGGTGTGGTCAGTGTGAGGTGTAATGATTGTGAGCACAAAGCACAAACGTGACAACTTTTTCATTGTTGCTGGCATAATAAAGCATCTAGCATGTTTCTACCTCGTCTGTAATTATGATCTTATTATGAACATTAGATTTTTAATATGATAAAGCTGAAAGCTGCGGGTGACCCATGTAGGGAAACTTGATGATCCAGCTGCCGTTTCCTGCAGGTTGGTTGCCTTTGTAGCAGGTAACTATCTGTACAAAGTATTTAAATTGTCGATTTAATCCCATGATTGAATAGATATTTATTGTTGAGATTGCTCAAATAAGGTGCG
This sequence comes from Streblospio benedicti, assembly GCA_019095985.1. NCBI lineage: Eukaryota > Metazoa > Annelida > Polychaeta > Spionida > Spionidae > Streblospio > Streblospio benedicti. The sequence goes on from CM032662.1 coordinate 20,621,803, forward strand.
TTTTTGCTATGGAACATTTTGCTTTGTGAATGTACTTCTTGCAATTTCGTAGACCCTCTCATGCACATGGTTTTTGATGTATTACATTATTATGATACCTAGGCTCTTAAGTTAACCAAGCAATGAATGGAACATGTGACATATTTCGCACATGAAAGAAAAAGCAGTGTTTGTTGTTTAGAAATTTATTCATAGAGCCAGGTTGGTGTACTTTTATCGTGTTGTCTGGATGTGGATTCAAGATGTCACTCCTGCAACATTTTTTTGTTTTAACAAGTTAAGAAGAAACTATTAGCTTTGGGTACACCATATGAAATTGTTGTGAAATTTGGATTGTAAAATTATTATGGGGTAATTGCAGTGACGTTGTGGTCTATCATAGCAAAGATTTTTCACATTGATTTATTCCTGTGTTTGAGACACTGATTTTCATTCAAATCAACTTCATGAACATACCAGTGCATTTGTGCAAAAACGTTTGTTTGTGAATTGGATTTTACTTCATTTAGATACATATGCAAACATAGTAACACACATTAGCATATATTCTTAATGCTAATCGATTAGTGAAACAGCTCCCATGGAATGCTTTGATTTCTATAAGTTTCACACCATGTACAAAGCACAAGAAATGAAGCATGAAACAAATGCACATTCGCTTTGATTATTAATGACCAGTGCATTTCTCAAGGGTTGTGTTGTGTATGAAATGTAATGGCCATTGTTGCAGCTCTTTATTGTTTGGTCATTAGAAAGCCACCTGAGCACCCCAGAGACCTGGTGGTCACCAGAGATTTACCTGAGAGGCGTGCCTTTGTAACCAGAGTGTGTTCTCCTACTACTGTCCACTTACATCACACTCCAGTCCACCCTGGTCTCATATGGCAATATGTATGCAGTAATTTGACATCAGAAACATTCCATTAGACATCAGATGAGCATTTCTATTGCTGAACTTGGTTTTGTTAGAATTGTTGTAGATATTGCTTTAGGATTGTGCTAGATCTGACTCTGTCCCAGTTTTAGGGTTGGCACTGCCTTAACTCTGTTGTTAAAGTGATATTTTTGCAGACAGGATTGACTTTTACTAAAGTCTGATTGCTCTTGTGACTTAGATGGTATGAGTGTGCTTGATCTGACTTTTGTCTGAGAGGCAATAATCTTGTCACCAATGCTATTTAGCAACATAGAACTGAACACGTGACCAAGATAGCAAGAGTTTGCTTGATGTGACTTTGTCACATCACTAATTGAGTTGGCACAGTCTTCACTCTATATTGGTAATGTGTTGTGTGTGCTACGATCACTGCTTTTACTACAAAGATAATCCCCCATGATTGTGCTGCTCCTTTTCATCTAGCTATTTTCAATGTTCTGCTGAAATGTGTTCAGGTTTGATTCCTGCATGCAATACAGCTGAGGTAACATGACTTGTTAGTGGTAGTGGCATGACTTTTAAGGCTTACACAGTCCACAGTCCACACACACTGCTAATCTCTTTGTTCAAGTAGGATATGGGGACTTGTATGAATGATTCTCATCTTTACTAAAGCCCTTGTCAAAACCCACCATAAAGACAAAATTGGAGGCTCATACTTCCTCATTAGGGTTTTGTGTGTTTATTAAACGCAGTACCAGTACCAATGGCACACATCAGTTGTAGGCTAAATGTACTTCTTACATTCAAAAGACTTGGGATTGGTGTGCGAACAACGAACACCAATGGCACAATGGACACTGGATGGACTTTAAAAGTACTCACGGGATGTGCATGCCTCTTGTTTTGCAATACATGCGTCAAATGCTGGTAAGGCTCAAGATTTCCATGCCATCTTGATTTTTGAACAATGTATTTATGATTTGCATACTATACGTTCGCATAACTCACACGACTGAGTTCTTCCGTTATAATATGGGGTGGAATTGCAATTGCAAGTGATTTTGAACATCCTCAAAATTCAGCTTGTGATTGCGGACTGGCACAGTTATTAATTTTCAAACTGTTATATTACATGAGTTTTTCACAACCTTGTATGCACTCACACGATTTCATGCGAGTGATGCACAACATTTTTAAGTCGTATGGTAATATGCTGCCATATTTTAGTGATCATGAAAATGTTGCTCAATCATCATCGTATGTCCTTGTGCGTTGGTTGTATGACCAACACTTCTTGCACCTAAATTTTTGTGTCAGGGCTGACTGATATGGCACTTGCTTTGTTGCATTTATTTCCAATTAATTGTGAAAGACCCTTTATTACAATGCAAATTAGAAAATAGATTAAAAGAAGCAATTTGAATTGAAATGCTCATGATCTTTTGTCCTTAATACAGGTATCACAATGTTTTTTTGATATGTCAAAATTGTTCATGTGTATAAATCAAATTGGAACCCATGTGTTGAATACAGGCAAATATAAGTGCCACAAATGAATGAAAATACACCTAATTCAATTAATCTAAAATATTGTAGCAAAAGTGATTTTACATTTATATTGATGGGATTGAACCTTGACATTTTATATTCGTCAGTTAACCTGATCACATCTGTGTGCAGCAGATAAAACTGAGCCCTATTGGTTATCATTTGCTCTGCTACCATCGATCAAACATCCAAACATGGCAATACCAACAGTTTGAAATGTTACAATTAGCGTAGAAAAAAATCAATCTTTCATGCAAGCAGATTCAATGTTTGTTCTACGCTAAATACGTTTACAGTACATAAATATTTATTGAATCATTAGGCAAGTAATTAGCCCAAGAGATTTTGTTATTATCTTAGATGGTGGATGAGTTCATCTAAACCATTATCTTAGAATTACAATTTCGGGCAAATTTTTCAATGTAACTTATGTAACTTAACCTACATTTTTTACCTGACAGTGTATCTCCTCATAAAGAAAAACATCATGCTTAGATATGGTGTTCATTGAGTTACATTGAGTTATATGGGGGTGGGAGGGGACGGGGGTGGGGGGGGGGTGGAGGGAGGAAGCACAGAATGGGGGAGTTAGTGATAATCCAGTAAGATCCATACGTGTGAACAGTCAATATATCATCTTCCATTGCAGTCATTCATAGGTTTTTTTATGAGATAATTTTAAATCCGGTCCTATATGGCATTCTATTTGTCTTAATTAAGTATTTTTAAATGTTAACAAGGGTGTTTATGATTATCTGTGATAAGTCTGCAACCATCTGTATTAGTCTTGTTCATGCATTTATTGAACGATAAAAGTAAATAATTAGCTGTTTTTGGTCTACAAGTTAAAATATAAAATAATGAATTATTGTAGATTTACGAAATGAAAGACTGTAGTGGGCTTGAGATATCAATTGAAATCTTTTGTGTTTGCTCATGCAAAAAAAGCCGAAGTTACAAGGAATATTACTATGTGCAAACCACATATCCACAAATAACTGGAACGATGAAACGATTTGTGCATTAATAATTGAAAGTTGAGTAATAGTGTATTGAGCCCGAGGTGGGCGCTGTCAAACACGTGATTTGTCGACCATAATGACTGCACTGCGGGCATCAACGTGTGCTCTCTAGCTTCCCAAATATGGCCGTGCTTACAGAACATGAATTTCTATCAGAATTATATTTTGTTTCAACCAACACTAATGAAATAAGTTTTAACCTGTGTTCTGAAGTTCAAGATTGTACAACATTGTGATGGTTTTTTTTTAAATTTTATGATTGATGTGAGTTATATCTAGAACTATGACTACAAGTTTAATAAAATGTCTATTATTTATCATTGATCACAATGAAATATAGGAGAAATGTAAGGAAATATAAATAAATACCTTTTTCATGGCCATAAAACATTGTTAGGGTCGAATATTTAAAGTTTTTACCATAATACAAATGTTAACAAGAATTTTGTTTCACTCAGTCTGTTACCAGATCCACTGAGCATCACAATTACCTCCTAGGTCATCTCAGACCCATAACCTATTCGTACATAATAGTGATATTGTTCATACCGGTAATGTGCTTAAACGTTATTGATGCAATAGAAAATCCTAACCGTGACTTAGAGATCATCTCAGATGATGTGTCATAATTAGGAACTGACCTTTTATTCAGCTCATCAAGCACCAGGATACCAACAGTTATGGACTTACAGCTATAGACATCAAATATGGCTGACATCATTAAACCTTTATTGGAGCTTGTATGTTCATTATATTGAACATTCATCAATAGTTAAATGCATTTTCTGTTGAATAATACCAAACAGATGCAACTTATCACGTTCAGCTAGAATGTCATGTGATATTAATTAAAATAGTCTGTTGGTGTCAATATGAAAGTTGGCCATCAACAATTGATTATCCATACTACATACATTTGCTTTGCTGACACCTGATAAATTTCTAATTTTTAGTAAACTATCCCTGATAGGAAATTAGCTACTACGCATGAAAGTTGTTTTTCTAAAGTGCATCTGAAATGAAAATAATCACTAAATATTTGTTTCTGCAGGGGAATTAAATGTTGGTCTAAATTGTGTGATACAGTGGCAGTGCACATGACATTGTGCACTCGGGGTTATTGATCGTTAATTATCTCCACCCTGAACTACACAGATCTGTCAGCTTTGTGTTTTACTAAGATTGATTACTACTAATTATATGGTATTTTTGTGTGCAGCTATCTATATGGATCCACTAGACTAATTTGTATATTTTGTTAAATTCAGTAATTACTTATCACCTCGTTGCGTTTTTTTCCCCTATGAATGTTATCTTATTTATGTTTATGAGATACACATTAATATCACTAGTCACATTTCATGTTAAAACATTTGGCCATGAAATCAAGATATCTTGGAATCTGTATTTAATTGACCTACATTACATGCCTACATTTGGCCAAGATTTGAGAATGTCTATGTGACAGAGAAGTTAAGAACAATAGTTATGTAGCAGAACTTGAGCAACCATGCCAAGTTGCCAACACCTAGTGGTGTGAAAGCTGTGTGACCACGGTGAGCCGCCACAGCCGCATAAAGCTGAGATGGGTTGAGTAAGCAGATCCTTGCCCCACCCTCTGCCTCGACACTGCTCATGGCACTGGGCCTTGACAAGATCTGCTAATTACTACCTAGTTATTAGCTGCTGGCATGTCATTGTTTGGATTACTGTTTATTTGCCACACCCAATGCCCCTTTTCCTATTGGATACATTTTCTCCTGCCTGCCGCTGCCGCTGCTTCGAGCCCCAACAGCACCGATCAGTGTAGACTCACTCATCACCTGTTATCTGCCACCCCTTATTGATTCTGATTTTGGACTCTTCTGACTAATTATATATATATGGCCATTACCATAGATGGCCGAATATTTTCCATGAACAGAAGTGTAGTGATTGAGTCAATGTGCTTTCATAAACACTACAACATTCTTGTTACCAAGATTCTGTTTTGGGAAGAAAAGTTTCTAACTGAAATAGTTTGTAGAATTAACAAGTTACAGATGTGTATTAATGAACAAGAGCAGTCAGGAGAAAAAAAAGGCAAGTCGTGAAGCTACTTTCATTAGCCGAACGTAGTGATTGACAGATAAATTGTCACATCATTGTGGACATAGGTAAAAACTGTTGTCTGCTTGCTTAGACCAGCAGACTAAGGTGAGCTGAGCTGCTGAGGCGGTGGCGGCGGTGGGCACAGCAGGCCCTGGCCAGCTGGATATTACACACAACACATCATCATCACCATCTCGTTGCTGTGTTGCCAGTCACCGCACACTATCCATATACGGTGAGAATGAGGGCGGAAAGAAAACAATGCACAGAATCATTGGAAAGTTGAAGACCAATCTGGATTTGCTGATTGAACGGATCAGTCGCACTGTTGCTGCTGCTGCTGCTTCGCAGGATTGGCTATTGCGTCTTCCGCTTGACTCGGCAGGATGATAATGATGCTGGATTGACAGTTAAAATGGGTTTCGGTAATCAGAGACTCATTGGAAGTGTGGGTAAGGATTCTAGTTGAAGCACCTTAGGTAAGCGTTTCTTTTGTCAACCTATTGATGCTTGTAATATTAGAATGAGATTATTTTAACATGTTGTGGAACTTTGAAAATGTATGATGAAATTTAATTTAATACAGGTTATAAAAACTTATGTGAAAATTTTATTTCCATGTTCTATCATTCAACGAGTTTCACATTCATGTTAGTGTTCATGTAGGATGCACATAATCGTTATTGTTTCATATATCATGATAATGATATTGAATTTCCAATATTCAACGCTGCTCAAATCAATTTGCTGAACTGGAATTGTTTCATTTCCTTATGGTACGTAATTTGTACCTATCATGAAAATATTGTAAAGAGATACAAATTGTCATGCTGAAAAACTTCAAAAATAGATTCATTGATTTTTATTTCATTCAAAACTTGATGCCCATCAGAACATAAATACTGTTAACGTAAAATATTCCAAAATGTACACACCATTAATGCATTTTCCTCGAAAACTTATTATGATACACAGTGAACTTCAATTGAGTTTGAAGAATAGTAAATTCTGGACTTGCACCATTGAATGGATGTTCACATCTAATCATGCTCAGCTTGTGGACATTTATCATCTTCACTCATCTATTGTGTGTGACATTCCTGTCCTAGTGTCACACCCTTTGGCCAACATCACAAAAAAACTTTATTAGTGCTTCAAATGATACAATACTTCATTAACTTTATTCATATTCATATTCATTACTTCATTCATGAAGATTTTGGTCGAAAATTTTTACATAAAAAAATCGATCATGAAACTTGTGTGTTATGTATTTTGTGTTAAGCATCTATTTAAAGCTTAGTAGATGTGTATTTGATGTTCATTGTGCTTGTTGATCTTACTTGTGATGACAATTTTCAATTTGAATGACGTCACAGATGCCCATTCTTATGTCGAGTACCTGCAGCACAAAAATATCTGATAACCGCTGTTAAATGTGGGTGTAAAATCCAGGCATAGAGTGCTAGCTCACCACCAATGTGTCAAATTTATATCAGTTTTCATGATGGGCAATATCTCCATGACATTCTGTGTGCTGACTGATCTCCATGATCTCACAGGCAGAAATAACACCACTGTGAAAATAATCCATGCTGAATTCCTATATATCATCTTCCTTCTGTTGCCTCCATTGCCAGCATTATGCCGAGGATAATTCTGTTGTCATAGATGTTCACATCAGACCTTTACGTTTTTTAGCAGGTGTTAATATCTATGTGTTCATGATTTGATTCTGACTGAAGATGTCTGTTAGCACAAATTATTTATTTTGTTTTGTTATAAATGGTTTACTCAAAGGATCCACTCAAAGAATTTTTTCTCAATGCAAAAGCTTATACATGTAATTTTATTCTTTATTTTTCAAGATGAGCACTGCTCATGTAAATTTGGTGACATTGAAATGATGAGTGTACTATCATTTTACACTTTGGATATTTACTGGTTGAGGTTTTATATATAAAGAATTTTGATTGGAATTCATAGAATTTGCGACGACCCCGACAATCATCAATTTAAAAGACGCTTCATATTGAGTTTCACATCAGAGCACATGTGATCTTTATGTAGAATGTTGAAAAACTATGAATGGAATTGAATTGAAATGCATCTTTCTCTGCACACTTGTTAAGTACTTTTCCTCACAATAGATTAATTTCTATTCCTATGTCAAATACAAATTCAAGGATAAAACAAAAACAAGGGTTTCTCTTTAATTTAGTAACTGTTGCCTAGTGTGCCACTAAGCTACATTAGCCAGTTTGTGCGTGTGCATCATTTTAATTAGCCTCTGTAGGATTCTTGCCCTGCACAGAGGCATCTGCTGTCAACATTCCTCTACTAGAGGAAGTGCACCTGCACTTTTGTGCTGAGCACTTTTCATAATCACCAACCCACCCGCCACCTTTTAAGCATTGTTTGTTAACCCCCTACTGGCTGACACCCCCGTGGGGAACTACCGCCCACCTTTTTGCTGCATCGAGGTACCTGCTGGGCCTTATGCACAGGCTTGTGTTGTCAAGCGATATGGGCTTGTTCTAGGCACCAACGATGGGAAATTTTTGTGCTTATTCTCTACACTCATCTTCTTGATTCAAGAAATTTAGGCTTGTCATTTCAGAAAACTACATTTATAAGAAGTTATTGGTCTTAGTTGTTTCCATGCAGAAGTGTTCACTTTACAGTTATGAATGTCTTGGTTTATTGACAAACATATTTTATTATAAAAGGTATAAGGTTGTATTGATTCTTTGATTACATTTGTATATTCTTCTTGGATAAATCTTGCATCAGCATCAACTTTCTTGTACAAATGAGCTTGTGCAATTTAACATAAAGATGAATGACAGAACATGCTTTATCTTTTAAAAGATCAAGAAGCATTTGTCGGTTCCATATTTGTCTAATGCAAGTGCAGATGTTTTCTCTTTGCTTCTTTACATCAGTACGTCTAGAAATATTCAAGAAATAAGCGATGCTACAAACAGATGCAAGTTCAAATTGTCTCGCTATCGTGATGTCACATTGATTGATTGAGATAATTCAATTGACAGCGCTCCAACTGAATCTGTAATGTCATCTGGGGACTGAACATATACTCTTAGCTAAAATTTCACAATCATGTTGTAAGTGGCTGTCAACAGTGAATGGTCTTTTGAAATCAACCGAGAATTATTGGAGTAAATGACATAAAGAGATAATTAGTGGATAAACACCAGAGAATTTGTGTTAACTCTTGTATAAATTAGCTCAGAAATTCCATGATCACCAGATTCACCATGTTTTAATGTGATGATAAGGAATTATCTACAAGAGGAAGTTCAGCTCATGTTGTCTCTCTGTGGTATGAAAACAAAGATGAAATATGAGCAGATAATGAGCACATTGGATTGTGTTCTCCTTGAGTTACCTGTGGTCAGCATTTAATCATCCCCAATTACAAGTTCTTGGTATCAGGTCATTTTTGCGTGAGTTCACCTCATGCTGGCATGTCAGAAACAACAGCATCCTGCTGGTTATTGTAAGTTGTATTTAAATGTTCACACTTACTTAGCAATGTTGACAAATTACTGTCATAATTGTGTGACAGTAATTTGCTGCAATATTAGAAGCAGAGCCATTGATGGCTCTATAGTCAGCGTGTAGAATCTTTTAACTCCAACTATGGTCAAATGCTGTACGCATGTCACTTAATATCATGATTATCATTGAAGTATGTTAGACTTAATGTCTGTTTATCATGTATCATGAATTTATGTGATTAAAGTTGGCATATATGAGCTCACATGACCAGCCAAAAGAATGTCCAATTGGATACCTACTGGTAGTCCACAAGACTATGGTGAACATCATGAATAGTCACTGATTGGTTAGTCTCAATACAGTTCTATAGTCAAAGCACCAGCACACAAGTTTTTTTTCCTATTGAATATTGTTATGATCAGCATCCCCAGTAATCAACTGTTAATTATCAAAAGGTATTTCGTATGTAATGGCAGTGAAAGTCTTCAACTATTTGATTAATAGAAACTCAAGATATGATTTTGTGGATTGGAATTTATACTTTGAAATAAGTTGTCTAATGATTGAAATATTTTGAATAGGATATCTAAATTAAGTTATGTATATAGCATTGATATAGTCACCGCACCTGTATGACAATTTTTCTATTGCTCTGAATAGCTTTGTGAAGTTATTTCTGTTAATGTTTATGTGTAGGCAGGAGATAATCATGTAGTTTTTGGATGATAATAAGACAGAGATAATGAAGATTTACGGGCACAGGTAGAAGAAATAGATGATGATTTACTCTCTTAGGACTTTCTTTATATGATGAAGGTAATATGTAAACAATCTCATCATGTAGACCATCGACAGTAAGGCTTCAGAAGTAGCTAGAACTAACTTATATTCTCTTTGATTCCAGAGGAAAATGTATAACATTTATACAATGTTTTGGTCATAACGTTTTGACAATAAGTCTCCATGTACCAGTACCATGAGTACAATGTATTTTTTTGCAGAAAAAAAATGTATAGATTCTCCCATACGGATATAACAACATTTTCTAGTCCTGTGTTAAAGATAACCATAAAAGTGTGTAGAATGTATTGTTGGCCATTGTGCACGTACATAAATGTGCAATGTGCCCTGCTAATGTATACATAATTCATCTGCTGATGTTACATATTATGACACTTATGGACTAGAAGGGAAGAAAAGAACCTGGATGTGTGATTTATACTATATCTGTTATGCTCAATGTGATGAAAGAAAAATATTTTAAAGTCTAACAGTGAGAAACATCCATGTTGACGCCATATCATCTTAGAATGTCTACAAACATTTAATGATAAAAATGTTAAGACAGGAACCATTGACCATGTCATAGCTAATTGTTTTTATTGGAATTGCGAGTGATTTGTTTATATTTTTTCCTCTGGCATTCGAAGTAAACTTTCTCCTATATGAATTCTGCTTGGAAAAAAAATCGATGCTTTGCAAATGCTCAGACCATCCTGAGAGAACTGAACGTTCATATCATCCAAGCATTTTCACATTTGGCCTTCAATTTCTGTAGTTTCACTCCCTTTCTGTGTAATCACATTGAGTGTGAAGTAGGTTTGAAAAGCTTCGCTCTCGTAACGGTGATCGAACAATCAATATGGCTGCCGACCTGCTTCCTGTCTTTGATGTTCCTGTGGACTGACCCATTTCCATGGCAATCCTCTTGTAATGCTTCACTACTCTCTCATTTTATCATGAGTTTTAATAAGGTAATTGGCGATTGAAAATCTCAAATAAGTTACCACCAAAACACCAACTATGGAGTGTTGAACTGCTTTCTTGTTCTATCCATTTATGAAACAAAATGATGCTATTGAATATTGAGGGTGTATGTTTCAAGGTTGCCAAGCATTTTTAGACCATGCACAAATTTTGAATATTGCTTCTTTGTTATCAAGTATCAAATTTCATGTATATCATCAACAGGTTGACTAATCATTTTAGAAAATTACAATGAAACAATAGCTTTTTCTTATGCTGGTAGGTTTTTCAATGCATGACTTTTCTTATTAGGTAAACTAGGAAGTGTGAAATTGAAGTGTTAGCAAATGAATTCATACATCATCACAGTGATATGCTTGTTGTCCAATGAGTGATTGTTAATAGCACTCACAAATATTTGACATGCTTTCTAATGAAATATAAATGTCTCCATTACATTTTAACCTCAGTTTATTCATAATTTTAACTTACTATGTCTGAAGTAAAATGGTTCATAATCTTTCATTGAAATCAAATATGAAACTTACGTAATCAGTAGTTTTCTGTGAGTGAAAATAAATGTCAATCATACATGCTAGTCAAATATTCTATATAAAATATATATATATATAATATATATATATATATATATATATATATATATATATATATATATATATCATAAAGTGATTTTCATTTTAGAATAAACTAGTTTAAATTTTCATGAATAATATATATATATCCTTATATTTCATTAATTTTGCATGATTTAACATTTTTTAAGTTCAAAACTAGTTGCATAAACCTGAAAAACGGTATTTATACATGAATAAATCTAAAATCTAGATCTACAGTGGATACCTTTGTATAATATATATATATATATATACTTAATGATCAACTGAAGGCAACCATCAAATTTTAGCTCAATTGCACCTTCAATCTGTGGCTATCCTGGCGGCCAGCCCCCATAAACTGGACATTATTGGCTGCTGTAACAGACAGCCCACACCCCTATTACCCCTCACCATCTCCATAGAATGACTGCTTCTTTTCACTTGTCATTTTGTATGCCGTGTTGGGACTTTGTTATACAATTATGTAAGATATGGTGATGTTTGTCCTTTTTTGTAAGAGCCTGAAACTAGGATTTCCAATTGTGGTATATGTAGTTTCTTTTAAAGTTTATAAGTAACAGAAATAGTCTATCATTTGATTATGTGTGCTCTTTTTGTTACTGGCTTGAACTTTTGGCTACAACATCAGAGGTTTGAGTCCCTGTCAGTGTTAAGTTGTGGGTGTATGGAGGTTACTCTGGCTGATTCTTCTGGTGAAACTATTTTGATCTGTACAGAAAATCAATCATTTCATATTTGAAAATATAGGTGAGTCATGAAAATTATGCTGCACTTATTTTTCTACTGTATATATAGACTGTAAGTGATAAGAGATATTCCATGATTATGTCATTTTAAATGTCATCATTGATTTTTTCTTTGGATTTATAACCTTACTGAGCAAGTGAATTTATGGTCAGTGAGTGCCCTTAGGGTTTATTAGCATACAGACCCCTTCATACAACCACATCCAGACCAGATCTCCACGGCACAAAAATTTAAATGAATGTAGTCTTAAGAGAATTTGTACTTAATTCACATGTAGCATCCTACATGCTAAAGAGCAGCTTAGATAATCATGCTTTCATTGTGAAATGATAAATGATAAATAGCGTGAAAAATACAACAATATTTCGTTGTCCCAGTGGACCACTGTTTTTTGGTGGTAAAGTGAATGTAAGGTGATTGTTCAGTAAATGAACTACAATCCAGTTCAAGAGTTGCAAGCTTACAAATTTATATTGATGTTGAATGATTCAAATGTCACTCATATTTAGTACCACTCAATGTAAATGTTACATATATCAGATAATGTTTTCTTGAGAAGACATTAGTTGAAATTGGATTCGCAGAGAAAATCTACACAGTGATGGAAACAAGTTTAGAAAGAGTTCATTAGTGGCAAGGTTGAAATACAGAACCCATTTAAAGCATTTCATTGTAATGAATTAAAGAGATGGATTCACCTAAGCTTTTGCATCTTTTTTTGTTTAAAAAAAGAAAAAAAAAAGTCCCAGTAGGAGACAATTTGTTGTGTGTAAATTCATGTGTTGGTTTGTACGCATCTGATCAAACACACATGCCAGTCAATTATGCACATGCTAGTGTTGCATTGAAGAACCAGAACCAATAGTGTATTATATTGAGTAGATAATGTGGTATTGTTCTTGCTACGAGTTTCCTCAATTGCACAATGTAAATCGCTACGAATCTGACCGCCTGCCTCATCTGGGAATTCACCTTATTTAGACCAGCAAGCCGGTAGTGAACCTTATATCGAATCACTAAGACCTTTCAACTGGTAATAATTGGATATTTAACATCATGAAATGCTTTTGGGAAATATCTTGTCCATCCTGCTTCTGTGATTCGAAAATAAGTTTTATATTTACATTTGGTCAATGAATCAGATTTTTTTCTTAATTGAAACATTATCTGTAAATGTGCACAATGATCATTTTACTAATAATAATAATGTAACATTTCTATAGCGCCTTTTCCTATGCTCAAAAGCGCTTACAACCAAAATTAATATGGACATTATAAACATATAATACATATGCATGTACTAGAATTCAACATATACAAAACTGACAAAAATGGAAAGAAAATTAGTGAAACGCTTGTTTAAACATGTATGTCTTTAGATGAGACTTGAAACCATCTAGAGTTCTTGCATTCCTACAATGTACTGGTAGATTGTTCCAGATTTTCGGAGCCGCTGCACTGAATGATCTATCACCATATGACACAAGTTGGTAATTGGTTTTTGCTAAAAGAATTCCATTTGAATTAGATCTTAATTTTTACATTTATTTTTTATGACCAAAAAGTGATTTAATATATGATGGTGCCATACCATGCAAAGCTTTAAATGTTAATAATGCAATTTTAAATTTATGCGTTGAGCTAAACCAGTGAAGGAAAATAGATATGATCATATGATTTTGATCCTGACACTATACGAGCTGCTGCATTTTGTACTCTTTGAAGCTTGTAGAGATCTTTTTGGGGTAATCCATACAGAAGACTGTTAAAGTTATTTAGGCGAGAACCAACAAAAGAATGCATTAATATTTTTGCTGTATCTGAATCTAAATAGGGTTTAATTTGGCTAATCATGAAGATCCATGCTCCTTTGCAAATGGCTGATTTTCATAACATAGTAAAACATGGCTTTTTTTGGTTGGTGAATGTAATCAATACTAGTTTTTGAGTCATCTACTTGCTTATTAAAGATAACATCAAATTAGTATGAATGCATTTATGAAAATTGACCTCTCTAGACCATCGGTCCAGTTTTATAGAAAAATAAGAAAAGCTTTCATCTGTTGGAACACTGCTTTCAAAAACCTCTTAGATTCTAGGCAGAGAGCTAGTCCATCTACACTTCTGGCTATTGTCTGTAATTGCAGTCAAAATACTCTGCACTTTTGTCCTGATCGTCTATTGACAAGCTGGCTGTATGTTGCACATAGCAGTAATAATAATGAGCCTGTAGTCACAACATCTCATAGATCACACTTTTATGTGGTTCTTGATTGTATGACGTTCACGTTTCAAACGTAGAGTCTTTAGGTAAGAATACTCTTTGATCACATTTTTAATCAACTAAACCCTTGTATTGTTTAAATAATATTGATGTTTTGAAAGACTTTCAGATTTGCACTTTGTTCAGGTTTGATAGCTACATTGCATATCTATCACATTTTTGTCGTACAGTCATAATGACCATAAACTCGTTTTTGCATTTAACTCGTTATTTTCTGTGAGGAGCCAGGGTAAGCTTTAGTAATGATTTCCAACTTACATACTGCAAAAAGATAGATTTAGCTGTAAAAATATGTTAAATGGGCTCTTAGAAAGATTGGCTAGCCTGAAAAAAGATTATATCAAATCATTATATCTTCTCTGCAAACGTTCAAATCTTATTGACCTTTATAATACACTGTAATTAAGAAAAATGATATGTACTTGTCACACCATAATTTACGCAATATTATTATCCAGGAGCCAAGTTTTCTGCCTAAACTTGTAATAGTGATAGCTCTAAGAATGAACACATTCCTTGTCATTTTCCTTGGGATATTTTACTCTGCACTCTTTCTTGATCTCAAAGTTGTGTGATTTTTTTAAAATATTTAATTGACAAGAATACAGTTTATATTGTTATGTGATGTTACAATGAATACAAATTGATCACATTGAGGTTTCCGATAGGACCTGTCTTCACCATTAGCAGGTGTAGGTGCCAAAAAATGAATTCAACTTATACATGTACCTCTACCATCATGAAATAATGAAATATAGACTCAGCAGTCCTGTCAACATATATAACGTTTGTACATGGGCATGATAAATGTTGAACAAGTTAATTTTGCTACTGGTATTCATTTCTAATAACTCACGATTCATTTTTATTAGTAGACCAAACGATGCTTCTGAAGTTTTGTCAATGTTCTTTTTTCTTCATGTTTTCACTTGTTACAAGTTGCAACAATGATTGAATTAGAAATGTTTAGTGAAAGGCTACATTGAAGACAAGGTAGTAGCTAGTCTCTATTATTTTAGTTGCTAGACCGCTACCTCTTGGTCACAAGCAGCAGGATACAACTGTTAACTGCATGGCACGAATCCATTTCAACAGTGCTCATGCATTTCTTCTATCATCATAATCATTTCTATTCCACCTGTTTCTTCATGTCATTCTTCCATCTGATTGTTTGATGGCTCTCTAAATTGCTTACTCAAAGCAGTATTATTGCATTTATTCGTATTTGATTTGTTTTCGGTGTTCATAAGGAGAAACCCTGACAGGCATTCTTGGACTTTAGTGTTTGCCAGAACAACAATAAACCGTCATGCTTCATTGAATCTCCATCTTAAATCCTTCTCTTATCATCATAAATACATCATTTCTGAGCAAAACTCATCATAAAACAAGATGACCTCTTGCTCACTACCAATAACGTGTACCAGGATTCTTATATTCATTTTCAGTTCAAATTTCTTCATTATGTTGTAAAATTATGATAAAAAGACTTGTGGTTGAAACTGATGGCAATTTCTGAAGTGTGGAAAGCTAGTCATGTTCCAGTATAAATTTACACTATTTTGATGCAATTCATCAGTGGTTATTTAGATATCTAAGGTCTAGCAGCGAAGTGTTTTATTGCTGAATTGATAAGTATTTCAGATGCTGTATGTTACTAGGCAGGAGAGTGGCTAAAGCAGACAATACTGCTATTCTCATGTTTTGCTTCATTGCGCACAGCAAGCATTTCTCCTCTCATTCCGACAATACTTCAACAAAATTTGATATATCATGTATAAAAGAATCATGAGTAGATATTCAATGTATTATCAATTTAATGCAAGACTAATGAAACAGAATATGAAAACTGAAAGCAACTTCAATGTAGTGACATGACTGATGTGTCAATGTTTTTAGTTATATTTCTATTTCTATACGTGAAATAAAATGGTTTAAGAATGTGACTGTGACGTGCATCAGTGAGTTGTTCACATCAAAGACTGCATGTATCACAAAGACAACAGAGAGCATCAAAGACAAATGATTTAAAATCTAATAGCATTCTGACAGTAATTCGTCAAAAGATAGAACCGCTATTGCTTCAGTTGAAGACTGATACTTTATCGCATTCTTCATAGGTTATGACATTTTGTTTTGTGTTCACAGCCACTTGTACTGTGTGTTTACATAGGAAGTACACGTTGCCTATGAAAACTGCTTTATGTACAATGTTTTTGGGTAATTTATAATTTCAGCATAGAATGCAAAGCTGAAAAATCGTTGCTCACTATCGAATTAAAAAATATCTATGTTTTGTATAGGGATTTCCCAACAATATCTGTGAGTGCTGTAAGCTGTATGATGATGTTGCATTCGCTAAATGGTTCACCTATTTTAATGAGTCCATATCTCTGATCTAGCTCAAAGAACAATAGTTCATAAACCACATCATAATTACTAATCATGTATGATTGTCCTCATGTTACTTTCAATACATCCCTGTAACTTATAATGGTCTACTTATCTGTAATGTAGAATTTTGAAGGCGTGCACAAATACTAATTTTTTGCCAAGCAAGACGCATGCAAAATTAATGTTTCTGGGAGGACTACAAAATGCCCTTGTATCAATATCATGAAGCATGTGTTCCTCTGGGGATGAGGGCAGCAAGTGTTGTGATTGCCTGCTCATGTCCCCTGCCCATCTATATTTAATCGTCACAGTGTTGAGGATGATGGATGCTCAGGCACATACATGGCCAGTGTAAAATGTCTTTGATTGCTCTATTCTGCTGCATCAATTATTGAAGTGAAACTAGTTATTTAGGATTAATAAGGAGTTTGTTTGCTAATTATAATCATTTCTATCTAGTTTGTTTCATATTCTTTAGTCATATTCCTTTTCCTTCGTGAACTCCCAAAGGAAGCCTTTAGACGTAGATATAAATTGTAAATTTGACACACGTGGTATGTGATTTGGCAACTAGGAAACAATATCTAGTGTACAGTTTTTATATGAGAAAAATGAATACTCTGCACCTACTTCTATACTTACATTATTATGTTGAGTGAAAATAAGAGAACTGGCGTTCAACAACAGCTTCTGGGCTGATGGCATAGCACATATTATTGCAAGGGTAATGTGCACAATGGACATTAATGTAGAAATGTCACACATGCTGTGAATTTTGTATTATAGAATTCAATGTAAATGTCTTGCTTCATAGTCATTAGAAACTCAAATTTTGAAATATTGAATATAGTAAAATGCTACTTAATAGCCCATGGTGATTATTTGGATATCTCTAGAGGCAGAGGGCATCTACATGGATACCTCACTGAAAAAATCCCATTATTCGAAACATCTCTATCTAAAATCAACTTTCTGGAATTTATTCATATAGGGGCTTTTATTCAGCATGTTGCGTTATTGTTTCTTTATATACTTCAACGGGTAAAACATTGTTCTTATTTGTGGAGAAAGTTAATCAGAAAAAAAAATTGTTGGCTACTTATTAGCATATATTTTGATATTTTTATCAGTTTGCATTGTTAAACCTGATCAGAAGTATAATTTGATGGGGTAATTCACACAATAATCCAGCATAAATCTCTCATCATTTCATATATATATCTTAGTTATGTTAATTTCATAACCATCTAAATCACAAAATCTAAAAGTATTGGCATATGCCAGATTGCTAGTTTTCAGCAAGTTTTTTTATCTGGTGCTTTTTATACAGGCTATGATCAATGGATGTTATCTAATAATGTCTACATTATTGCAAGGAAAACTCAATCAAATAAAATTTTGTGTATCGTATTGAATGTATATGTCTGTATTTTACGCAAAACTTCCAAGAGATATTGGACAAACTAAGCTTACAGACTGGAAATGATTTTCTTTCACAATAGAAAAGTTTAAGTGATCAGGTCGCAAACAATTACCAGGTATTCAGATGATCTGATATTTGTTAGGTCATCATTCTATTCTACAGAGTTTCTCTTTCTTATCAAATTGATTTGTGTGTAGTTTGAATCTGAGATGCACTTGAACAGGAAAATGAAAAAGCCAATGCTACAGCTGTCATGTGGTGATTGTAAAATCAATTTATAACTTTGTTTCTTTAGTTTATATATCTGGACATTTCCAATTTATATGTTAATTTAAATGACGTAGTAAAATAAAACTCCAAATGTGACGAATGAGAGAATTGAGGACATCAAATAGATGATGAAATGCAATGATGAAGGGAATTACCTTTAGGGATGAATAATTTGTACAATGTTGACCTTTCAATTAAACACCTGTCTCTAGGCAAGCGACAGACTCTCATGACTGTGCATGATTTACTCAAGAAGGTGAAATTTCTACTGCTCTGGTTTCATAGTTGTAGGGTTACTCAGATTAATGATATATCCAAATAGTATTTTGAATTAAAAAAATATATATGCAAATATTACACTAGTAAAAGATTAAGTTTGATTGTGCTTCCTCAATTTAATTTCTGACTCCAAATTAAAAAACAAAAAACAAAAAAACAACAACAAAAAACTAAAATTTAATTTGTAAACAAAGTTTAATGGTCTTGTATTATTGAATAATATGTGCTATTGGAGTAATAAAATTGGAGCATAAACAGCCGCCCACACAAGCACATGCAATACACACCAACTAAAATATATACGTGTATAGCTCAACAAAATTAAACACAACAAAGTCTAGTAATATGATGTTCTGACAGTTATGCAGAGCTAACATAGAATAAAACTAACATTCCACCCAACTGGGCCAATTCATTGGCAGCTGCTATTAGCATCCCAGCTGATTAACTATTGAAATCACGGGTTTGTTCCATTTAGCATTGTCAATTATTCACTCTGATTGCTTGCTTCATGTTTACACTATTCTATTCAATGATTAACCCAATGATCCAACCAAATTGATTTGATATTGATATAGAGTACCATATGGGATACATGAATGAGGGAAGGATAAATGTAAATAGTTGTCTATAAACCTATGCTTATGACATCTACTTGTATGTAACAAGGACCAATCTGTCCATATATATCTTATGCTTCTTATTTTACTAAAGATCATATTAAAGACTTAAATTACATTTCCATACCTCAGAAGACTAGGATGTGGGATGTAATGGCATCTGTCGAAACTGACCATAGTATTTGGCTCAGCTGGGTCTCTGGTGTATTGTAACAGCAGTTTTATTCGGAGGTAAATTAAGTTTTATGTGCACACTTACATTTGAAGGACCAATGAAGCCTTTTTGGAGAATGTTACTTTCTTTTACGAGAAAACTAGGAAAAGTTAAAACTGGTAATTTTTATGAAGTAGCTCCATCGTTCAGTAAAATTTTAAAATGTTTTTGTGCATTGATGAAAACTGAAATAAGATCAAGAGGGAAAGTTGGTGTCTGACCAAAAGACTGATGCTGATGACTGCTAATTGTAGCACGGGGATGTCATGATGAGGCTACCGTTGCATAATTCATCAGTACCACTTATTGCTGATTGATGCCGTTTGTCACATGACTTCATTCCATAGGATATTATATTATTATCACAGCATGGTGTGCAGGAATTTCGTGTGTATATGGAGAGCATACAGCTCAGTACTGGTGGCAAAGCTTCAGCTTCAGCATCAGCACATTCAGCAGCTTATCTGATGTGAACAGTGCTTAGGCGAGTGATAATCAACTGTGTTTATGTGTTTCAAATCTGTCCCTTGCTTCTAAGCAACTAATGAGCATTAATCTTCTATGTTCATAACACTTGTAAACTTTGTTGAAAATTCGCTACATCAATTCACTTATGTCTGGTGTTACAGCTACAGCTTCTTGTTTGGTGACTTCTTCTGAATAGTAAATTGATCATTCTTTTAGTTTAATGTTCCAATTTAGAGAAAACTGTCAGTTGAAATCATTTTTGTTATAAAAATATTGTTTGTAGTAACGTATATTAAAGGTAGATGGTCATCATTTGAAAGGTTCACTGTGTACTGGTTCAGTAACTTGAACAATTGTCAATGTGCAAAATATTGGATTATGAAATAACTTTACAATTGCTTCTAAAGAAATGAATTTCTGTTTTAAAGACGCAATATACAAAAGAGTACAATCATTGAGACTTGAAATGTAGTGGATCAAAAGTGAACACAGGAAGTGTTTGTTTTTTCAATTGCATTGGCCGAGGCTTTGTAGTTGGGATGTAGTATTGATGGTGGGATTAGGGTGAGGTGCCTTTACTTTAGGGCCAGGGAACGCAAGTGTGTGCTGCTATTCATGGCTCTTAGTTATATGAATCAGGGTGCATTTGATGTCATTTGCCACGGAGAATCCTGAATTACTGATGCACAGTGAACTATTAAAAGTTTACAATTACCATTTCATGCATAATTCATCATTTTTATTTGAAATTTGTGGCCTACATCAATACATATAGATTAAAGTGACTTTTATTCAGGTAGGGTTGACAACTTGCCTTAAATAGTAAATGATTAGATAGATGTTTATAGAAATTCAGTAAATTGTCATCTTTGAAACAAATGGATGATAAGAGATTGTAAAATGCGTGTGCTGTACATCATCTTGCACCTGCTACAGTGTGATGTATATGGGAAGGTGCATTGCGTGGGATGCAGATACTGCTTTTTCTCAAACTGAAGATTGCATGACAAACCATACAACTCAGGGCGATATTGAAATGTCTAAAACCTTGTTCATTTTGATCGCAGGGTAACAGGACATATATATTCTTAGTGACTATTTCTAAAAGGTATGATATGACAGATTTCGACACCATTCAGTGCAAAAACACAGTTGCAAGCACTAAAAATATTGCTCAACTTTGAAATTTGTTTATTTTCCATTGTTGGATGAATCATCTCAATAATTCAAAGCTTTTTAGTTCAATTATTTTGTAATGATGAGACCAATCGAACATAACATTTTGATCAACATTTGATAAAACACCCTTTTAACACCAAATAATAAACGCGTTTTGGATCCCATGGACCATTAAATTGACTAGACTTATTAGCTTGAATTCCCAGTGGTGTTTCCTTTGTCCTTATCTGTTACTTCCAGTGACAGTAATGTTGTAGGCTTCATCTAACTATCAATTCTTTGTATTTATCCTCATCTTCCCTCTATTTCTGGACACCATTATCAATAAACTCTGATCCATGAAAGGGAAACTCCATTCACACAACTGAGAGCACAAGCATACAGTGTGCATTTAAGAGTGGACTGTGAGTGTGTGTGAGAGCTGTGTAATCCTCCGTCAGGGGGATTAGTGCCCTGCAGTGCTCCTCAACCAATCGCATTACCTATAAATCAGTACATGTAAATCTCCAAGATGGTTGAAAAAAAGCCTGGCAAATTAAATTAGTGAAATGAAGTCTGTGTCGCAAATTCTGGTTCTAAACTGATTTCTGAAAATAATAACTGGTGTTAGTGAGTGTTTTATTGTACTTCTGAAAATGTGAACTATACGATATAATGACACTGTTTATTTTCCCCGAAAGATTTCGAAAGGTTCTACACTTTTATGGTGTCAGTTATCTGTCTTTATTTTCATAATCACAGGAAGTTCTGTCATGACGAGAACAGCTGATGTGCATTCTGAGCTGGACAAAAGTTTGTCATGTGGTGTTCAAAGTATGATGAAATTTTGGTCTCAACAGCATTTTCATTCTGATTTTTTGAATTGAGAGATAGTGCCGAGTTCACTTTGTTGCAAAAACTGGACAGTTTCTCCTTAAGTTGCCGTACCATGAGTTGATATTAATCAGCTAGCACATTGCCAAGTATGATATATGGCCAAATATCTGTCAAGCGCTTGTTTGTAATGGCAAGAAGTATTATGAGAGGGGCCAGTGACCGTGAACCCATATATCCCTGCGCAGCTCAGTATACTCAGGTGATAAGATTGTAGAAGTGGACAGTTCAATAATGTTTATTATATGTCTTATAATATTTGTATCTTAATAAATAACACGTTTAATGTTTACCGGAATGTGATTTTTTATGATGATTCCTATATGAATTTTAGTCACATGAAGACTGAAGAGTATAAATTTTAAGATCTTCACATACAAAAATTCTTTCAAATTCAATGACTTGAAAGTGCGCAAAGTGTGCACATTATTAATATTTCTATAAACATAGTACAAATTCTTTTGTTTTACTGTATTAAAGGGAAGAAAAATCCTTATTAATTTAATGTAAATGAATTGATATTGCATTTATAGATGTTGAGTAAGTTTTTATCTTGTTTTTCTTTAAATACTAAGTTATAACCTATTGGGAAAACAGTAATAAGACCCTGAAACTTAATAGCAGTGAGTTAACAGTAGTGTTCATTTTAGTATGTTTGCGATGAGGACTCTGCTGGTCCAATCCTCAATGTGATTTGACAAGAGACATTTGCTGAGCAATAGAGCTTTTAGTTCAGTCATAAAGAGCCTATTCCCATCAACATAAGAGGCCGATTGTGATGATGAGGGTGGACAAGCCTCATGTATTATGCACGCTCAACGTTTTGTTACCTTTTTACTCTTAAACTTCCTTAACTTCATCCAAACCAATTTGTTTTGTGTCATGCAGCCTAAATGGTGTCATGTGCCAGTAGAGAACAAAAATCCATTACATTCCATTCAAATTCGAAGGTCAGATTTTCAATTGGTGTTGTTATGACTGGATATAACATCGCAATGCTTTCCATTATCGTTCAGCATTGTCTTATCTGTTGGAATTTGAACCAATAACTTGTCATGTTCATGGAATTATTGGATGAACTCTGTTTTTTTTCGTTCAAGTTTTTGCTATGTGAATAGATAATATTTAACTTGATTCAACTAATGTGATCTATAGGGAGAATTAATGTTTGTGATTCATATTTTAAGATATAAACAAAGTAGAAATTGTGATGATGAACAATTGTGCACTGGTAAGTATTACTGTAGATCGTTCTATTTGAACACTGAATAAAGTCTGAATAATAATGTAGCTCAACATAAATATACATTCGTTGATATTAAATAATATCTTCTGTACATTTTCAAAAAATATAATAACTTAAGATAAAATATATTTGTCATAATTATTCTAAAACCTTTGAATAATAATTTACATACACAATCATAAAAACCAAATTATGTATAAACGAAATCCTAAGTTCTAAAATTGACACCAAATAACGTTCATACGTCATAGGTGGATGGCGGCTGGTAGTAACAATAGTCTATCAGCAGTTGTACCACTCATGGGGGTAAGAATGCTTGCAAAACTACAATTAGGCTTGAGTTGCTGTGGATATGGATTCTCAAATTACAAATTGATCAACAAATTATAGAATATAGACAAATCAAGACTTAGGAAAAGAACAAAAAATCATGTACATGTATAGTGAAAGACTCAACGTTATGAAAGCTTGTGTGCCCATTTATGCTACAGCCTTGTTTTTTCAAGCTTGCTAGATCAAACATTTATCTGTTGTAATGTGGTCACTAGGCTTTCATGACTTTTCTTCAAAAACATTTCCTTTACTTTATCACAAATATGAAGGTTGGTGGGAGAAGAATGTATTTTGTCTGCTGTACTGTCCATCAGTGGATGGTTGCTGGTAGTCACTAACCCTCTATCAGCAGTTGTACCACTGATGTGCAGTGCCAGACTTACCCACATGGTTGCTATGAAAATTATATGGTTGCTATTGGATATTACATTGAATACTGAATTAGAAAAAGGTTGCTATAGAAATATAAAATGTAGAAGTATTCGTGCAAGGAAGTCAAAATGGATTTTGTGAAA
Source organism: Streblospio benedicti (assembly GCA_019095985.1). NCBI lineage: Eukaryota > Metazoa > Annelida > Polychaeta > Spionida > Spionidae > Streblospio > Streblospio benedicti. The sequence continues at coordinate 20,646,095 of CM032662.1, forward strand.
ATTATCTTTGGAAATAAAAGGATGATGTAAAAATTCAGATTGCAGAACTCCTCTTGTGCTACCAGGAGACATCTACCGGCGCTTGTCTCGAAGGGTATGTCAGGATATGTGTGTGTCTGTGTCTGTCTCTATTATGGTAACATGATTAAGCTGTAGTCAAAGGATTGTCACAAGAAAAATAAAATAGTAAAACTTTATGATTAGTTGCAAAGAAGGAAAGAGATATTTAATGTGTACTTGAGTTTATGGAACACTATACCATAAACTCAGTTACATGATTACAACACCTTCAGTGGATAAAATATTGGTTAGTCAATACAAAAGCTTTCAAATTTGAAGCACAAGTGACAAGCAAGCTGCACTGGAATGAGGATTACAATAACGCTATTTCAGGCGTTAACATACTGGCATGTTTGCTGTCATTGATCTGGAGTTTACAGACTGCGCAGACACATCGTAATACTTTTTACATGAACTTCATCAAATTTCCCCAATAGTGTCAAAGGATGAGAACTATGAATATCATACTTTCACCTTAAAGAGTAGTTAGAATAAAAAAAAAAGAATATAAGAAATATATTTCAAACCTGGTGAACAAGACATATGTACATTCATTTGAAATCCATTTGAAGATAAGAAATTAAATGTTCAGCATATTATAGATAGCAGGATATATCAATCTAAATTGATTTTAAGAGAAACATTGATGATAGCAAACAATAGACAAACTATTTCTATTAATCAGATGGTTAAGTTATGAGATTTTGTAAGCTCCTGCTTTTATAATCTATATGTACAAACTGAGTGAAATTGTTTTACCTGTATGCAGGAAAATATATGTATCGTTATATGTGCAGTATGAGTACACATATTTCACGACATTCTCATAATACAGGAAGGAGGGAGGATGGACAATGGCACATATTGTGGCCAGTATTGTGACCAGTTCTTCCTCGATTTGTACCCGCTACAGTGATGACAGTTAGAAGTGTGAAGTGACAAAGTTAGATCAGATAGCCAGCAGATATTGTCACTTTTACTATGCATTTATTAGTAACTGTGATCATATTTTATTATATATATGCATATATGTCAGTGCCTATAGTATGAATGGCAATTGTGACACTGGCTGATAATTTCTGGCTGTCTGGGTGTACGATTGAGTGAAAAAGGATTTGTATTGCCAAGGACAAATTATTTGGGAAAATAATTGATTGCTCAATAATGATGTAGAACAATGACATGATAACTTAACAGAACTTTAACATGACTTTTGTGACAAATGTGCTAAATACAAAAAATATATACATGTAAATTCAAAGGTATACATGTATATCCAGCCAGGATTCCAATATCCTGGCATGCAGCTGATTTGCCATGTCATATGTTATGTTAAACATGCCAATATGTACTCATTGTGTGATTCATGATGTTTAGATTTCATTCAAAAATTAAATATTTGAATGCATGAAAGTAATTGGGAAAGGAAGAGCTCATGGAATATATTAATTTTCGTGAACAGATAATCATCAGGATTCAAAGTATGCACGACTTCTAATTAGTTTCATGCATCAGAAGTAATCGGAAGAACTTGCGGTCTTGAGATTTGTTATGAATTATTGTTTGCTACATTTCAAATTGCATTTATTTTGCATATTCGCATAGTTTTCAAGATGTGTGTTATTGCATTCCATGTCTGACAGTATTCTTGACTAGAAGCATATGATGAAGTAAAACTATGCGCTCTCCTCACTTTACATAATGGCATTTGTCCCAGATGACTTGTCAGATTGAAAAGGTCTTCGTCTTTCATATGATCTATAGTTTAATGTCAAGGTTTTGTTTTGTCCACTCTATCTTATTAAAAAATGCATTAACATAAATAATTGTTAAGATGATGAAACAATGTATACTTCTTCTATTGAACCAATGCAGTTTGTAGCCAAGAAGGTTCCAGATTCTAGAAATTATGGTGAGGCTCGACAAGTTCTCATGTTTGTCATTGAATACACCAGTAAGTGCAAATTTTTGTGTAAATTTTATCTGAATCATATCTGGTGAAACACTTTCCTGTGTCAGATATTTTCATGACTTCTATAGTATTTATTCCTACAATGTATTGCCCCGCATAGATGGCAAAGTATGAGCATTGATAACTTGAATATTTTTGTGTAAAAATTCATGCTTAAGTGGACACATCAATAAGATACAACAACAAAACATTTTTATGTGTGTGTTCCACTTTTACACAAATGAATATTGAAGATACATTGGAAGAGTAAAAAATAAGAATGCTTTAACACTGCCTAGGTCCTATCTGATGTTATTCTTCAGCATCCGTATCAAGATGCGTTCCTCTGAAGGCTGATCCCATCGTTAAGCCGGTATTTGTAATGTAATGGCCAAGAATGGTTCAAGGCGTGATAAATTCTCCGTGTAAGTCACCATGTAACACCGAGCCATTATTCTTGAGAATAAAAGCACACGTAGATCACCAATATCATCCCCTTTCACACCATTTAATGAATATACAATGTAGATAAAAGTACAATAATTGCAATAATAGACAATAGTTCAAAACAATTTCTGAGTGACCATTTCTCAGAATTTTGTGAGACACTTTTTCACCTTGAAGGGCTCAAATTCAATTAAAGACTGACGAAAGAGTAAATACACCTCACTGTGTACTGACTGTACTCGGGATCTTAAATTTAATAAGACCATCAGTAACGTTAAAATGGACAGTAATGGAGATAATGAAAGGACCTTACCCACTAATATTTTACAGAAGCGCTCCCACAATTCTCCAAAGGTGTACTTTTTAAGACTTCATTTCAAATAAAAATAGTGATTATGTATAGATAATAGGAAGATTTAGCGATTTTTACCTGAAATTATGTTTTATTGTAAGTAATAAGTATAAAAATGGTTCTGTCGTAATTGATCAGACCTTCCTATAGCTGCTGATGCCGGCATTTTACCTGTCACAGAGAAGTAGCCATGTTTATATTTGCTACTCAACCTATGCCAAGGATAAAAAAAACGTACCAAATTTGTATTTATTGTATTTAATGGTAATATAAGAACACTCTGAAAACTAACTTTTATGTAAATCTGTTGAACCAAACAAAAATACCACGGGATTTCCTCCAAATGTCATTTCCTCACAGTAAACCATTTTCAGGGTATGCTAGATTAAGCGTCTAGGAAATTATGTGCAACAACCAGAACCAGCTTTATTTTCATTTCACATAAATAAGCATTCAACATATTAAGTCTTGATCATGAAAGCATTTAAACTCTTACTTGCCAGTTGTACATTTGCAGTCGTGTACTAACCACTGCATCACTCTTCCCCATGCTTCAATGAAGCCTGTACAGATCTAGTTCTTCTGACACCAAGCTCAATCCTGTCTTGAGACATAAGCCCGGGTCAGTCACACCAAGGCCCACTGAAACGTTCATTTGCCACAACCCTGAATATTTCTAAGCCTTATCAAGTGGACTGGGTGCTGGAGTCTGGGTCCACTGTAAACACGGTCCCCCTAGAATGAATCGATATATTTGGTATCATGTGTAAAGTTTGAACAAAAATGATCTGTGCTCCATAAGTTAACACTTTAGGTTGTCTAGAGGTATACACATACAGTGTACTTATACATGCTAACGCAACAATCCCAATGCTTTCTCTTTATCTGTGAAGCAATGCAAAGATGGATTCAAATGGAAGGATTAAGCATAACATGGACCAGGGGGAAAAGTCACTCTATCAATAGTGATGTTTTGAAGGCTGACTAATAAAGCAACAGGATTGTCTCCTTTTAATATGGTTATCACTAACAAATACACTTCTAGAATGAACAACCACTTCATTAAGAAAATACTAGAAACTATCGACTATGCACAAAAAAGACTGGTGGACATAATTTTGATAGATCATTTTTTAGGACAAGTATAAGAAATATTGTGATAAAAACACAATCCTGTAACCCTCTATTTTTAAGACAATTAAATCTCCCCGGACGAAGTCTGAAGGGGGATTTCTTGCTTTGCTTCTGTCCGTGCGTGCGTCCGTCCGAAATAAACAGACTGATAACTCGAAGACTACTTGAGCTATTGATTTGCAAATTGAATATGTCTTGTTTGAGGAAAAAAGTACCTCTCAAAAAAATTTGTTTGTACTTTGGCCTACTTTTGACGAGTGTTACATAATAACCTTGTTAACACTCTACAGGGAGAAGTATTTGACCTATGGTCACCAAACTTCATATTTAGCTTTGTTGTACTACTCTCCAGAGCTGATTAGATTTTGGTGTACTTTGGCCTACTTTTGATGAAGTTACGATGTGTTTTTAAAAACAAATTATTACGTAATTGTGTTTATCTGTCTCCTGGGAACAGTTTATGACGTATCATCACCAAACTTGACATGTGGTATGTCTATATCACTCTCCTCACGTGATTTGATATTGGTGTACTTTAGCCTACTTTTGAACTTACGAGGTTACGTAATAAACCTTGTTAACACTCTACTGGGAGAAGTATTTGACCTATGGTCACCAAACTTCATATTTAGCTTCGTTGTACTACTCTCCAGAGCTGATTAGATTTTGGTGTACTTTGGCCTACTTTTGATGAAGTTACAATGTGTTTTTAAAAACAAATTATTACGTAATTGTGTTTATCTGTCTCCTGGGAACAGTTTATGACGTATCATCACCAAACTTGACATGTGGTATGTCTATATCACTCTCCTCACGTGATTTGATATTGGTGTACTTTGGCCTACTTTTGAACTTACGAGGTTACGTAATAAACCTTGTTAACACTCTACTGGGAGAAATATTTGACCTATGGTCACCAAACTTCATATTTAGCTTCGTTGTACTACTCTCCAGAGCTGATTAGATTTTGGTGTACTTTGGCCTACTTTTGATGAAGTTACAATGTGTTTTTAAAAACAAATTATTACGTAATTGTGTTTATCTGTCTCCTGGGAACAGTTTATGACGTATCATCACCAAACTTGACATTTGGTATGTCTATATCACTCTCCTCACGTGATTTGATATTGGTGTACTTTGGCCTACTTTTTTTACGAACTTATAAACCTTGTTAACACTCTACTGGGAGAAATATTTGACCTATGGTCAAAACTTCAAACAACCACTCTACAGAGCTGATTAGATTTTTTTTGGCCTATTTTTGATGTTACCAAACAAATTATTACATATCTTTATCTGTCTCCTGGGAACAGTTTATGACTACTCTCCATTTGAGCTATATCACTCTCCTCACGTGATTTGATATTGGTATACTTTGGCCTATTACTTTTTTTGGTGAACTTTGGCCTACTTTTGATGAAATTACGATGTGTTTCAAAAACTTATTATTACGAATTTGTGTTTATCTGTCTCTTGGGAAGACTTTATTACCTATCATCACCAAACTTGACATTTTGTATGACTGTATCACTCTCCCCATGTGGTTTGATATTTGAGTACTTTGGCCTACTTTTCAAAAATGGCCTGATCGGGGAAATGGCCTGATCGGGGAAGGGGAGATTTACGCCGTTCCCGACGACTACTTGTTTCATTATAGTGAAGTGGGCATTTTATGTGGTGGATCAAAATTGATGTGCTTATTTATACTGTTTTGAACAGGCCATTTTCCAGATAGTTTCACATATTTGCTAATTTAGAATTCTGGTACAGGCAAGAATTCTTACCAACACTTGCAAGTTAAAATGGTTGGTTATAACTTATTGCCAGTGCTTTGTAAAGTTAACCAGTGATTATAGTTAAGTTATATTTGTATAAACTTTCACCTTGCTGGGACAGTGGTTAGCTAAGGGGCAAATGGTTTATGGAAAGTTAAGAAAAAATGTGCTTAATATGTGATCTATCATAACTCTCAATAAATCATCATTAACATGGGATAACATTAACTTCATTTATCTCTGAATATACATAAATCAGATTGCTTTGAAATACTTCAAACTTAGTGATAGATAGTTAACCTTGTGTCCTAAATCCTAAATGATGTGTTTTGAGGCTCAAAAAGCGGAGCCCATTTCTTAGCAGTTTGAAGACAGGGCTGTTACCCTATTCATATGCAAGAGATCTACTCACATAGATTTCTATATCCATCAGTTTTAACTTGTTTGCGATGTCATTCCTTTTAGATCATTCTTTTTCTGTGTATCTACGATAATCGTGTAAGCAGATATATTTTGGGCATGGTTTAGTTCTCATTGCATTTATTTTTATCTTTTTGCAGTGATTTATCAGTCTCCTCTTAAGGTTCTTTTTGAATACTTAATAAATATTGAATGTGGTACATGACTACATGTAAATCCTAAAATGTTGGTTTCAATCACATTGAATGTTTCTGAAAAAAATAACTTCTATAGTCTGAAAAATAAGATAATAACTTGGAGCACAGAATGTATCGATTCTGGACACGTATGTAAAAATCAGTGATACAAAATATTGAATCTGAAGTTTCTAAACTCAACTAGTAAAGATCAGTAAGTTGTTTTAAGTCTCATGTATTTATCAAAGGTACATTAAAAAATTGACTGCACCACGTAAAAAGGAACCGCAGATTTTAGGTACCCTTAAAAATTGTATCATCTCCGTACATCCAAAAGCTTCACATTGCACTTAAAGGGTCATTTTTGGCAATCGTAAATATGCCATGGTACTTTGATATACATATAATGAGTAGTTTGAGCCCAGAAAAAAGAACCACATCTAGAACATGCAATATTAATAAAGTTTCTAAAATCCTGCAGCACAATGAAAACTGAGCAGCCATGCTATGATAGACGGTTTCTGCTCGACGACAGCGACTAAGGCTCCACTGACCCACCTGTGTCATTGTGAGGCGACGCCTTCTCTACTTCTTTTCTTTATTGCACAACTTGTCATTTGGCCTTTGTAATTCATTTTTTTCTCCGTCTTAGAAATGGCTTTGTTACAATGTGCAAAAGTTATTCAGACTAAGTTTTATACAAAATTAATTAAATGACGGGTATTCCATTTAGATCTTACGGTTAGATTTTGATTGCAATTTGTGTTCGATAAAATACAATGCTTGATTTTGTTAAGAATACATTTTTAAGTGTACATCTGCAATCTTTGCATGTACAAGTACGGTAAAGGGTCTTGTACAATTTACTGCTGTCAATACTATACCATACAATACAACTCAAAGTGACACGACTTAACCACACCGCATTGCATTGATGCTTACTTGTAGTGTGACTGATTTCATGAAGAGTGTCAAAAGTCTCTTTTTACTTCATATGCTTCGCAAAGAGTTTGCTTTATTCCTATTGTAGGTTGATTTGAAAGTTATCAGTCTGTACAGAAACATCACTGGTAGCACCTACATGCAGTGATGAGTGATGGCATTTCACATGGAGCTTCAACAGATGACAGGGCACAGTCATTTGTCATTGTACATAGTCACAGTTGACAGTTTTTAAACTTGAGCACAGAGTGTATTGACACTGTATTTCTTATATATGCTTGAGTAGTGCACATTGATGAAAGTTCGCTTACGTAAGTTTCTAACCTTTTACATCTTCTCTTATAGGGGATTAGTACCAAGAGTATGTAATATGCTTTATTTACATGTAAAATACATCATGAGGAATTTTGTACACTGAGCACTGCTATTAAAGTAGACCGAGAGAACGTTCAGTTTTAAACAAGAGTAAATGCTATCAATCACAAAGATGATGTACTTTGCAAACAGACACACTGAAAATGATATGATAACACGATCAGAGTAAATGTATTCTATCTACAAACTTAACAAACCGGCTAGGATCTTAAAAGCACAGGTTTTAATCAGGAAAACAAACTAGTGTTTTGATTTCTGAAAGATTTTTGTTATGATAGCTGAAGGATTTTTCTATGTTATCTGAATAAATGTAACCACGAGTAACGTGTAATTATGGAACAATGAGAACTACACTTAGACTAAATACCATTGTATTATGTATTTCTATTTGCTTCATTATTCTGTCATCAAGCACTACATTCTTCAACAGTTTCTTCCATACTGGAAATTCAGTAGTGTGACTGACCTTATGATACCTGTGGGATAGACTGTAAAGTCTCATATGTTTTAGGTGCTTGATTTTAGAATTTGTTTCATATTCTCAGATTTCAAAGTAAAGCATACTTAGTAGATTCAATCATGTCACATCATTGTTATCAATGATCAAAATGGCAAATGATATTGGTTCTTGTGACCAAGGTCGTCACACTCAGCTTGTAGAACCTATGACAGCATTGTACATCTAGTTCTGATAACAACTGTCGATCCAGTTGAATGACATTATTTATTGTTCATACATATAATAATAAGTAGAATTACTGTTACTAGGTAACACAACTTCTTTGTGATAGCACTGCCGTAGTGATCATAAGGCCTTCCTCTTACCCCATACACCACTTTGCTTGTACAAAGTTGGGTGGGCTTGTGTGAATTTTCTTAACTTTCTCGACAATACAATACAATGCATTCATACAGCGCCTTGAAACCACAATTTAATTGTCACAGTAATAAGAAGCTTAAACGTATTTCACATTCATGGCTTTTTTTGAACCATATTTGATTCTACATATATTTATTTACTTGAACTATTAGCTGCATGTTACTCAGAGTGAAATTGCATCCATCCTCAGAATAAATGTCAACTATTTTTTACACGATCATACGTACACATTTTGCATCATTCATGCTGAATAATTTTTATCAACAGAATTTATATACATATTTATTATGACACTGAATGTCTACATTCACTATACGAGAAATATTGTGCAAGGTTTTTGTGCAAGGTCACATTTTGAAACATTGATTTTGATGGTTTGATTCATTGTAATTATTATTGATGACATTTTCAACTATTGTAGGCAATGAAAATCAGCGAACACTTGATGTCCTGTTGAGATATGATAATCCGTTTATAATCTTTGTTAGCTTTGTTGTAACATAAATGTCCAAACTGGAGAATAATAGGACATCGAAGCCAACAAACAATCCGTCCACAAAATTAGAAAAAATATTTCTTCATCGTGAGCCGGTGCTTAATGTAAAGTTATGAAAATGTGAATATTTTTTATGCTGGTTAAGTTTAGTGTGGTTTTTATGTTGCAGGAAATAGTGGACACGTCTGGCAAGTCTCGGGTGCGGACGTACACCATACCTTCCTTAGCCAGCCCTTCCATCTACCATGAGGTGAGATCTTCAGCCATGTTCTATTGACTTTAAATATGATACATTACAAATATGGTATTAGTTAATTTTATCTCGTTGTAGGTCGATAGTTAGTATTGATAAATGTGTGTGATTTCACCTTCTCTCAGATCACTCTCTCAACATAGTGCCTTGAAAATGTGTAAAATTCTTGGAGATTTGTGAAGATCCACACTGCATGAAGAAATCTGTTGTACATATGTACTCCGATGTGAAAGAATAATGTAGCATATAAGAGTTTTTCTCTATACTCTAATACTGATGGTTGCCATTGTGAATTAATATTCTAAATGCTCATATGCTATGTTTTTAGCAATACTAAATTGTACTTGCTCTTAAATGATGAAGAATACTCTTAAAATATTTTAAAGAGGAAAGCGATGGCTGTTTATTATGGTCATCATTTACAAAGAGTATTTGGCATGTTTCCAAACATTCAAGTGGGATAGTGCTTTAATTTATTGTTTGTTAGTGTGGTTTAATATCAGAACAGTACTCTTTCAAAACTGTCTCATGGTGTTAGATTATGATATTTAGCTCACCTGTCGGAGACATGGTGAGCTTTTGTGATCACCTTTTTTCTGTCATCCATGTGTCATCCGTTCCTAATTCATATTTGCAGGATAGTTTCTTTATTTTTCATTCAATTTTCATCAAACTTGCACACATTGTGTATCCCTATATGCATTATATGGTCATCATTCCATATTTGAATCATCCTCCTGGGAGAAAAATTGACCCCGCCCCTGGGGTCATCGAATGTTTTTATGTCCACAATTCATATTTGCAAAGAATAGTTTCTTTATTTCTCATTCAATTTTCATCAAACGTGCACACAGTGTGTATGCCTTTATGGTCATCATTCCATATTTGAATCACTCCCCTGGGGGGAAATTGACTCCGCCCCAGGGGTCCATCAATTTTTTTGTATAAACCATATTTTTTTTTTTTTAATTTTTCATTCAATTTTCATCAAACTTGCACACAATATGCATGCCTCTATGCAGTATATGGTCATCATTCCATATTTGAATCATCTTCCTGGGGAGGAAATTGACCCCGCTCCTGGGGTGCATCAAATTTTTTTGTTTTTTTGTCTTTATTTTTCATTCAATTTTCTTCAAATTAAAACACAATGTGTATGGTTATATGGTTATCATTCCATAGTTGAGTCATTCATCTGGGGAGGAACTTGACTCCATCCCAGGGGTCCGTCTATGTTATTTTGTATAAACCATAACTTGGTCATTTTTCATTCAATTTTTACCAAATTAAAACACCGTGTATGCCTAAATGGTCATCATTCTAGTCTTTAATCATGTTCCAGGGATGATAAATTGACCCTGCCCTAGGGGTCCATCGACCATTTCAATTTTCATCAAACTTGCAAAGAAATTGGTCTAAAGCTAAATTGTTTGTTTTATCTGCTATAACACAACAATATCAAGACTCCACACAATTACAATCAAGACTGTATAGCTACAAACTTAAAGAACTAAAACATGACAATTTAATTATGAAAACGTAAAAGTAAATAAAATGGTGTTTGACAGGTGAGCGATATCGGACCCCATGGTCCTCTTATTTTTCTCTTTAATGAATGAATTAAAATCATAGTCCTATGTATCAAGAACCAATTTTTCTATGCAATCTGTGTTCTGTATGCAGTCTCAATCGGTATAATGATTCATTATAACCAGAGCCTGGTGAAATGTATTTGTTGAAAATAATAGCGTTTTTATGTGTGCAGCACATATAATCTCTGTAGTTTGGGTCATGAGAATGGAATTACTATTAACCCTTTTAGCAGCGTCCTTGCCTAAACTGATAAACTGCTGGCAATTATTTCCGCGTATCTCGCTCTCACAATCGTGCTAATGAAGTGTCTCTGCTCATCTCCCTTCCAGTCATATTGATCCTAATGTGTCACAAACTCAACCAGAGATTTACCCTTTCTACACTGCTAACTAAATGAAATTCCCCATTCAATTTGAATTTTAAACAAGAACAAGCATCACTTGGTTGTTGGATCAAATGAATACATCACTGTTAATGCCTTTTTATGATTTACAGATTGCCAAAATATCAGTACATGTATTATTGAATAGAGGAAATTTGAAAACTGTGCACAAGTTCACTTTATGTTCCCAAGTATTATCATGTTTCTGTGTTCATGTCATTGAATCACGACTTCTATTAACTCCAACACTTGCTGCTAGTCTATTATATACTAAATTCAATAATAGCAAACATTATATAAAAGTAGTGAATCCAAACACATATGTCATGCTATGTAGGATTGATAATGAGCAACAGTATGTCATAAATTTGACTTTGTAAGGAAAATAAAAAGGTATTTTGAAAAACTTCCCTGGTTCTTTGCACTCAAGACCTACCACTTGTAGTTGTAAGATGGCGTGTTTGATACCAGAATGTGGCAGAGGTGTCTTACTAATTCCATGATCATTTGTAATTACAACGAACAGAATGAAAGAAAATATGAGAAACTCCTAGTGTGGAGCAACAGAATAATTCAAGAACTTCTACATAGGGAGTATGTTTAAAGCAAAAGTGGCCATAGCATTGAAAATAATCAACACTTTCTTCTAGATTGCCTCCTTTATCATAGTGTTGAATATTCCATATTTCAACTGATCAATGATACTCTAAACATAACGTATGATAACATTTCGGTTTCAATGTTATTACAGCTACAAGCATATTGTGACCTTGATTATGTGAAATACAATAAATTATTTGATTGTGTACATTACATAGATATCAAGAAAAATCTTTGAAGATTTTAGTGCAGTTTATCTGCTATTATATTATTATCTTGTGTAAATATATTTTTTCTGAGAATGCTTATATCAAATTTTAGTACTCTTTCTTAAATCTAGTTCTAAACGCAGAATCCACCATTGCTCCTTTCTTGCGCTATTCACTTGTGTTTCTTTGCCCATAATTTAGGGAGTTCTCTGTCCTCATTACCCATGATTTGTGGTGGCCACGATGATTGTACACCCTCACTTGAGCCATGCATCTTAGTTTCTGTTCACACAACCTCTCATTTCAAAGAGTGTATGGTTGTATTCTGATCACATGGACCAAACCAATTTTATGCATGTACACTTCAACAATCATAAAACATCATAATTATATATTGATTGAAGTAAAAAATGAATTATCATTTTAAGGTTATATTTTAAAGTATCAAGGAAGTGGTCAAATGTATATTGAGCATTTTACTGTTAAATTAATTTGTGATAACAAAACAAAACTTGTTCCATTTTACTCAAATAATAATTTTGTTCATTAGCTCTAAAATTTTTATTTGCACATCAAATGTACAGTCAATCTTACTTGTGCAAGTTTTGCCTCGAAAACTTGAGAAAACATTTGCAATTGTATCAATGGTGAGCTACTGTGCACATATTTCATGATTATATGACTGATGGAAGTGATGGCAAAATAGCTGATATCTTCACGGAATAGTCTGCATAGTTTGTCGAGAGAGATCATCATTATCAAACCGTCATCCTGGAATGACATGTGCAATATTCAAATAATTTTTGTTTTCATAAATTGAAGATCAGAATACGTCGATTTTAAGCGTAAAGTGAATTTTTATTGTAAATTTTAGTTTACAAAAGGAAAAGCATTAGTCAGAAATATTTGTAATAGAAATCCAATTGTATTGATCTTTTGCCCCAAATCCACTTGCATATGGACTCCACCTACGTTGTGGAAGAAGATAAGTCCATGGGATAATCTGATGATCTGTGTTCTTTCTCTTCATCCAGGCTTAGCTATTGTAGCCATGTCCAGTTACCTGCTCCTTGAGCTGCCGCAATAATCAGCTTTATATGGGCAAGCCCCAAGGTCGGGGTCATATTGGCTCCCAGCGCTTGCCCTTAACTGACCTTGCAAATGCCAGCGTGTGCTTTACTTGGGCCATTATGCACCCTAAGTACAGGGGCTCTGGGATGGATAAGCCACTTAGTACACAATTTGTTATATGTAATTTGAGTGTTGAAATAGAATGTCTGTTGACAAGTTATTCCTATGAAACATGTCATTAACAATTGAACCAATTAGTTGAAGCTGCATTTTATTTTATAAGGTGTAAGATATGATGAACTGAGTTATGTTTATGTCGTCAAAAGGCTCATTTACGACACGCTGTAAATAATCAACTCGCATTTCAAAGACAGTTTGATTTGAATATGTAGGTCCTGTTCAGCAATGGCAAATATTTTGCCAATTCAAAATTCGGGCTCATTAGTCATACAGAAATTTTGTTCCATTGGACATTGCAGTATTTTCAGATAAGATTCTGTTTGTGTTGAATCAAGTAGTGTCTATCTTGTTTTATTATGTCTGGTCGCTGCTATCATCAGGGCAGTGTTGATGTGCGTGTGATACGCAGTAGACGGCAAGACAGCAGAGCACCTGCTTGCCCTGTACTTCATAACATGACAGAATTTTAGCATCTTGACGATTCTTCAACTTCTGGTGAGAAATCGTTTTAAAGCAAAATTTAGTTCTATTACATAGAACATGTAAAATGATTATGAAAATAAGTACCGGTGTTCCATATTGATAGATATACAGTTTTTTATTATCTTTATGAAATAATTCAACAACAAAAACATAAAAATTGATGATATTTTGTGTAAACATATTGCTGCCTTGTATTGTACTTGTCATTGAGAACGTAATACTGGCGATTGAAATAAGCCAACTTCAACAATTCATCCATTGCACCAAATACACCATTAAATCAAAACATCTCTCACCAACCAAATACCCTTATATACTTGCATAACAACAATTCTGGTGATAGAACCTGCTGTGAACTGGCATGTTGATTTCTGCAGAATATAGCTTTGATGATGAGATGGTAACATGGAATGAGGAATCTAATGCTGCATTTATCAGGTGAATGTGTGAGAGCAGTATGGCGGCTGAACACCCCAAACCATCATCACCTTTGACTATCACCCACAACAATCTACACCTATATTCAGTGTACTCTGTGTACTATTTTTATGATATCATATTTATGTACATGTATTCAATAGTCAATATCAGATGATTCATAATGAGGAGCAAAGCCAGCACACAACCTCCAGAGAATGTTTACCTGGGCCTTTATTTTTTGATGTTATGGTTTACAGACACACAGGATGCTCAACTGTCGTCGGAGGAGGAAAAAAAAAAATTGAAAAATAAAACATTTTCACAACGCACCCTAATAATACCAACGGCGCTGCAGCGGCAGCCACGTATTTGCCTAACTCAACGGCGAGTAATTTGAAATATGTTTGTACTTCTTTAAATATCCACCACATGGACATATACATGCAATATAATGGATAACAGTTCATTTATTACTTACTAGGACACGTTATTGTTATAGTATGATGTTTATCGGAATTCCAATGAGTATTTTAAGTCGGAACAGGCCATTTGATTCAACGTCTCGTATTATCGCCCGTTTTTCCAGCGGCGGAATTAAAAAAATACCATTTTTTTTTTCAATTTTATTTTTATTCCTAAATCCTGTTTTTTTGAGCGGCTGGTCTGTAAACCGAAAAATCAAAAAATAAAGGCCCTGGGTACTTTCAATGAGCTGGTCAGAGGTACATGTATGATGTTTGGAGAATAAATGTTTAATGATATAGTATTTGATTAAAAGTTACAAGTCATATTACATATTACAAATTCATCCAAAACGTCAGCAAATTACAACAAATTCCTAATGGTATCATCAATTGTAATATTTATGTTGCTAGATCTTCTAGCTAGTTTCTGAATTGATATGTACATGTGTTTTCTTTCAACTTAAAAAAGAAATTACGAGCATCTTATTCATTTTGTATTTATTAGTTCACCTTTTCATACTTTCTATAAGTCTGTCTTATTCCAAGGAAAATTTCTAATGATACAGTAAGCTGAACATGAAGAATTATTTTTGCCCTCTTTAGGCTCTAACATATACAAGGTTTCTGGCCCGCTGGTAATTGGTCAGAACTCTAAGTATCAGATGTCCTGAAGAAACCTCTGACACATAACTATTCTCATTAAAAATTCTGACCAAGCACAGGCTGTTAATCTATAATCATTGTAACAATATGTGTATTGAGATACTGTATGCTCCCTTCGTAACAATATGTGTATTGAAATACCGTATGCTCCCTTCCCAGCCTCGTTGTCATATGCCGCGTACTCAAGTGTATATTCGTATTGTCACGGAATAAAGTTCTTATAAAAATCTCTTCCTGTGTAAAGACTTTTGTGTTATATACGAAAGGGCATAATAAAACATGGT
>CM032662.1:20668702-20793223 GCA_019095985.1 Streblospio benedicti
ATTAGTGTGTTTCAATCCTAAATGAGGAAAGCATCTTGTTAGATATCTTCTACAGTTGAAAACGAATACAATTAAATCTTCCAAATGCTTTTAGAATGTGTAAGCGTGCTGCTTTTGCTACTTTCATGGTGAATGTCATTCTAATAGTTGGCCAAATAATACAATTTTTCTATACAATCCCTATAAATGAAGTATGACTCCAGTCTATTCAATACAATACAATACAGTATAATACTATGCAACACAATGCAATACTAGAAGGGTACTCATTGGAGCACAAAGTCCCAGCATCTTTTGAGTGTTTATTTGTAGTTTAAACTGCTTTTTTTATGATTCGGATTGCCTACAATTATGGCTGTTATTAAGCATGAATATTTTACCTCCCTCTCTACTCACTAGTTTCGACCAGAAAGCTGGAATTCTCTGTCTAATATACATGTCAGTTGGAAGTTTGCCGAATTTTTCAAGGACCATATGACTAGAAATTATTAACCCTTATCAGTACTTTAACTAAAACATACTAATCAGTATTGTAGGGGTCAGTTTGGACCCTACAATCATGTCATGTCATTCGCATTTTAATTCCTGACCTTTTTGTCATACAAATGCATCCTACAATAATTGCGACCATGTCAGATAGTAAAAATAAAAAGAAACAGTCATGTTTTTATTCAAAGAATTTATTGGATACCAATAGAAACCATTGTTAATACCATTTTGGCGAGACTTTCTTTGTTTTCGCAACAACTTCTTTGGGCCGAATGCAAAATCTCAGAGGGTCACATGACCACCATGGTGGCGGCAGTCATATGACAGCAGTGGGTAGGGGGGGGCAGTCGTAGCGGTCACGTTCAGCTCGGGTCGGGCGGCCAGGCGGATTTCGATGGCCTCCCTGGCAAGGGAAGATGAGGAGTTTCGCAGGAAAGTGAGGGAGGCCATCGAAATCGTGACGCCCGAGCCGAGCTGAACCATGACACCGGCTACGACTTGCCCCCCGTGTACTCGACACTGCTGTCACATGACTGCCGCCACCATGGTTCTCATGTGACCCTCTGAGATTTTGCATTCGGCCCGAAGAAGTTGTTGCTAAAGCAACGAAAGTCTAGCCAAAATGGTATTAACAATGGTTTCTATTGGTATCCAATAAATTCTTTGAATCATGAATAAAGAAACCCAGGATGAATCAAACATACATTCAGTTAGTCATGTTTTGGTCATGAAAATATTTCAGTTTGTCAAGTTATTGAAGAAAGAATAAAACAGAAGCTGGAATTAGTCATTAGGGTCCAAATGGACCCCGAAATTCCATAACTATGCCAATGAAAATATTCATTCATCTGCTCCTGTCACACCCATAACTAGCCCATGGAAAATTAAGAGTAAATCAATTAGGAGTCTCTGTCTTTAAGTGACAGCCTTGTATGATACTCCTGACTTCAACCATGTGGACTGATGTACACGCTTTATGTTATTTTAGACGCAATTACTTTCCGACATTCATTGAAACAAGATGCATACGCTAGCTTTAAAAACAAAAAATAATCATTATTATATATAACCATAGGTCGTATTAACACCAAAAATGTCCAGGCCCATCTAAGACTCATTCTTTGTGGGATGAGGAAGTTTATGGTCATAAAATTCAGTAGTTTTCTTCAATATGTCGGGCAAAGGTTAAGGCAAAACAAAAATCAGTAGTCCTCTGCCAGTTTAAAGCTGGACTAAAAATACAATAGAATACAAGAACATACATGTACAAGAACATATAAGTTAGATATCATGAGAAGATTGCTGTAAACATACACTTAGTGACCTACGGGTAATAGGTTCTGCCTTTTATATAGCTTTTTCTATTCAGTTAATGTGCTCTTGTTTGATTTCGTTCATGACTGATATTGAATATCTAACTACTCATCAGATTATATATGTATTTCGTCTTGTAATTTAGGTTGATTATAAATTATTAGCTCATATTGCTAGGTTTTTGGTACTAGTAAATCTGAATACAAAACTGGCATTTTCTAATCAAGCAGTGTGTTGCAGAATAAGATGTATTACATTGTACGTTCTGTGACCTAATCACTGGCTTAGAAGGCAAGTCTGAAGGCATGTACTTTGAAGACAGTGATGAAATGTCTTGCATCAAAGTGAATGTGTGTCCAATAGACAGCTAATATTGTGATTAGCCCTTGCCAAAAGAACTGAGTTGTAGTCTTGAAGTCTTTTTCTTTTACTCCCACATATTTTGGTTTGAGATTAGTATATTCTCAAGATAATTTTTTGATTGTTTGAATAAAAAAAAATTCAATTTCATATGACAATTATATAACTAGCTGACAAAATATTGCACTCTAACGCTAGGTTCCAAGGAGCAAGGGTCATTTTTTGAGTTTATGAGTTTGGAAGACTCAAAAAGTCAATTTTTTTCCAAATACTCATTTCATAGAACTTGAAATAATACAATTGAATATAATGTAACTATATATCCCCTAATCCTGGGATGCCCTTCAGGTGAGTACAAGATCACCATCATGCATATTAAAAGCCACTGAACATTTGTGCAATTAATGCGAGTTTTTAGGGCTTAATGTCAGTACACTAGTTAGAACTCAAAGTCATTATCTGTCATTCAAAATCACAAAATTGGCTTTTGTTTAATTTTGATTTATTGCCAATCGGTTTTCTATTTAGATCATAAGAATAGAAGACTCAGACATTATGTTATAAGGACAGGACGATTATAGGATTCTTGTGTGAGACAGGGGTTCATGACTTGCAATACAATGTCAGTGATGTCAAATTGGTTTGATATTCTAGCTATTGGTCAAAAGTTTCATAGGTTTTATCTAAATATTTGTTGTTAGGATGGAGGTGGGTGCTATCCCAATGGGATGGTTGCAGTCAGGATGGGGTGGTGCTCTTAGAATGTAGGCTGGTTGATGTTAGGAGTTTGGGGGGTGTCTGTCCGTATTCTTATGGTGAATAGTGTTACATAGGTTTTCAATCAATCAATCAATCAATCAATCAATCAATCAATCAAATCCTGCATTTATTTAGGCAGGCTCTATTGATTCATCATTCAGAGTGTGTGGTCTGGCTGCCCTGTCTATATCTTCGCCGCATTTTTCAAGCCTTTCAGTCATTAGGATTTATGAGAACTATGTCCAGAAGCACTCGATCCTGTTGCATGACTTTGTCCCAACTCTTATTTGATCTTCCCTTGCCTTTCTCTCCTTCAATTACAAGCTTTCTTACTTTGCTAATCCAGCTGGAGCTGCAATCAACCAATTCCTCTAGAAGGCTGTCTGAACTGGTATCATCATAAGGTTCACATCACACATGCAGAGAATTATAGCACATAGCTCTTGTCATTTCTTCTCAGGCGATTATTGTCGCTAAAGGTCCATACTTTTGTCATACATTCTGTCAATTTGTTCAGTGTAAATCTATGATAATGTGCCAATCAATCTGGCAGAACCAGCTTCTGATCTGAAACTATAAGGAAATAATTATGTGCTACTGTAAGGTAATGGTATCATAATTATATATGTAAAAGTTAATAATGTAGAGCAGCATAGGCAAGGTAAAGTGCCATGCAGATTTGATAATGAGGATCTCTAGATTTTGATAATTTCCTGAAACCATAGAAACCAGTTAGGCAGAAATATCATGGCAATTGTGAACATATGAATAAAATACAAGTCCCTATAACTGTTTAGAAATATGAATGGGCAAGTTGAGTATTCAGTTTTAACGTGTTTTCTAGCCGCCGAGTCTGGCAACGCTGGCTCTGACAGAGAGTTCTCTGATGCGTTACCACAACGACGAGCCAATAACGTTGACGGTGGGGCCCATGTCCCACGTGGAGAGTATCAATGCGCAAAACAGGTCAGTGAAAAAAGATCTACTAGTACACAGCATTCTTATTAAAACAACATCTACTTTGCGTAGAAGTAATAAAATGGCGTGTCAATTTTTAGATAAAGATTTTTAAAAGAAGTTCATGTAAAAACACATGTGTATTCAACTATTCTATTGACATTGTGGTACCTTTTTCAACTTTTTCAACACTATATGTATTATTCTGTTATTGTCTAAAACTCGCATAAAAAAAAATCGAAAATTTATCATGACAAAAAGTAGTGTTTACGATGTTTGAACTTATTCCATTGATGCATTCATCTTATTTGAATATTTTACATTGTATTTTATCCTCAAGCTGGAATAGACTTTCCCTCATACATATATAGTAATCTCAACAGTGCATGTACCGGTACATTATGTATATACAATTATGACAATAAGTGTTGAGTCTGTGTACAGTTTTCCCATGCTTTTTGACTCTGTATTGTATCAGGAGCTATAATCGTATAATGATGCCACTTCCCCTCAGAGAAGCAAAAAATCAAAAGGGGCCACTGCCGAATAGCTTCATATTAATAACCTCTTGAGCGTTAATACCTGACCTCACCATAAAAAGTAGTGCCGGTAATAAGGATCAGGCACGGAGATGGGTGATTTTGCCTGTGGGATAAAACTGCATCAGAGGATGAATACCTATTGGGCATCAATAAAAATAGTGCAGATGACACGCTAATGAGAAGCTGGCATGTAGATTTAACCGAAGGCGATTGTTTTTTTATCTGCTATTTTATGATCTATCACTTTGCATGTTTTGAAAAAACTTGATTGAGTAAGTTTTCTATGGAAACATAGTGAATATATGTCAGCTTGTATCAAAATTACAGTTGATATTCTACAATGCTCGATGGGAATGTTACTAGTAATTGTATATGAAATTTGGTTTACCCGGTATGTATTTGAAAAAAAATTCATAAGTTTTGTTTTCTAAAAATCACATTGCACAAAGACAGTTACCAGGATAAGATCCTGAAATGTTTGTCCTGGTTTATCTTTATATCTTGAGATAAAGTATATAATGTAAGCAAACTATTTCCAAAAAATCATTAGTTACCTTTCTCCAATACATGTATGTTAGTCATATTGGAATATAAATCTGTTGTCATGGCATCATGCAATCAGGTCTTGGGGCTACAATTTGACACAATAGATTCTGCTGCTGGCAATTTTATGATAAAGTAGCCTCAACCCAGCATGGCGTTCCTAGTTCAAAGTTACGCCCCAAAGTTACTATCACGGGAAGACACGCAAAACCAATTAAATAGACTCATGGAAAGCTGCAACTGAAACAAATGCCCTGAAAGTATATTTTTTTCCTCCTGTATGTGATATGAGTAAATGCAAGGGTAACAACATTTACACTTGAAGATATTGCTTAATCGTTATGATTTCTATTTGATCCTCAAAAATATTAGAAATGTATCAATAAATATATTGATGAAATTATTGTGCTTACAAATTTCTGCTATACATATTTTAACCACAATGCAAACTACACAGATGGTTTCTGCTTATTTACTTTGCTGGAGTGGTCCTATGGTAACTGTTAGCTGTGAACCCTGTGTATATCAACCACCTTGATATGCTTTACACCAAAATTTATTATGAAAACTAAGATGCATGTTTTTAAAAGTTTATCCTCACTTTTGACTAACTCAATAATGAGTTAATATAGTACATTGAGGACGCAACAATTATTTCACTCTGACATTGTGTGAAAATGGCCGTCTTTTTACATGTACAAGTAGGGAAAGAGGTTAGTGCAAATGATGACTCAATACAGCATGGAACAACATGACACAGTGCGACATGATGTGTTAGGAAAAGTGCTAAGTGTCCTCAAAAAATGTACTCATCCACCTTGTACAAACTCTATACTTGTATGCAAAATAGACCAGAATTGGCTACTAGTAAAAAGGACAAGTTGATAAATCTCTTTACTCATACCCCACAAGGTTTAACTCTTCAAAACTTGGGACGAGTGGCTAATCGTGACCCTGATACAATAATAACTTATAAGTAACAATGACGTATGTTTGCAGACTGTCGGTGCTGACGTACATCATGAGCATGTACAACATGGAGATCGGGGAGCTCGGGCCCAACTCACACTTCTCCGTCTGCACCATGTGCTCCAGGTGGGTCCACAATAACCATTTCCAGCTACCAGGTGTTATTATCTACATTGAAAAATAATAACCCAAGTAGTCTTGGTTTAATCACAATTGTTAAACATGGGGATTAATCTTTTTCTTTCAATATTGTAAGGATACAGTATTCATTTGGTGTGTCAGAAAAAAAGACTAGTAATGCAATTTCAAAAAAGAAAAAAGAATTAATTTTTGTTCTACTTCAGAAACCATGATGTTTATTTTGCAGATTATGTAAAAATGGGTTTGACAGTCTGGCAGATGACATGTTGTCCACTAGTCAAGGTGCTGGGTCTAGAAGGCAGTCGCGGCGGAGTAGTGTCTCTTTTCGCCAAGATCCAAGGATACCATTAGCATCTAACTTCCTTGTGGAATGTCTGAACGGACTATATTATGCAATGTAAATGTTTGGTTTTACAATGAATGATAAACTTTTACAAATTATGTTGCTTTCAATTTTTACATGATGTGCTTTAAAATATTCTGGAGAGAGTAACTCATTTTTATGGAAAACTGTCTCTGAAATTGTAAGATGACAGCGAAGTCCACAAAAGATTGATATTACCCATATGTTATCTTCATTTCAGATTCAATGGCCAAGCCCGAGAAGGCCTACTGGCATTAGACCTCATCCACATGCGCGCCAGTTACGAGCTCTACCCAGATGTTCTTTTGGTAAAAATTGATTTTCTAATCTAATTTGAAATGATACATTTATAACCAAAAGTCCTCTCTTGTAACCAAAAGTGTGTTTCAGGTAAAGTTTGATGAGCTAAAGATAATGTAAAGATATATTATGAGAATTATTGAAATGGATCCCACTGTATTTTTTCCTATTGCATTACTTCCACTAGTGCAAAAGTTTATAGCCTCTATGTCTAATTGAATGTCTATGATTCATAAAATGTTATGAGTAATTCAAAATACCAATAAAACGCAAATTTCTTATTTAATTGAAAAAGTGTGACAATTTCCTTTCTTGCATATGCATCTACATGTACGTTTACGTATATCTAGTTTTCTTTTAATCTGCTTCCATTAACTCCACAAATTTTCTCTTTTTAGGTGACCAATGCGATCCGCAATTCTCTGGCGTACAACCCGTCGGGTCAGCCAGAGGACGGGCCGATGGGCATCAGCATCGCTTTGTCTCCCAACCAGACCCACAACCCATCGTTCCTCAAGGACGCCATCACCAACGCATCGTTCAGGACGAAGCGAATGCCAGGTAAGCAGGGCTACTATTACTGCATAGAAATGCAACAAAGTAAATGCTCGCCGTAGTTCAAACAAAATCGTAAAGATGACGGTCATTGTTTGTTGTTTTGTACTCTATGTGATGATGATGGTGCTTTCAAAGATTTTAAAGTGATATGGTATATATGAATTTATAGCATGTAGGTGATAAAGGAACTATGTATATGCAAGCAATCCTTCAAGTACAAAATATATTCTTAAATATGTTTAAAAAATAGTAGCATTTTAGATAGTTATTTTCTAGCCATTTTATTTTGTTGTGTTCATGATACTAATACTATATATTGAATGCAAATCCATTCTTTTGTTTCGTGTTATTTTGTTTGTCATGTATATTATGTGCACATGTCATTCATAGAAAGCTAACTTATCTAACTAAGTTATACTTGAAAAGAAAAAAATTCTTATTCTAATTGACATAAAACTTAAGATCCTTTTCTAATGATTTTATGTATTCACTGGTTATAAAATAATTGACATTATTTAATGAATACACCACTTATATATTTGCTCTTCTTAAACTGTTCCAAAATAATTAAAATGAGCAATAAACAATTTGACCAATATTATCAAGAAAAAGTTATAGAAGCACATATTTTAGATTTAGACGTTAAGGCCATCCTTTTTATATAAGTTGGATGACAAACCCGACGATGTGCCCTAATGAACCCCGATAAGTTAAAAAAATGACACTAACCACCTTTTATTTAATAATTGCCGACGATAATAAAAACAAAGCAACTTTATTTTCTTCCCATCGCCGATCTGTCAAAAGATTTAGTACGAATCATATCGCGGGTCACATGACTTTTTCTCGCGATTCATAATGCAAACAACAATGGCGCCATTTTACAGTCGATTTCCAACGAGCCTCAATGCCATTTGATTCTTTATGAATCTTACATAGTCCTGTGCGCTTGATAGAGGCTGCGCCGTGTTTTTGACCAATCAACGATCACCGACCTAGTTTTCTGCACACAGTAAGCATGGCTGTTTGGTTGTCATATTTTTGTTAAAAAATCTCAATATTATTCTGGCCTCGTGCCTCATCTAATTAGATCTTTTAACCGCATGACAAGAGAGGCGATTGGCAAACTATTGATCAAGTGTGGACGTCGGAGAAGTAATATGTATTACGAAACGATTGACATTTGCAATCGGACTTCCAAACTTTGGGCCAAAGATGAAACATGGGTGACTGATATATAGTATTGTCATGTTTGCAAGCGTTTCTTTTTTTTTTCACGAGGCCCCCCTATCAATGATAAATTCCGTCTTTTTTTTTATTATTCCCTCCCTGTCGCTTTTCGGAAGGAGGGTTTTTTAAAATTTGCCCTGCCCCCCTGTCAAATTTTTTGCGTACAAAAAATTCGTCATCCAACTGATATAAAAAGGATGGCCTAAGCTTCCAATGCATGAATTATTACCATGTTCATGTACATGTATAGCAATGTAAAACATACCATATAGTAGACTTGTGAGAGTAGCAACTGCTGATACGATAACATACAATACAATGTACATTACAGCACAGTTCAATATAGTACAAAACAATAGTATAGTATGCAACCATCCAAGGACCCACCCCCATGATCAGGCTCACCCACTGGTTGAACCATAATAAAACTATTGAAATGCCAATGTAAATACATATTCATGTAAAAGCTTACCTCATAAATGGACAAATTTTTAACCTAAAAGCTTATGGCTAGAGTTATTGGGTACATCCAAACATACATTTATCGGGGCCTATATCGCCAAGATAGCATGCACATCTGACATTATAACTGTACATAGTGAAGAAAACTATCTTAGAGCATAAACCAATATTTGTTTGTGAATATTAATAAATGTTTTGGTGGTGCCAATCACGTGCACACTGCCAATAAGTTGGGCACTATGTCTAATGATATAGACGTACTGGTATAGAGAAATAGATCAGGCTTTTTTCAAGTACATATAATAGGTATATTCATTGGATATTAGTGATTGAAATGTTAACATGACCCCATTTACATAATTACTTAAGTGGAACTCCACTAATCTCACCTGGTTAGCTCTATTATAAGAAAGTATGCTCAACACTCTAATAATGAAGAACAGATTTTTCATTACATAGACATTGACATTAGCACCTCATTTGTGTGATTGTCATCATGTAAGCAGCAGCTCAAGCTCTTTACGTGGTGTTTTGTCATTGATTAGACCATTCTGTGAATGGTCATTGAGACTGCCTCTCACACAGCACTCTTGATTGAATTTCTTCATTTTCATTAGCCCTTGTCCATTGTTGACACTCTTCTTAATTAGTTAGGAAGACACTAATATATTTCTTGGAGATAGAGAGAAGATAGATATACCGGGTAGGTGAACAGTTATATATTCTGGTAATAATATTCTTGGTTAACTTTTCCAGGCCAAAACGATATCTGCGCATAGCACTCACTGAGATTGCATTACAAGCTCAGAAAATCTGGTATCAAGATATTTACCCTTTTTTCCTAATTATATTAGAAATGGTAAAAATATTTTATAAACGACAGTATAAGCGACAGTTGTTTCACATAAAGTAACGTTTTCTAACAATACTTCTTACCTTTAAAAGAATTCTTGATGTTACGATTGCGATCACTGGACCTTTCACCAAATGACAAGGCTAATTTGTAGTAGGACATATGGTGCCTTGTCTGTCTGATAGGTGCCTTTTTATCAGACAGCAGATGGAAGAATGTTAGGGATACTTATGTCGTGGTTGAAGTTGAGCAGAGATCGGTGATGGTGAATCTTGATGGCTTCCATGATCTTGCAACATCCTCTTTGTCTCTATGACCTGTACTGTTCATGTAGATTTATAAAAGCAATAAGAAACCCAGAAACAAAGCATAAAGAGCATCTTTACCCACCTACTACACTCGTGTTACCTCTTTAGAGGGTCTGCCAGATCAAACCAGATCAAGGTCAAGGTCATTCATCCAAATCAAGGCAAACAGTACTTTGTCCATAGATTTGGATGTTGCAAAGGTCATAAGCAGGGAGGATGACACATGCCGCAAGATCATGAAAGCCATTAAAGATTCATTGTCACCAGCCTCCTGCTTTTACATTTACATAAAAAAGAAAGTTGAGTAAATGTCCTCACAAGTCACTTTAACGAAATTGCACAACAAAAACATAGTATGAAAATTTCAGGATGATTTGTCAACTAATACATGTATATCAATAGTGAGGAAATGGGCTGACATTGACTTTGCAATAGTAACATTTGCTAAAAAAAACCTAGTTATTTGCTGACCATATTTACCCAAAAAAATAACACATACCGGTATGCATGTAGTTATATTTATAAATGTAAATAGGATGTAAATGTTTCAGTTTTACAATCTATTATAACAATGTTTCTAAGAGGAAAGTGTGTTGACTAACCTTTCAGAAGACATAGGTCCAGAGTCTGACGAAGAGACAGAACATGAAACTTCAACTGAACACGACGCAAATAAAAGTCCAAACAGAAAGTTGTCTGTTGGCAAGAAAGAGAAGCGGAAAAATAGCGACGTTCACAGTCCAAGTGCAATGGATAACCTGAGAACAAGATTTCGAATCCGGCGCAGCTCCTCTATTTCAGTCCCTCATAAAGGCATGCTGCTTGATCATATGTTTCACAGGATCTTGATTTGTTTCGCTTGTTCCTTGTTTTTTTTCCTCATGCAGACAATTGTCTCTGGCAAACATAAATCAAATCGCTAAATGAGACTTATCAATAATGAGTCAATTATAAACTTTTCAGTGAATATTTTTAGGATTTGAAAATATAAAGAGATGATGTATTTCACTTCAGCCACAAATGAGGAAAATATTCCAAAATATAAATATTTAAAATATGCGTATATTAATGAATAGATGAGTATATTTTTTATATTAGCGTGATGATGTAAATGGGATAATTGTTTGCAAGATGACGTAAATTTTGAGAGAATTAGTTGCAACCATTGCTTTGTATTTTGCTGAATCATAGGTATTGATATGTCCATTCTAGCCTGAAGCTTGCTGAATCTTTACTACATTTCACTCTAAACTAGTTGAGACATCCTGACGCTTTTGGGAGAATGACAAAACTTGGAGACTTGGAGAATATGATTTGATATAATTACACTGTAATGTTTTGCATGCTGAGAAAATAGCATGTCCTAGTGGCATTGACATCATCCTCTCACAATATTGATCCAGGAAGGTGAATGTAGATGATAAGGATGATCCGAGAAATATCATTATAAAAAAAGGAAATTCTAAGAATATTGAACAGCATTTCCATTTGTTCTAGATAAAAATCTATTGTTCACCCACAAATATAACTGTTATAAGATGGTAATATCTTGCAGAAATTTAGTGGTATTTAGTCACCAAGTCCTTTTTCATACATCAGATTATAACCTTGATTGACATAGTCAAATGACAAGGTTATCATTAATTTTATTTTCTATGCTATCATTAATCAAATATAAATATACAAACTAGTTTTAGTAGTTTTTCTGTCCTTTATACTCTTTCTGTACTAGTCTAACTATTTTTCATGACATTTCTTTTCTCTAGATTTTAGATTCTGTACTAAAACTTGATAAAAGAATCATTTTCTTGGTCATAATTACTTTATTGAAGTGTCAATAATGAAGTTTCCAATAATATTTTATTTTCTATTTTTCACTAAATAGTTCATGAATAGAAAATATTTAACCATGATATTATTTGAGGTTTGGAATAGCATAGTCTGCGATATGCAAATTGTTAATCACATTGAAATGGATGAATAACAGAAAACAAAAATTGTGTAATCAATGTCAATAGTTGTTTTTTCTAAAGTTGAAATCATTCATAATTTGTAAATAAACTGCACACAATTGAATTTTTTTTGTTCAATTTACTAGTAATCCTTTCAGAGTGGACAATGGTCAGTGTTTACTACCGGGTATCATTATTTTATGGGTCATGTGACTTTGTTGGGTTATTATCATTACAGATTACCATCGATTACAGCGATTATTTGGTATGAAGTATATTCAAGTTTGAATTTTTTTCTAGTTTAACGTTAATTAATTGCTTTATTTTAGAATAAGAATATGAAAATGGAATTTTTAACTTCATTACAGAAAATGAAATCATGACTGTTGACAAATGTGAAATAGAATGAATCGAAACCATGTGTCAAATGTTAAATCTATACAAAGTCAAACAGGGTTGCAACGTTCCAATACTTTTTATTACATTTGTCTTCCCCATTATAGCATAAGTACGTATTACCTATATACACTTAATTAACGCAGCCACATACGGTAATTCTGTCACCTATATGATAGTAGCGCTTCCTAAATTTTATCATGGCAATATTACATTGTGAAGCAGCCATGAGCTTTTGACTGATGCCAAACAATTAGATTATATGCATGAGCTAACCCTGCACTTTGGTTGCATTTCATTTACTATTAACTTATTTTTATTTTGTTTTAAAGACATTTGATGACTAGCTAGCCACATATTGTATGACAACTACACATAGAATTTTCATTGATTTCAACAAGAATAGAACTGATAAACAGTTATCAGGTTTAGATGTGAAACATTGGAATTCATTGTTGTGGCACACTAGTTGTCTTGATTATAAATGCTCACATTATAATTATGCTTTTCTTTATGATTAAATGTGACTGAATTAAAGTCACATTTGTGTTGCAATTTTATTATGAATCTTTGATGGTATACCTATAGGTATGCATGTAGGTTTCAAAAATAAAACCTTAGCACTTTGACTAATATCTGCCAATATGTGAAACAAGATATATGTATATAATTAACATATTAATTAAGTCGTCCATTTTTAGAGGATATTGAAGTTCCTGATGATGCAGAAGACAATCCTCCACATTATGACGATGTGGTTCCAGCTAGTCTGGAAGATAAGAAAACGTCTGCCATGCAACATCTTGCAAAGCCACTAAAATCAATCATGAAAAACAGGGAAAAAGACAAGAGTAAGGTAAATCATCTTGTATCTTGACGCATTGGTTCATCATAGCTGTCAAAGTACTATCCATTTTTGAATGAAATATATTCCTGCAGAGATTTTTTTTAAGTCATTGTCAATATTACAAAGAATATAACACAATAATTGAATCATTCTCTACAAGTTAATAATCAAATCAAAAATGGATTGCACTATTGCAATTACTTTTCACAATCACATTTAATTAAGTATTGGGATATTGAAATCTTGTAAGTGGCTATATATCAGATATCGGAAAAAAATCTGGTGTTTTTTCTACCATTTTAAAGCATGCATAATTAACACTTTTTCTATCTTGGGTGGTTTGTGCATGGCCGTTTTGTAACATTGATTGCTTCACCATTGGCTAGACTCAGGTGGGTAGGAAGGAGTCTGGTCGCAGTCCGCGTGACATCGTCAGTGAGACGAGCAGCCCCAAGTCGCCCAAACACTCGAGCTCCCTCACTAACAGTCTCAGCAGCCACACAGTCCCCACCAATGGGGACGTTGCAGACCATAACATGGTAACCGCATGTCCAGAACACCACTTAACTTTTGTTAGCGCAAGTCTTCATTTCTTCTCTAAATATTCAAGCATGGTTTGAAGGAAATCTGTTTGGTGATTCACTATGTCGAAATTAAGACTTCCTTGCATGTACAACAGTTCATATTATTTATTTTTTTATTTGATATATTCTAATCCTAACTATGTATTGTGAATGATAATATTCACTGAATATGCTGTAAGTTCTTAGTCTAATCCTTAGTCATAATCACATTTTTAAAGTGAACAGAATCTGAAGTGAACAGAATCTGAAGTATTTGTGAATGAGCAGTTCTAGATCAGAGTGCTTCAACTGTCTTTCTGTGCTGTGCAAATGTATCCATGTTGGCTGTTGCTGCTTTTGTGGACCAATTTTCAAACACTTACATTGTGTATATTTATGAATGATATATGAATGTAAGAATGATATAAATATATCAGGATAAAGTAGAAAATGTATTTTTAATAATGTAGTAATTGCACTCTCGTGTAACAGCCCACCCCCAGTTTGAGAAAATTTCAATTTAAAGGCCTTGGGCGCTTGGATGGTCATATACGGTATGCTCGGAATGCCATTTTGCAATACTCACGACCAACCTGGATACTTTTGCCCATCCCTTAAAGACAGTGAAAGCACCGTGTAAATGGTGTGCAGTAGTTAAGAATTAATAAGTCGAATGACAAGGATGGCAATTAACTGTTTGTTACATTTAAGGTCATCAAAGTAGACATGTATACGATTGTAGCGCAGACTACACGTTTACATTCACATTGTGCGTGTTCCTGCCCCTATTATCAGGTGCGTCTGAACGTAGTCGTCCGCAGCAACAGTAAGTCAGTCGCTGTTGACCAGCTGTCAGCGCTGGAACTCACCCAGCTGGACGGTGGCGGAGGTCAGCCGCGCTCCACGAGCTTCCCGGATGGCATCGCCACGGGCAACCACCACAACGACAGCAAGGCCGGCACCGCGCAGGTAGGGGCTCAGTGTGTGGAGCGAGTAGGAGAGAAAAGATTTGATATTTATTTAGCTACACCTATTTTGAATTCTGTTGTATTGCAAAAATAATATGTTGAAGTCAATTATGATAACTCTTGGTTTCATGTACAAAAGGCGTATCATCTGTGGTAATCATACAGAAATCATTTTCAAATGTATTATATGTATGTTGAATAAATTTGCCCTAGTTTAATTTAATTATATAATAATAAATGATTAGTTAAATTTACTCAGTATGATTTCAAATCCACACTGATGAAATGAATGATTCTCATGGATATTGGATAAGTATTGAAGTCTAGGTTATCTTCTGTCAAACACAAATAGGTTCACTATATGAACATACTTCGAGCTATAGCTCTGTAATTGTAGTTTCCTAAATACATCACCCTAGTACTGTTCATGGGCTCCAGTATCATGAGAGGAGGGAGGGGGTATGTATAAAATACTACATGTACAAAAATTAACAAACACCATACCATACACATTACCATATAGAATAGATATCTATTACATTGTATATATGGTAATGTCTATGTTATAGTGTTTGTAAATCAAAGTAGTATGCTAACCCACCTCCCTCTCTCATGATACTCAGGTCCATGGTTCTGGTAAATATCTCATCAGTAATTGCTTCTATTTCAAATATATTGCGTATAAGGTGCAAGAACCAAGAATTTACTGTAGGGTTGGATTGGAACTCATCAATACTAATCCAATTTTTGTGAAACATTCACAGTTGTTAACGAATGATTAGATAATAAACTGACAATTTTGTATATTGATTGAACACATTTGGACAATAAATCCCCAAATTTGGATTATGACTGCTTTTGGAAGTCATCAATAAATACATGTAGTAGGTATGTCAAAATCTGAAAGTTGCCAGACTATTGAAATATATTGATATACTGGGCTGCTTGAATGAACTAGGTATTTATGTTTAATATCTGTTTTTATTTCTGTGCAGATTTCTACAAGTCATTCCAGGGAGATCAGCCTCAACAACGGAGGCGGTGGGAGTCATCACTCCTCCAACAACTCCCTCAACACAGCACTGTGATAGCGAGGACATAGTCTGATAGAAAACGTGGAAAGCAGTTCACTTTAAACTAGAAATAATTTTACTGATCATGTTACAAAAATTGGTAGCTCACTTATTCCCGGTACGTAAATGTTGTAAGCCGTGTTAACCTCATCGCTAATGCATGTAGACACAAACTATGAAGTAAGCATAAAAAGGTTCATAAAAAATGTCATTGGTATCAAATAGTTTAGTTATATGAGAATAAGAAGGTGGTGATATTTAGGCTCCATTCTTGCAAATTGATTGATGTTATCGTACACACTTCTCCCATGGTTGGAACTGAGAAACCATTTAAATGTAGTTAGAAAATTCGACTTTTTAGGCTACTAATTACCGATTTCTGACACCACTTTAATGCAAGAAAATACTAGTTAGTATATAGTATTTCGCATGATGTAATTTTCAAGGTTGGCAAATCTGTTGAAGTTTTATTGCTTGAATGTTAACAGGTTCCGTTATTTTTTGTTGTTTGGTTAAAAAATCAGGTTATGATATATAGTACAGCACCATGTTATGGTAGTGATCCTTTAAGGATGATGCCCACAAACATTGTATTTTATGATCATGTTACAGGTTTTAGCAAATAGTGTTCTAGTTCTGATGAGAGCCCAGTCTAATGCTCATTGCCACAAGGTGTGTAGTAACTAAACAGTGTAAATAGATGGTTATTGTACACGTGAGATCTTTTGTATTAGCTAGATCTTCAGTATAAACTAGAGAAACATTTATTCGTGATATATAAATTTAAATGCATGATAGTATTAGTAATAAAAAAAAAAGTTGCTATGGATATAATTTAGATAATGTCTTCCACTTCATTACAATTAAAAAAAAACTATCATGATGTATTACAACCATTAGAATTGATATGAATAGGACTAAGTTAGAAAAAGCAGACAATATTTGTTGTACTTAATTATTTCATTTCATGATCTTGAATTAAATGTTTCTCTAGATACGGTTAATAAAATGGGCATTGGTTTACTAGTTGTTGTTTTAGAACTGGGGTATGTTTTTGCAGTTTTCAGTTTTATAATAGAGATGTTTGTTCATATTTTTGTATAGGTAACAAATGTAATTACTTATGTGTGTGATGATTATTGGTATAGTTGTATTGAACATGTTCTTAATGGATGTCCTAAAATGTGAAACATGTGTGTCTCTTGGAGGCAGCGGTGCCAAACATTGATGGTCAGTTTATGAATTAGGCTATTCTTTATTCACATTATTTCAAAAGTGATTCTTCATTTGCATTGCAGAAAATTAGATAATTAACATCTAGAAATTATTAGAAATCCCATGACATTCAGATCATATTAGCATAGTAGAGAGATCGTCACTACATTTTAGAATGTTTTAGTATTGGCATGCACTTTAATTTTGGTTGTATGCAATTTTGTTTGTCAAATCTTTTTTGTTTCAAAAGTGAATTATACTATTATTTCAGCTGTTTTATTAATATTATGTATCAATTTTTAGAGTGAATGAAAATATCTTTGTTAGATGCATTTTTCATACTTGGTGAAGAAATTGTTGATTTTTATGAATCTTGGAATACTTCTGAAACTCTGTAACCGTTAATTAGCATAATATATCTTGCAAACCTCTAATATAGAAAAGAAAAAATCTCAGGTCTTTATTCTTAAGATTGAAAACATTTCATTTAGGAATGTTTACTTGTTGAAGAAAAAGGTTGATAATTGTGTTGGTGCTAGTCATACACAGTATAACCAGTTTCATACATTTTAGGTACTAGTAGTTTATTTATGTTTCATAAGTATAGATGTAAGAAATTATGTTTTTTGTGGACAACCTCAAATAAATACTTGTAACCCTAGTAAATAATTAATTTTGTATTATATGGACGCGCAGATTATATATATGTATGATTATGATAAAAAAGTTGGTTTATAGTATCTCAACACATACTTAGTATGTGCATGTATCTTTTATTTAAATACAAGAATGAAAACTGTACATATTGTCTTGGTGGTCAATGTAGGAATTTCATTGTACTCCTGTTTATCTATCTTCTTTAAAGTGCAATATCTATAAAATAATTATAATATTTTTGATCACTTTATAATCAGTTATAATATGTACAGATATAAAAGTATTTGTTAGATTTTTATATTTTTTTTTTCAGTGCTGTACAAAGTTGCAGAGAGCTTTATGAATTTGATTTTATCATGAATATATGATTCGGCTATCCAGTCATAATAATTTTCATTCCATTAGCTAATTCTACAAGTTGTAGTTTCTATTGGCATGTAAATGTACTAGTAAAGTGTTTGATCATATTTTGTTAACATGTTGCAAACTGAATGTATTTGAGTATATTTTTTATCTTACCAGTATTGTAATATCAGGTGACCACCCAAACAAAACAAAACAAGGACGTCACACCCGAGCTATAGTCATGTTCATGTTATGGTCAACATCAAGAAAATTTAACTTTCACCAAATAAATGTTCATTTACTTTCTAACGTATAACGTATAGAAGATGTATATAATTATTTGGATGTTGACCATAGCATGGGTGATGACCATACTGGTAACTTGATTTTGACATCTACTATTTTCAGTTATTTTAATTTCAATGAATGTTTACTCATGTGATAACAGAAGCAATCGTGCTGCCATGTGATACTTCAAAGTTTCTTCTGTTTGGTTTTTAAATTTTGTTTTCATTTGATTTTCTGTCAATGAAATTATTATCTTTATTCGAAAATAATCAGAACAATACTATTTCCTCACTGCATTCATATTTCAAACTAGAAATACACAGCAACATGGACAAATTAACATCAGTAACACAAAATGAAAACAAAAAATCAATGTGTTCAATATTTGGTGACATGTTTATACAAATAATAATATTGTGATAAACCTGGTCGAATGTTGACAAATAACTTGGATTTTATACATTTTGATTGTACAGTAATGGAAATAAATTACAATTATGAATATTATACAGATTTTGTTTTATTCTTTAAAATGTTGAGTTTTAATGATCGTTGATCATCTGCAGACGATTGTAACCCCTAGATATCCAGTGGGACTGAAGTCAAGGGGTCTCAAGTGGAAAGGACTTCAGATTCCATTTCCATGAATTCCAATTCCATGAATTATTCTGAAGGAATATCAATAAAACATTTTTCTTGTTACACCAGCATTAGTAAAGCCATGTACAGTACCGGACAATGTCAATAAAAAGTCATTGATAGCAGCAGCAGTCGACGTTAATACATCACAATACATATCATTAAATGCTTGTTAGATAATCTTTCAATACATCAATCTTTGCATGCTCAAATTACCAATAATCATTAACCTTATAAATGTATTATATAGATCTATCTCGAGAGTACTGGACCATGCAGACTATATGCCTATATGATATATTTGATGATTTGGTTCGGTCTCCCTGACTGTCTGAGGGGAAGGGGGGTCAGCAAAAGTTGACGAAAGTTGACGGGGAGAGTGGGGGGTCAGCAAAAGTTGGCGAAAATTGACGGGGGGGGGGACCTGAAAAGTTGATTGTTGATTGGGTGATGTGGGAGGATTGGGTTGGCAAGTTGACACCAACTTTGTACATTGAACTAACTTAAATTTGTATCTTAACTTCTCTAGTAAAGTTACCAATTTAGGACTAAATTTATACTTGACCAGTAACACTGGCAACATTTGTAGAAGAATAGAATGAGAACATTGTGATATATAAATCAAAAGGAATATAGCTTGAATCGGTGATTTAAGCCAGTTTGGTCATCTTAGTTACCACAGATATGAAAGAAACTGTGGCTCATAATGGTTCACATATATAAATTTTAATTCAAAACAAAGTACCAAAATATAAGTAATGAAGAACTCCACTGTTTCTTATGTGATTTACTGACCTATTTCAAATACCATGTGCTTTTTATGATTCAGTGTAATAATATGTATCATAATGGATAAAAAAAAAAATCAAACATTATATCAGCAATTAGAAAGTGTATCCACAAAATCACAATAGTGACATCCAGAAGAAGGCTGTTGAATTGTGAAAGAAGGTAAAAAGTGGTGAGAAAGAAAAGGGGGGGGGAGGGGGAGTCATTAAGTTGATGAAAGTTGACGCGGGGGGGGAGAGGGTCTCCTGAAGTTGACGAAAGTTGACGATGGGGGCCAAAAGTGCCAAAATGTGGTTGGCGTCAATTGTGAACGCTCCCTTATTGTGTGTTTGTATTGAAATCAAAGATGAGGCATACATACAAAACTTTTATCCACATCAATAGCTTGATGCATATTCATGCAAAAGCAAATAACCCCAAAATAAAACCAGTGACTAGTGTCTGTTTTTGGAGGAGTGTACTGATAGGCAAGTAATAAAGCAACCATATACAGTGGGACCTATCCATAAAGAGCTCCCATAAAGACACCCTTCTATACTGGACACCTCTATTTTTGGTTTTACCGTTTCCTCTAATATCATTTACGAAATGGTCCTGTGTAAAATGGCCTCCTGACAAATGTTTATTTCATTTTTGGTTGACCTCACATCGATATCTCAGAGGCTGATCCAGAATTGATCTGGGTCCTGCATGGTCAAAATGATTAAAATTTGTATTTGTTAAGTTTACAATTTGAGCAGCAGCAGTTCTTCTCATGATCACGGTTATTATTGTCTGTTATCTGCTGTTATGTTGAATAATTCCAAAAATGAAGACAAAAGTTGAAAATATTAGTTTATAAACGTTTTCGGTGCTCAAGTACCCTCTTCAGATATTCTTCAATTCCCAGTTGTGCGGGACGTGTTGCGCAGTAGAATTAATCCATACCAAACAGTCCATTGACTACTTCCGGTCGCTTGCTTCATTGTAAACTAACACGACTTTAAATATTCTAAGGTAATTTCAGCTATCACTTATCCTATGTCACTCATGTAAAGTACTTTCCTAAGAGAATTTTGAGTGAGGATTATGAATCTGTAATCGGATTTTACTTAGCATTGAAATTGACAAAGATATGGGCAGAATACCAGTCTTCATGAAAAAAATGCAGACGATTTGTGTAGGTTGTGCATGATACAAACGTTTGAACTTCACTATTATGAAGAATGCATGCCTCAAATAGCGTTGCTAGTAGTATTTTTAATTAGGATTACGAATATGTTATCGGATTTTAGTTAGCATAAAAATTGACAAAGTTATGAGCAAAAGCCGGTCTTGGTCAAATTTGCAGACAGCCAGTGAAAAAAAAAAGTTGACAACTTCACTATATTGAAGAATGCACGCTTCAAATAGATGTACTTACTTAATTTTCCAACGTCTATCAGTGTAACAGCCATCAATGTTGTGTAGAATACACACTTTGAATGATATGGCGTTAAATGCCATTTAAATGGGCTTATAACATATACCGGAAGAACTCATGGACTTTTGTGTCTCAAAAGTAAATAAAAAAAGACGAGTGCGCAACTTTTCTGCGCAATTGGGAACTGAAGAATACAGTCAAAGTTTGACTGAATATCTGAAGAGGGTGCTTGAGCACCGAAAACGTTTATAAACTAATATTTTCAACTTTCGTCTTCGTTTTTGGAATTATCTAACATAACAGCAGAGAACAGACAATAATAATAGTGATCATGATTAAAATTTGACCAGTCTTCAAGGGATGCCCCTTGTATCTCCTACTGCATCTAATCAATTTAATTTCTGACAATCAAATATGCCTGTCTAGTCTTTTTTGTTGTTGCTGACTTTATGCTCAAATATTGTTAACAGATGGCAGTTACAATGCGTTACATACATGTACATCAGGCTATAGGATTGGCAAATTCCACTACACACAGTTCCACCTTGAATGATATACAGTATGGGAACAGTAAAAACAGGGATCCTTATAAACTATAGAAATGTGTCTTCATGGAAAGGTTCTGCTGTAAATGTTTGCATTATGCTGTCCATTTTCCCTGATATCAGGACACTCCATGCATATTCATCACTAGTCACTGTTGTTTTTTATTGTGAGTTATTTTATTTGTACAATCATGTAGCAAACTTATGTCATGGATAATAAATGGACACTTGTCTTGTCTTTGATTTGAATACAAACATACAATATTATAAACCATTATTTAGATGAATATCTCAATAAAATGACGATCTGGACAGTCAGCAAGACTGCAGCAATTCATGAGAGTTTTTAGTAATAATAATAATAGTTTATTTTTAGAGTATCACATTCGTAAATTCACGCTCTTGATACTTAACAATGTGAATAGAAATACATAATAAAAAATACATTATTAGTTCAAATGGAACATATTACATCACAGCTTTAAAAGTTGACAAGACATTAAAAAGAGCTATAAAATAGAACAGAACTCTTAAGTACTGTAAATAGCTTAATTAAAACAATGACTTCAGATAAAAAGCAGAAGCTTATTTAATTTAATACAATGTATATAACACCTGAAAAGACATAACAGTGAATTATAAGTGCTGTCAGATGATTTTAGTCTGCATGTTTCCTCAGGTGGCAGTACAGTGGTGACCCACAATGGTTGTAAACAAATCACATTTTACATTTACTTCAAGTTTTTTTTTCTGATAGAAAGTAAAGGTGTGCAAACTCTGGCAAAGTGGAGATTTGATTAATTTTAAGATGTCGGGCGTGCAACCCTACAATCTGTGGAGTAATAGAGCGAGCACAGCGAACATATTTTTTCTTTCTGAGTCTCACAGAGTGGTTAATTCAAACTCTTTATATAAATAATAACATTAATCTTTAAATGCACAATTTATCAAGAATTCATCACAAAATATAAAATAATCTGGAGTTAAAGGGACCTACATTTAAATAATATTTCAATATGACACTTAGATTGTTTCTCACGTGTCTAAATATAACGATTGAATGATGGCACAACAGTGTTGGTGCCGTTGCACGAAAATCATCCAAAAGTGAAAATTTTATTTGTTAAAACATAATTTTATATGGCACACTGTACATGCAGACTAAAATGTGTCATGATTTGCTACAGTCTTGCTGACTGTCCTGATCGTCATTTTTATTGAAATATTTCTTTTAACAATGTATAAAATACTGTATGTTTGCATTCAAATCAAAGATTAGGCAAATGCATATCTTTTTTCCATGACAATTGTTTAATACATGAGTGTCCAAAGAAAATAATCCCCATAAAATCTCAGTGACTAGTGCCAATATCTGGGTGGAGTGTACTGATAACAGAGAACATCAACAGCATATTGCAACCAAATACAGTGAGACCTATCCATGAAGAAACTCTTCTATACTGACCAGCTTTCTTTTTTCTTTTTACTGGGTCATATATATCATATATAAAAGGAATCAATGTGGAAATTGGACAAAATCGTTGAAAATGTAAGATCCTCTGAAAGGAGGAAAATTTGAGGCAATGTATTTAATTTTCACAAGTTCATATTCTGCATGAGGTATTGGATATATATTATTATGTGCATGCTTTGTAGATTTTGGTAAATAATATCAATGTTGCTTTGATTACTAAGAGGCCTTTTAATCACAAACTACAAACTTTGCCTTCCGTTAAGCAAATGTTATTGTATCTGCTTCAAACCTCGTCAGTCACAGTATAAATACATCCATATCATTACATTTACATAACAGCAAGAGGATGAAATTAATTAACAAATCATTTTCTGTCATTTATCCTTTTATACAACGACCATGTCACTATTCATAACAAACGTGTGTATTTTAAGCACAAAATTAGAAAAAACTGTGTGTGTGTGAGAACGTGCCAGAGAACACAAGGATGTTTTAATGTAAGCCATAAAAAGTCTTCTTTTGAATGATATAAAAAGTTGGATCGGTCCATAAGTAAACGTATTCCCATAAATGGTATCTTCAGGCTTTGCGGATGTTGTTTTGTGAGGTCTGTTCACCTTTTTAGGGCTATTCCCTGATTTCTAAACAGATAAGGTATAAAGTGATAAGTAAAGAGCAACAATCAAAATTTATATCACTTTATTACAATTAGCAAAATCTACTATTATAACATCCAAAAATTTTATTTTAACATTTTACCTAAACAGGTTAAAACAAATCGTATGCGAATACACAAATTGCTTTTTTTTTGTAATTTTCAAGAAAAACAGAGCATATGTATATCATAAAACAAGACAAACAGTGCCAATATTGGTATAAATAAGTACTAGAAATACATAACAGAAAACTTTCATTAATTATTAAAATAACTCAATATTTCAAACATAATATGTTATAAGTAACAATGATAGATGCACATGCCATCATTATGACACATGTTTTCAAACCAGCAAACGTACATTTCAGTGACATGTTGGTTTGAAATGCGTGTTTGAATGATGGTTTTATGTACCACAAGTTTAGACCTACATGTCTTTATTTTTTACACATGCTGTCTTCTTTTTGCGTGTGATGTGTAAAGAGCAAATGTTCAATACATTTAATCTATACATGTTATCAATACATCAAATTTGATAAGTTTAAAAAATAGGAATGTTAAGAATTAGATAATTGTAAATACATTGCTGATATGTATAATATCAATAAGCATTTAAAGTTAAATTTCTGGAGTTGAGTTTTTGTATATATATATATATATATATATATTTATATAATCAGATGTAGGATATATTATCAAACTGACGACTCCAAGTTAGGTACTTTATCACACAGCCACAAGTGGTTTTATATTGTGTCGCTCTCGAACCCATGACCGTAATGTACCAAATGGCTAGTAGCAGTAGGACCAATTTGGCGGAAGGTTAACTCACAGAAAACATCGTTTTTTTAACCTTCTCTGGTGGCAAAGTAGTTGTGTTAGTCTAAACTGCACAATGATTTGGTACCATACAGTGTAAGTTCAGTCCCTAACCATATGAGTGTGATATAGACGTGGAGTCAACAGTTTACTGACATACTTTGATAAGTACGTCATGCACATCTTAATTCAAATTCATTGTTTGAAACTGGGTGAAAAATAAATGAAAGAATTTCTACAATTTCAAATGCAACTGTTACTATCATTGGATATTAACAATATCTAAATATTTGGTATTCCTGGAATTGGAATTTCCAATCCTACTCTTTTGCAAGCATAGCACTGGGCTTGTGACTTTGGTACTCAACAAAAGATGTGCCATCTCAGCTGATATGCTATGCTGATGTCAATTATTTCTACACAAACTTATAAATAAAATGAACACTATAAAAATCATTCATAGAAAATTGCTATAAAACAATTGTACTATGAAACACTAAAAATTACCTTGAGTGCCGATTTAACAGATTGCACTTATTCAACTTGAATCATTTGATACAATGATTATAACCACACAATATACATTACTTAGAGTGAATATGTGAATTCTAAACATTAGACAATAATAACATCACCCTTGCAACTATAACAATATAATTTTGGTGATCATTCAAAAACAAAAAGAAATTTGAAATACATGATACAAAAATACTTAAGAGTTATGCAATTGTCATTGAACAAAAAATAAAAATGTTGACATTATATTGGTAATATTTAGAAAATCTTCTAAAATAAATAACATTGTTTTAACCTAATAACACATTTCAAAACACAACAGAAAGATATCTTTAATCAGTCCAGTGAGCAAAACTTAACAGTAAAGTAAACTTACATTAGGGTACTCATGGGTAGGGTAGGAATTTTGCTACTCGAGTACTCGCCTCCCTGTTCTTGTCTTGTACTTGAGTACTGGGTCATACATACATTCCTCTCTATAACAATGGGTACAAATGGGCCAACAATAGTCTGCAGCATGTGTTTGCGTAAGGAAATAATTTTGTCTCTTGCAGTAGTACATATACAGTATTGGTTATTGACAGTCTTGAACATCTTATGTAATACCTGTATTTCCCAGCAATACAGGGAAATTTCAGTTCATGTCATGGTAGTGCTGCCCACCAAACAAAAGAATTACTGGCTGCTGTGAGTCAAATGGCGTGTTAAATTCGGACAACTGTGCACATTGTTTTCCTCTGATTTTTTAGCATTCTTTGGGATGTTTTGGCTGTAAAAGGGGCAAATCTTATTGCATCCTCCAGTAGTCAAGTACAAGACTTGCACTTGACTACTGGAGTAATAAGAATGAGTACTCGAGGTAGCCGTGGGGACCCTACATAAGATCATCCAAGTCAAAGTAGATTTTATCTATACCAGTTATTACTGAAAATTTGATCGGCTAATATATAATATGGACCAAAGTGATACAGCAAGAAATAGTAATAATTTTGAAATACAAGACGAAGATTAATTAATGTTAGTAAATACATTACCTACCAGAATATCAATGCGAACATTAAAGCCTGTAATAAATTGAACGATAATTGATTAATTATAACACTAGTTATGACACACAAGCACTAAGAACGATTTACATTAACGAATTTGTCAATGCATATTAGATCTTGCATACTGATTTCAATACAAATACAAATAAAAATATTAACATTTAAAAACTATCATATTCTTAAATTCAGGACATAACAGGCTTTCAAACAAATAGACATTATGAACACCTAAATTTAATACCGATTCTATCACATAACAAAACAGATATTTCAGTAAATTGTATATTTTTTAGCAACACAAAATGTTACAAACAAATGATGGTTCAACACTTACATCAACCAAGTAATACATGAAAAAAGTTGCGTTTGTAATTCAATATCATAATAATGTACCGGTATATCAATTAGATGCAGCTATTGGGAACAAAATAGTCACACACTTCACTTTCAACAAATAATTACTATCAATTATCAATGGAATATTTTAACAACTATAAGTATAGAAAACCATGAAAGTTATCATTAAGGCTAATTATACACTTGCATGTAGTTATAGTTATAATATTAAAAGCATATATATCTAAATTGAACATTGTAGTTGTTGATACAAAGCACACAGGCACAAAACTATCACATGTCTATCATGAGCTACCGTTTGTTATGGGTGGTGTACCCACGGAATTCATCTTCAAAAATTACAATTATCAATAAATTGTTTCTATAAAACTTTGGACCTGAATTGAAAAATGGATGATCAATTTTCAAACAAAGTGGACAAATATGGAATCTTTGAAGATAATTACCGATATGAAATTATCCAGTGTAAGTGCTATAAATCTTTTCAGATAATGACAGAACATTTTCACATTGCATACACATCCATGTTACAGGGAAGTGATACTTTTCTACTACAATGGTCCACTTGATATAAAATTCAGGTTCTCTCAATGTTTCTGATGATGGATGGGAAGTGTCATAATGAATAAAGCGTAAATAGGTTCAATTTAGAATAATCCGATGATGAAAAATTGTATGGAATATTTAGACTAGAAAGTCTCCTATTCTTGACAGTACTAAGGCTACCACAGCTGGTTCAGAGAAAGATTCTGGAATCCTGGGTCCTTGCGGAGCTCCCAGTACTTTCCTGTGTAGCCGAATGTTTCTTCTCCCCCATCAGCTTTCCTAAATTTATTTAGAGGAAAATTACAATGTAATCATATTAAATATATAAATATTCTTTCTTCTTTCCATGCAACATATATAAACCCTCTTAAGTTTTAAAAAGTTTTTATTCCTCTTGATACTAGTTTCAAGAGGAATAAAAGCTTTTAAAAACTTTAGAGCGTTTATATATGTTGCATGGTAAGAAGAAAGAATATATATATTTAATATGAGACCACATGCAGTTTACCATATAAACTCTATATTAGGTAGTATAATGTAATCATGGCTTCATTCTTACAAATTAAATGAGTTCAATTGAGAGCATTGGTATCTATATGAAGGCAAAGGAAATAACAAAAACTTCAGAATTAATCGGTAAAGGTACGATTGATATATTAGACTTTCATTTTGACGTTTGTGAGTCAGTGTGCTGAACACAGGCACATGCATCGTAGAGGGTAGAAGCCAACTGAGACTAGTCTAATGAGTGTCTATTCTTTTTCCCTTCATTGTTTGCCTACTAGCGGAAGGGGTTATAAGCACAAGGTCATCAGCATACAAATGCATGTGGTCTCATAACGTGGCGAAAGTTCCACTTCTGTGCTTGCCAGACGTTCTGACATAATCTATTGAATGAACATGTTGTCTATGAAAAATAGTGATGTTTTCTTCAATGTACTGCACGATGAGATGACGGAAGAATAAATGATGATTCTAGGGTCCTGATACAATCCAGCTGAGGCAACGGAAAAAGCAGTTGCCATCACCTATAATGTGAATAGTTTGTACTGGTGGCTTTGTCACTTCGATCATAGATGTTCTTGGAGCTTGGATGGAAATTTCTACAGCAATATGAAAATTTGATGCTCTGTCATATTGCCAAACAAAATCTACTGGGTTAAAATGAAGAGGCGGAGCATTGTGTACATGAGTGATAATACTTGCAGAGTTATTTTCAGTTTTATGATCATTTTCATCCTTTTCATTGTCTGTATGTGCCTTTTCCCCTCTTTGGAGGCAGTGTGTCCTCACTGATTTGATTAATTTTTCGCTTTGGAGGCAGTGCGTCCTCATTGATTTTATCATTTTCTCGCTTTGGTGGCTGTGGCCCAGTTATTTCTCTATTAATCATGGCTTCCCATACTAGCCTCTCATAATCTCCTACGATAATGGCCTTTGGTTTGTATTTTGATAAGAGATGTAATCCTTCGATACTTTTCGCTCTGCTCAACGCCACATAGGCTTGGCCACTTTCAAAGAAATGTGAATTTAGTTCAATAAATGTTTTTTTTTTTTAATGTTTGATCCTGTATTTTGTGGCATGTGATTGCCCAACCTAATGTGAGGGAAATTGGTGACGGTAAAACTTTACTCGTTCCAGCTTTGAATTCCAAATTTTGTATGCCTCTTGCAACAGGCAGATATTTGCCACTTCGCAGACTTTTTATAATA
This sequence comes from Streblospio benedicti, assembly GCA_019095985.1. Lineage (NCBI taxonomy): Eukaryota > Metazoa > Annelida > Polychaeta > Spionida > Spionidae > Streblospio > Streblospio benedicti. Next base: position 20,697,663 of record CM032662.1, read on the forward strand.
CAATTGTAATGATATCTTTAAAGATACTAATGACTGTATAGTAGTAGCGATCGGATTGTACCATTGACCCATCCATTCTTGATATCAATGTTTTTTAGTAAAATAACTCTACAGCCTTCGCAAATTTGTAGATTGTCGGATACCTTTCTCTGTGATATAATTTTATTCGTGATGTCTCATATTCAGGAAGTTCTCCTCCATCACCATCCTTGTCCAATGCCTGGAAGGTTATAAGCTGTTTATCCATGGATTCCAAAATTTTCATGCTTCAGATATCTCTCTCTGCAATGGTGGATACAACAATGGAAGCATCTTCTAGATCTTCATTTGAAGTTGGTGGTGAACATAATCAAGATGTTAATATTGTGTCAACATCTTCATCATGTTGTCCAACACAAACTTTACTGAGAAGCTGCTGAAATACTGGGTTGTCTTGTCGCTGGACCTCTTTCAATATGTGGAATTGGAAGTAGGTGGAAAAAATGATAGAGGAGTAGATACTTGTTCGTATTGCTGGCAATTGGAGAGGATCACTTAGTAGAATGATGTGTTTGCCTCCAAATAGCTTAAACCTTAGGTGACTCGGGGCTGTTTCACGACAAAGTTTCTTAATATAAGTAAAAAGTGATAAATCTAGCATAGAAAATTCATCAATGGCGAGTAAATCACAATTCTGCACTGATAGAAATTCAGGTGTACCTTTTTCTAAAAAACATTTTTGATCAATAGATAGCTTGAAAAAGCTGTGGACTGTACTTCCACCTATCAAGTGGGCCGCAGCACCAGTTGTCACCAATTTAGTCACATTAAGCGAATGCTTCTGAGTGGCATATGTTGAGATTGTTTTTAATACAAAACACTTCCCTGTACCGGCAGCGCCACAAATGCATGCAAGAATGTGTACTGAGTCATCCATGTGTTTTTGCAGAGACCGATATGTTTGAAGTTGTGATGGTGTCAATGACGAAATAAGTGATTCAAGGTTTCCTTCGTTTTGGTCATTATTGAAAAGATCACCTGCATCACCTTAGTCATCATTTGTTTCGGGGAACTGAAATAATTTTTCAATGTTTGGCCTGGACTGTTCAGTTTCTTCAATGAAATTGTTAGCTGCAATTTCAGTGAGCCATTTATCTTTTACCATTTCATCTGCCAGATCCTTTTGTTTTTGCATGTCCCATCCATGAGCACCAGCATTCCGCAAAGCCATCATTGCATCATTTTCTTTGTTGAGTAAACCCCTGATGACACATTCCTCAAGGTATGTTTTAGTTTTGTTGGAGGGTGAGGTAATGTTCTATTAGGCAAACAATGAAGGGAAAAAGAATAGACACTCATTAGGCTAGTCTCAATTGGCTTCTACCCTCTACAATGCATGTGCCCGTGGTGCTGAGTACGTACAGGAACCACTTGGGGCTGTAGGTGACCTTCTCCTCCTCGCGCTGCTTGCGCCGCTCACGCTGCAGCTGCTCCACCTTCACCTTCTCGGCCTCGGCACCCGCGATGTCGCCCTCCTCCAGCAGCCTGCAGCCAAACACAGGTAACAAGGAGTGCTTAGGACTACTATTCATTTAAAAAAAACTGAACGTCTACGGGTAATATCATGAGATCTTTTAAAGATAAAAAGGTATTATTACTAAATATGCTATTGCTGAGCACAGAAACATAAAATCTGTGTGTAAGGTTTTTTTTTTTTTACAAAATCTGTAAGTTTCTTTTAGCATTTTTCAAGATCTTTGAAGATAAAAAGGTATTCTTATTGAATATACTATTGCTGAGCATAGAAACATAAAATCTGTATGTAAGTTTATTTTTTTTACAAAATCTGTAAGTTTTTTTAGCACTTTTCAAGATCCTTAAAGATAAAAAGGTATTCTTATTATATATGCTCAGCACAGAAACATAAAATCTGTACATGTATGTAAGTTTATATTTTTACAAAATCTGTAATTTTTTTAGCACTTTTCAATAGACAATGCCTCGGTTTATTCCTTACCTTTGATCAGGTCTGAATCTAGTATCTGTTCGTGGGTAGAGATGGCGTTCATCTTCAATGATTTCATTGAGTTCAATTGCAAATCGTGTGAAGCCATAATACAAATCAAATTCTTCTGGCATTGTTCCTGAAAATAATACATTATCATATGAAACTGTTTATCCTACGCATTTTGCTATTTTTTCATATTCCAAAAGAAGGTTAATTGAACATTTCAAATATGCAGTTCACAAAATGTTCATGAGTTTTGTTATTTTGTATTTCCCAGAATCATACCTGGCCTCCAAACACACTTGGCTGATGGTGCATGTCCATAGTAGATGCCTTCATTCCACTTGCCAAACAAATGATGTACGACTTTCCCCTCTGAATTGGTGATTGTACCGTAGACTTCATGCCGTTTGTCACTCCAATATGAGCTCTAGATATGCAATTCATAATGAATCATACATAAAACAAAGTTCTTTGAATCAGCCATCTAAATACATCAACACGATTAACAAGAGTAAATATTAATGCTTAAACTGTAATATCAATATTTTTGAATATGGTAATTTTCAGATCTCGTACAAAGTACCAAAGATACAAAAGGTTTAAACGTTCCACGATAAAAACAATTCAAAGTTACATATACGACATTGCTCTTTCAGATATAACACAAGGTTAACAAAACAAGGAGGCATCTCATCTAACATCATGAATTATTAATATATCCAATTTGGCTTCAGCACCATGTTTGTATGCAGACAGTAGATAGAATCATAATAGACAAATTTTTAAGACAAGAATTTATTCGTATCACAAACGTGATAAGTAGGATTTGAAGGGATGACAGAAAAATGGGAAATGGCAACAAATTAACCTATTTGTTGGCATTGCATGCATTGCTGTGGTTTATGCTTCATGTGTAAGTGTACATAATGTACAATTTGCTCTAACTATAGATGTTAACATTGATTTGTACGTATACATTCACACAAACCTACAGAATATAATTACTAACAGCTAACTCAAGTGCATGAATAATAATTTGTAGGTCAACACAGATTTATTGATCATCCACATTAAAAGCAGAGAATTAAGCAGAAAAATTACTTTTTCAGCATCCTTTTGCATTTAATATGTGTTAGGTAACAAAATACAATAAATAATTTTAATTGTTTTAACTTCCAACAAAATGTAGTGGTTACCCTGGTTAAAACCATTATGACTTGAAAATCAAAATCAGATATACTTTTTGCTCTAATTCATCATATATAATTTGCAAATGTTAACACTATAGCTGACATTGTCTTCACAAAGTGAATCTGTTTCTTCAGTCCACCATTAGAAACAAAACCATAAGTCTCCTTCCAGATTAATCAATTTACTACAACCTCACTCCCACCCACCCAAACCCCTACTCCCCCAACTAGAGGACCTCAAGTTTTCCATGCCCGGCATCAACGTCAAGACTGCCATCCTAAACAAACTAAACCAGCCAGATTGCAAGTTACAATTTTATACACTGGCATAGAGTTGATTAGCAAAACACCCTCTCTTGCATCAATATTAACACTGTTGCCCTAACTAACTAAACTAGCAACTTACAATTTTATGCACTGACATAGAGTTGATTAGCGAAACAGCTAGCTTGTCCTACCTTTGCATAGGTGAGTTTGCACTTGATGCCGTGCGTGAGGTTGCGGATGACGACCTCGCCGTAGTGGTCGACCCACCGCTGCCCGCCCAGCAGGTTGTGCACGCACGTCGTCGCCTTGTTCCACGTGTAGTGGTCCTTGTGTCTGAAACCGTCACACATCGGCCTCTTAGCAGTTTGATGGAGGTTCATTTATGCTGGATATGATAGACAAACACATATAGTTATTCATTTTAATCAGGATAATAGTACAATTATTTACATTACGCTTTCAACAGGAACTCATGTCTTGATCATTGTGATCAAGACAGGAGTTCCTGTTGAAAGCTCAATGTAAATAATTGAACTATTATCCTGATTAAAATGAATAATTATATGTGTTTATCCTATTACCAGGTGACATTATTTTGACTTATAAACAAAAGATGTTGAAACTTTTCTTGCTATGTATGAATGATTTTATAGGAGGATACAATGAGAGATGTTTTATAGTCTAGTGATTTCTTAGTGTGAAACGATTTTATACATTCTCGGATCTACATGGCTTTGTCATAACAGTAGATGTTTAGATAAGAACACACACTTGCATCATATCTGGTTTATGCGATTTTAGAGTCGCTAACAGTAATGCATCTATATAAGAGCCTCAGAAGTACATTCTTAGATCAACAAGCACTTTTGCCAATACCATCATTTTATGACAGATGTTGAGACAGCCGAATGTCCTAAATTTGTGAAAACAAACAAATTATGTAACAAACTTACTTCGGCAGTTTAAGATTGACTGTGCCTTTGGGTTGAATCTCCATAGATTTGCCCCAGAATTTGGTTTTAATATGAGCATCTGCAAAACAGAAATATTTGTTTAAAAAATAAACAAGGTGGAAAATCATTTTATATTTTTAGTGGATCAGTCTAATTACATAAGGTGTGAACACACGTACATGTAGGTATACAAATATTTTTCTTCTATTTGCACATTTCTAATGTTAAAATATTTTTACCTTGCCAAAATATAAAGTTCTTGCTCTCACAGAAACATGCGGAAACTGGAGGATGATGCGAGACCTAGAGAAAACGACGGGCAATTCTAAGATACATCTTATATTTTACTATAATATTCAATACAGATTCACACACCTACATCTGATAATGCGTCTAGTTTTCAAGAATGGTATTGTAATTCTGAAATTTGTCTGAACTGCAATGCAAGCAAAAAGTATCCTATTATATTTATTTTACATGCGAATACACACCTGCTCTGCAATGAACCTCCATCCCCGATCTTCTCTGATGCACTCATACGTCTCCCCTAATAATGGGTTGAAAGGCTTCTGTCCAGCACGATAATATGTGGATGCATATGGGGAAACTGTGAACGCTGCGATATACACCTAACAAAATAAATGTTAGAAGTACGATAAGTTGTTAGTAGATTACTTTAGAAACCATCAATCTTTTACTTATCTTGACAAAGAACACTTCTTTTAAAATAAGTGTTTTAATTCACAACCATTTACCAACTCACCATTCTTTCAAATGGATCCGACAATTCAGCTGCTTTGTCTACCAATTCTGTATATTCCAGCTCTTCACATAAACGCTGAAGTAAAGAAAAAAAAAGAAAAAATTACATAATAGAACATGTATTAAAAGTTCACATTTACTCTAATCTATAAATTTCACTCAAGAATAAAAATTTAAACCTTTGCGAGATTCTATGGAAATTACTAATTGTGTTTTTAATGGAAATGTTTTTCAAAAAGTTACCTGCAACATAGACAGTGGCTCATTGAGTGTCACTGGCATAGAGATCTTGGATAAGTCCTTTCCTATGTTTTTGCACAACAGACTCCACAGGGAAATGTCGGCTTCTGGCTTGGGCACCGGTAGTTTTGATCTGCGCCCAGTTAACTGCACCATGGACTCTTCCGCTACAACAATCAATTGAAATTGATGTAATGTCTGACGTGTATAAAGGGTTTTCAGTAAGTTGTTTTTTTTGTTTAGTTTTCAGAAGATAAATCTTCACACTAATGTTATCATTGTTATCCTAATACATTACTACATAAAATTTCAATAGAAGCAGTGGGCAATAATAACAGTGAAAATTTTCTACTATAATTAAATGTATGAGTTCTGTATGAGATATGTATTAGCTTAGCATAGATAAGGCTTGCTAAAGTAGAACCACATGAAAACTTACAGGTTTAAACTATTATACTATAATAAAATATTCACAATTACAAAAATACTATGCAAATAATAAATACTATATGATACAAATTTTAAATTGTTAAAGGATAGTCCGCTTTATGATTTCAAGATTTTGAAAATAACATGAATTTACAGTCCCTATGGTCTATCTGCATATCAATTATAAGTCTCCTTCCTAGTGTTGGATGAAAATTAAATGATATATTTTAGGATTTTAACCTCCTTTTTCAAGTTCAAGTACCAGTAAGAGACGTTGTTATTAGTAAAATCAATATCCTAAGTGCTTAGAGTATTTCATATCATATTTGATAACGTCAAAAAGAAATTATTGTCAACAGTTAATACTTTGTATAACAAAATTCAAAAAGTTATTGCAAGAAAAAAAAAGCATTGTGTGCAAACGTTATTTGAAAAGTATCAACTAAAAGTAAACAGTTGTAGCTAGTTTTACCTCCGTTTAAAAAACTAGGATGGAATGGTGTATATAGCAATAAGTCTGAAACAAAATACATTTCTTTTACAATAGCCCGAAAGAGCCCATTCATAAATGCCATAACAAAAAACAACAACAAAAAACAAACGAAAAAGTAACAACAAAAAAGACCAACAATGGCCAATAATATTCCTAATTCAACAATGATTCACATTAAAATATTTTGAAAACTCATTCTGCAATTCAGAAGTAATATTATTCTCAACCATTCTCTTCCACGTAAAAGCCTACATTTCATTTCAAAACAATTTTGTGTATTACATTGTGTATGCTGATTGCTGAACATTACCTGTTTTCTTATCAACTTGTTCTATATTTTCTAGGTTACATAGACAGTTACGAACAATAGATTTTCTTTTTGCACCATCTTTAGTATAGTTTTTATTCAAATATTCGAATTCATCACCACTGAGATTTCTTCCTTTCAACTTTTCTTCACATTGCAAATCTTTTTCTATGCTTCTTGAGGAATCTAACTTTGATTTATTGAAAAAGTTTATCTTTCTATCTTTCCTGATGCCTAGTTTTTCTTCCAATTTCTCCATAGTACCGGTACAAAAATAGCTTATATACAAACCAACCTGAATACAATAGATACAATGTCAATTTGGATATCCTTCACAAGACTTGAATTTGTTATCACCTCTTGTAATACATATTGTATTTTGAAAACAAATGAAATATTGCCAAAATAGAATTGGGAGAAATACACCCTCATTTCAATTGTCAAAGTTTTATTCATGTATATCTAATCCAATGCAGAAATGCAAACATATATTTATGTAAAACCTATAGATAATAGGTACTTAATCATGATGCCGGTAAGTATTTTTATTACTTGATAAAGGCGTACTATGGTCTTAGTCAAAACAAACTATAACGCTGCTATTTTTCTATTTTTGCTGATTTACCCATTAACTATATAAAAATCATTTAAAAACAAATATCCTTTTTTCAAATGTCTGTAAAATCATCTTTCATATGCCTTTTGTAATACCATGCCCAGCTGTCATATGTTCAGGTGTTATGCCTGCATACAGCACAACTGAGGTGACATGACTCTGTGGTGGCTTTGTAATAATAACTATGCCCCACCACACCACATTTGCTAGTACAAATAGAGTATGGGTCTTGCATGAATGAAAATCAATATAAATGTCTTCACATTCACATACACTTTACATGCTTTAATATACATATAACAGATCAGAGTGTGGCTGTCTAAATGATTCAACTGCATTATTCAAAACACGGAAATTTATTCATTCATAATTCCTCAAAATCCAGAGCGCAGAAATGTGAAACTCATGAATCAAGGTTGCGAGAACTAACGACAAACGAGTGCACAGTCACATGGACAAACAGATGTAGACATTGAGAATCAACATGCTTATCACTTGTGCAATGTATTACAATTACAAAGTATCAAAGAGCTTGTCACTGTTATGGATTCTAAAAAATGTTACTTTGTCCAACTCATATCTGATGTAAAATAAAATGTAACTTTTGGGGATCTGTTAAAACAAAAGTGAAAATTGAAGTTAGTTTTAGAATGAGAATTAAATCTTTTAAAGTATAAGTTGATAACCATCTTGTTTTAAAATTTATATTTATTGTAAATTTAAAGCTGCCTCAATAGAGATTACATGTAACTTTCACTTATATCTGAGAATATGCTTAATATGTTTACCAAACAAATGCCAATATCTTTTTCAGAAATATATTCTATGACACACAGCAAACTCCTGCAGAGAACAGCTATTCCCGATAAACAAATTCCATTAAGTCATAAAATGTTAATATTGATAATTACCACTATATTTCCTCTCCTTATATATTTCATTATCATCAGATGATGAAAATAATGACAAAACTTTCCGAAAATACACACTTGGTCCAGACGTCTCCATAATGCATTTACTAATATCCTAATGTAATCGATTGTTTGAATGTGGTCAATAATCACTATCTCTGACCATTTCGGTTAAATTGATATAAAGCATTTATTTGACTATGACTAAATTTGGTTTCCCTTGAAGCTGCTAAGCAAATGTTTATAGATCTACATGCACACATAGCAAGGACAAAAATACTTAATTAAAATGTTGGAGTAGTCAAAAATAAATTTAAATAGTAAATCAATTGTTTCCACATACATGTAGTTCTGACATAGACTTAAAAGTTTTGTAGTATAATCATACTCAAAACAGTTTGAGAGTTACAATGAAAAAGTGCACCTAATGATAATAATACTACCATATTTTTTACAAATGCTTTTTATCTTTACTTTTAACTCACCTTCTAATGCAGGTGTATTTTCAGTGTCCGAGATCTCACTGGAGATTTCTTCATTGTCATCAGAATCCTAAAAATATTAAAAAATAAATGCTCATTCATCAAAATCAATAACAGTGTATAGACGTTTTTTAAGATAAGCATGCATGAGATTTATTTTCAAATTATAATTCACCAGAGTAATTCAAATGAGGAGGTTGTAAGGATAACCAAAACAAATCTACAATTTTTACAAGACCGTACCTCAGAAGAATCGCTGGACACAATGTACTCATTGGCATCGTAGAACTCCTGAGCTGACTGGGATTCCCACGATGCAGCAGCTGACACTAACGGGTGTTCCCCAGCACCAGCACCCTGTGGGTAATAGCTTGACTATAACAGTATTTCTAAGCATTTGCTTGTGTGTCTCTTCAACTAACTGTTTCTCTCCTTGTCCAATTTTCAATAATGCCCTTTGATATATATAAGATAATTTATATACTTTAAAAACATATATGAAGATGTGTGGTTAGGATTATATATATTATTTTACAGTTCATTGAATAAAGTGAGTTGTATTGAATCGGTCTAAATGTTATAACAAGTCAGCAATATTTCACTCATTTTATCACTATAACACTTTTAAGCACTTCTGACCAAAATTGTGTGAAAAGAAATAAAACATAACGATGAAGTTTTAAAAAGAATATTTCTAGATGAGGCAGAGATGAATTAAAATTAGTGACAGCGTCCCTGGAAATTATGAACTTCTACCAAACTTGCTAGTGGTGCAGCATACAACTTAAATGAATCTTTTACAAAGGGTAATCAACAAATATTTTTCAATAATCCTAAATTTTATATGATATAAAATCATAGAAATCAAAACAATATAAAAAAATCTTAAGAACATTTCTAACACGCTCACTATCAATGGTAAAGGATAACATAAAATCTTAAAATGACAAATTCAAAAATAAAAATGAACCAAAAAATTGCAAACAAATGGAGTGACAGAAGGGTCAAATGCTACACATGGCTTCATACTAATCAACTAGGGAGAACATAGAATTGTTGATTGCTCACTGGTTTTCTGGTAACAGATCTAGTTCTTAATACATGACCACTAGAGATTGGTTCAAGATCAGTCTGCAAAATGAAATATTAGGATTTTGTTTAATTCTTGAAAAAAAAAATATATATATAAAAAAAAATATTGCCAGTCCAATTTCCATGCACATAACCACTATCATCTTTTGTTGCACACTACAGCTACTTAATAAAACAAATATAAACATTAACTTTAAACATAACATTTTGTTTGGCATCACAAAAAAACAAAACAAAAACAATCACTGGGTCTGCTGATGATGCAAGTCAAAAAAATCGTAGAATTAAACATACACGTTTAAAAATCCATAAGAAACAACTCCATCGAAAAACATACCTTTTCCGTGATTTTTTCACGGGACATAATGGGAGTGGCTGTAGGGGTGTGCCCTCTTGACAAAGCATTGGCTGCAGTAAATATATTACTTTCTGCATTGATGCGACATAATCGGTTCTTGTATTCTTCATTTTGTTTAAGCACCTACAAATAATCACTAATAATTGTTAACAAATGTAAATAAAAAACAAATGCTATGGAAAGATGGAATGAGTACATGAAATAAAGATATGCAGCACCAAATTAGGGTCATATACCAGCATTTGCTAAATAATTTAAAATATTTCTAATATGCTTATCTAATGAAACTATGATATAAGTATGTTTACTGGTCCAAAAAAGGTAATATGAAATGCAATCAGGAAGTGAACCTCTTGTAGTGTGTTTTTGAGTGACTGAACATGAGCAGCAGAGCCAGATCCCACGACCGTTTCAGACTCAATGGCGCGCTTCATTCGCTCTCGCTCAGTCGTCAGTGTTCTTGTCATAATCCGCAACGACTCGTGCACTGAAACAAGAGACAGTGTGTAAAGTATACAGATTAATCTCTTCTACATCAGATGATCAAGTTACTTTTACAGTACAGTTGTACTCTTTTCATTCTAATTTGAATGGAGTAAATAAATATTTGAACAAAGTAAATTACGATTTGAGGTATCCGAAATTGTGAGCTTTCAGGGTGAATTTTACGTTCAGTAACATGAAGAACAATATTTGAATGAAGTAAATAACTATTTGAGGTATCCGAAATTGCGAGCTTTCAGGGTGATTTTTACGCTCAGTTACATGAAAAACAAGAGTTACTTGATGGAGTTATTGCTAATTTTGAGTTATATTATCAGACTTCAAGATACACGAGGCGTACTACTATTACTTAAATTGTACACATATTTATATAATGCTAAAAGTTTGATTAAAAGAACTACTTTTTCTATTCCATATGCATTCGTATTTCGATAGTTTTACCTGACTTTGCCATTGTTATGAAGTCATCTCTGAGCTTCATATCCTGAATCCTCATGTCATGTCCAGATGTCGTATGATGCACGAGGTTATCCTAAAGTTCAAGGTAGATTTCACTCTACATGTGCAATTATTACTGAGAAAAAAGGTAAGGTGTTCAATGACTTATGAACATTAGCAGTATAATTTTTGGTTCATATAGAATATTTTGAACAAATTAAAAAGAGCTACTATAAAAATACCTGAAGACTAAGTGGTCTTTCAACAGAATTGCCCATTGGAGTGAAGAGATTAGGGTTTGAGGAACTCGGATGAAGTGTTCGTTCTCCATTTGGAACCTAAGTCAAACAAACAGCCACATTAATAAATATACAAATTTACCTTTTGAAAAGTCCCTACTATCAATATCTACTTTGTACAATAGATGTTACATTTGTTAACTATGAAGCAATATTACTGTCAAGTTAATTTATTGAAAATTTACTGTACACAATTAAATTCTCACACAAGCATCAATGAAGCATTGCAAAATGAAACCCAATATTTTACAAAAATAGTTTTATCAAAGACGTATAGAAAATTATTCATAACTTTGTGATATGCAGCCCTCCTAAAACCACAAAAATATTGTGAATACAAAATGTATAACTAATAAAAGGAATGGAATGTGCTTGACAGAAAGATTGTAATTGCTAGAGAAAAAAATGAGAGAAATGTATTTATATCGCTGTGTTTCTCTAAAACCCAGAGAAGTGAAAGCAACGTTGATGCAACAAAAACCCTGAAATCTATAAGGGCATTCAAATATAAATGGCCATGCCTCCAAGGTACCAGAATCTACATTAAACCTTTACACCAAAATACCACGTGTGTGCTACCATAATATAAAATAAAGGATTCTAACCCACAATAACCTGATTTTCTTCATGGCCATGAATTAGCATGTTAACTATTCATTAGAAGTGTTCCACATGAGCATATGCCACTGTCATTGTTTTTTTTTGTTTTTTTTGTTTTTGTTTTTTTTTTTGTTTTTTTTTTTCATTCTGAATACTTGTCAGTAAACTTTATTAGGCTTTTTGTCAAACAATGAATTTCAGCTAGCAATTTTTTTTAACTTTGTCCCATCTCGTTTTACCAAATGAATATAATCAAAATTGTCTAATGCATCCCGGTAGGATATGCTGAGGAAAGTCAGGACTAGGAAATACAGGTTTTTGAATCCATTTGACACTACAAAAAACACAGGCCACAAAACACACTTATAATTACTTACCGAGGTTTGTCTCAGAAGTGACAGACCTTTCTCCTCCAATGAAAACTACAGAAACCAAATGAAACATCAACTACTGCACAAATTACATCATCGTGCTTTATATATAGTACTAGTAATCTGCCATTGTTGAAGCTTTTGAAGTAAGATTACATTTTTATTAATAAGTTATATAAATAAATAAAATTTTCCTTCTAAATGTGAAATATCTTTCATTAGTGTGGTAATTTTCATTCCAAATATTACAAACAAGACACTATTTTGTAATTATTGACATGATTTGGGACAGAAAAGTAACGGTAATCATTCATTTCTACTGGATCAAATAACTTGTAATGAAGTAAAAGCTTCAACTCTGTCTTAAATGGAATTATCCATAGTATACATTAGACAGCATGCCACATCTAGTGTTACACTTTGCTATTGTAAGATACATAGAATTTTGCAAACTTAAAAAAAGTATCGCGACTTAAATTTTTGGGTATAAAATGCTAAGACTCAGTTGAGTATGTGAAAGATAGTCAACGTTAATTCAAGTAATAGGACTAAATAATTTTAATATAAATGAAAAAGGAAAAAAATATAGGACCTAAAGAAGGCATCACACAGGTTGTTTTAGTTAATGAGCGTATCTATTATCACTTTTACGAGAAAACAAACGCTTGTTACATACTGGTTTATGAAATGAAATTCAGCTTCTAGGACTCTCATTAACACAATTTAAGTAAATGTGATATGGACAGGCGCTATTCTGTAGAAACCACACTTTAATTCAATGTCCAGAATTTCTTGATGAAAAAAAAATCATAATCCTTGTAATCTGCCTGCACTATGAATATGTTACTATAGCCATGAAATGTATGAGTGCAACGTGTTTCAAAATATGAGTAAGCCCTCATATATCGCTCTTCGTACAAGGATCAATGAATCATGCTACATCAGCTATAGAATGAGCTCTGATTCTGTGTGATGCCCTCTATGTAATGAACAGACAGACACAGCACCTGCTTGGAACTTAACCGAGGCGGTCTGGGTTTGTTGAGGCGGCCGGCCCACCCAGTGGACTGGGCTTGAGGGGGGCTCTGATGCCCACCTCCACCGCCCCCACTGCGGGGGAGGACAAGAGGGGAACAACCTAAAGCCTGCAGGGTGAGGAGCAGCAGCAGTTAGCAAAAACCAGTAGAACGATTTCAGCTTCAACATTACTACTAGAGCAAAAGCAGCATGACTCATCAGCAAAGAAGTGGAAGGAAATTGTATAATCCAATGAATTAAGCTGACATTGAATTTGAAATTCAAATATTACCGGTAGTTCGATATGATATTTCGTCAATTCTATGTCAACTGCTTTCAACATGGATTAGTATGGAGAATAAGGTTGAAAATGTGCAAAAATAAGTGCAGGTTGTGGATAAAAAGAAATGTCTAACACACCAAACTATTACATACATGTACTGCACATGCAAAATATGCAAACAACAACGTTAAGCATTATGCAATCAGGTTTGAAAAATATTAAAGCAAAATGCGCTTCCATTAGAAGGATCCTATTTACACCAACGCCTATCATTTCACATTTAATAGTCCAGTACATTGTACCATGTCCATGAAAACCTTGACATAAACAAAAGTGGGAATGATATGTTAAATTTCATCTCGATTTTCAACCCTCTAAGGTCTCATAAAACTAAACATAAATGTTGCTCAAAATGTCATAAAACAGAAGCCAAGAATCAAGCACTTTGATTCTGTCACATTCCATATAAAGAAATAAGAGATAGAAAGTTACCATTCTGCTCAACCTCAACTTCGAAAATACATAGAAAAAGATGACGATATAAAAAGTGCAGATGAACAATATAGAATGAACAATACAGAACCTTCAATTATTTGAAAGAGACTAATCTGACAGGAGTGATTTACAATAAGTATTTGAAGCATTCAATTCCCTCTAAAATATTTTATTTCAATGCAGATGTGGGCCATTCTTGTGCAATTATGATGAAAATGAAATATATGAAAAAAGAAACTTCAGCATATTGCAGTTCAATCGTATATCTCTTCTTTAGACTATCTAGTGTATTTTTGATTGACAATATAACTAATTGAAATATGTTAAAACAGTACAGTATAGTTAGGTATTGGCATCATGAAGCCATAAAGATATGACACGAGGTACCAGAATGAAGGCAAGCAACAAAAAGACTTCAAAGCTAATCACTGTCTGTTGTTCCACTACCTACAAATCACTGAATTCTTCATGTTCTCAGTAGTCTATCATGTAGATACTTACATTTAACCGATCAGTGCTTTTCATATCTGTTTTGGTTAACTTTCCCTTTTTTTCCTTTTTATCTTTTTTGCCTTTGTCCTTTTTGTTCGTGGCAAGGTCGTGCAGCTGATAGAGAAAAGAAAAGACAAGAAAAAAAATAGAAAAACGGTTAGTCACACATAGAAAATGATACAAGCAATGCAATGAATGTCCTCTTACTTACTATTTGTTCCCTATAATTCACCACAATAATTATAATTTTCTTGAACATTTCGGGTAATAGTAATTCTTTTTCTATTAATGTTCGTCTTTCCAAAAGATATTAAAAAGTAAACTAAATAAGCCTAAACTGTAATAATTTTCATTGTCTTAAAATTAGCACAGCCTACTATGGTCTAAATATTTTTTCATTGTTACAATAAAGTGAATTTATAAAAAAGGGAATCTAATTTGGTAAATATGTTAATATTAAAATTTAACAATAACAAAATTGCACAAATTGGACGAAATGAAATGGAATCCATAAGCATGGGGATTTAGGCTCTGGACAGAGCAGCAAAGACATTTCTGGATGCCTTTCAGAAACATAAGCCTAGTATGTTCTCATAGGTTAGACTGATGCATAGATCATTCAGTGAACGAGATGCAAAACTCTTGATGTTAACAATATCTGTATGTGTGTAATGTGGCAGACATTCACTGCTATCTCATACCAGGTGAGCGGCAGTGTTTAGTGCTGTGTAAGGCTGTAAAAAATATAACTACGATTCTCATCATCAAATTGATTCTCCTACTTGTATGAGTTCTATAGTGATAATTTAACTGAATCTACAACAGCCATAAGTGCTAGAATTAGAATTATAATGTACAAAAAGCAAATACAAGTCTTAATTCATAGGCATTTGAATCGTAGTTTAGTAAAGGGAAAAAATATTATTTAGAAAACTGTATGCATGAATGAATTGAGATATGTACAAATAGAAACACATCTAGTCATTTAAAAAGAACTATAAACAAAAGCTCACACATAATAGACAAACCAAAGTAATCCAATTATCTACATGTTCATTTACGGTAGATTAATATCACAGACAATTTGACTTTGCCATTGGGCTTTTTAGTTGCTATTGTTGGCAAATGGTAGCTCAGTCATTCTACCAGAAACATCAATTTGTAACAATACAAAACTCCCTTCAAAACAACTACATACACATTTCATAAATCATCATGAGTTGATTCAATTTGGAATACATGTTACCTAAAATATCTAATGAATTACATATAAACTAAAAACATCTTTAAATTGTACATTAATACAGTAAGTTCAGAAGAGTTCATTATATTGATATTTGACTCTTCACTTTTACTAACTAATAACTGCACATGCTCTACACTTAAGATGGTGTGAAAATAACAACAGCAAGAAATTTTACACATTATCAACATCATGAATGTGGCATAATGCTTAAACTTACATCAACAACATTTTCAGAAGAGCCTCCCATGTAAAAGGAGACATTGGTAGCTTGCAACTTTTCCAGAAGCCCACCAAGTTCAAATATCTTAGCTTGGGTGCTTGCAAGATCTGCAGGTAGAAAAAATATATAAAAAAAATGGATGAAAAATTCAGAAATAAACAATTCAAATGTTATAGTAGGTTTGATGTAAAATAGAATAAGATAATATATAAGAAATATATCAATACCAATATGTTATACGTGTATATATAAAGCACCTTTTGCACAGTTGTCCATTGCCTGGGAGTCGAGTAGCCATGCCTGCACTTTGCCCTGACTTCTCTCTATTGTACTTCTTTTAAAGCTACCTCGCGATATTTCTCCAAATGGTAATGCTACAAAATAAGCAGCATTCACTGTCAAAAACAATAAATGTTTCATGTATAAAAAAGGTTTAAATATGCTTTATGGCATGGGCTATGGATGAGATGGATGATGGTAAAATAATAGAAGCCCTTATTAAATCTCAATGCTGTGGTAGCTTTCATTACAGTGCTACCTAACTCCATGATACATTGATATTGTAGTTTGTTTCTAAATCATAAAGTTAAAACTATCCTAATGGCTTTATGATAAAATAACCATATTCACCTGGAGACACAGGTGATGTGACCGGTGTGGTGAAGTCCTCCACGGGTGATGACACATCGCTCAGTTTGGGCACCTCTTTGCTGCCGAAGGCGAACTCGTTCTGCCGGTACAGCCGGTGGTGACGTAGCCGCTGGATCCAGTCGTTGAATAGCTGAGGCGGACTTTTCACCTAGAAGTCAGAGGGTGAATTTCAGTTTTTTTATGCAAACATTGTTTTCCTTTTCATTGTAAGATAACTACATGCCAAAGAATGTGAATACAAACACTTGTGTTAATAACAAATTATTCATGACATTGTTTAACCCAATATACAAGAAATAACTTTTTTTTATTAGAATAGTAAGAATTGTTAACAAACAAAGTGATGCATGAATGTAGTTCTGGCACATTAAATATAGATCAACATTGACTTAAGTTGAAAGATTACTTTGATGCTAATGATTAACTGTAACATAATGTATAATAGATATAATAAAATCGTACTTATGAGATATAACGTATACGACCATCCAAGCGCCCAGGGCTGGTAAATTGAAATTTTCTCAAACTAGGGCGTGGGCCGTTACATGAGATTGCATTTACTACATAATTCTGAAAGACATTTAAGAAAAAGAGGGGGGAGGGCTGTTACATGAGGGTGGGCACTTTGATGGTCATACACGGTATGCTAAGGCTTAGAGAAGTCCTGAAATCTCTAACTGATACATTGCATAAACTAATAAAGTTCTGTGTACGTCTACTTTTTTGATCAAGGCTTAATTTGTTTAGACAGTGTATTACACTATTCCCAATTCCAGATTTTCCAATGGAACTTATAAACAAAATGATCTAGTACAATTTCAAACTACCGATAAGAAAACAAACAAGAATCACATCCATTTATACATTCTGATTCAGATTTAGTCATTGTTCAACAAAACTACCACGTAGGATGAAGAATAATTCTGTATGCACATAGCAAAGTCATATTATTGGGTTCAACTCAAAGAATATGTTGGGTGTATTCTAATTCCAACAAAAACAAACATCTATGAGTGCACATCCTAGCTATGAGACGGATTAGTGATAACTGTGTGATGATGAATATGTCTTACTAGCATTAAAAAGAAGTGATCAATTTTTGCAATTCATTATCGTCTGAGTCAAGCAAGTGGCTAGTTTAAAGCTCAGTTGCATTCAGGTTACAGTTGGTATGAGGTAAGTTTGCAATACTTTTTTTTCAAAATCTTGCAGAAGCCATCCTCTTTAACATGCTGCAATCTCGGCAGGCTTTTTAGCGTGGAGGTTATAGGTTTCTGTGATATTGTAAGCATTACAGGGGGTATTGGGGAAAGGGAGACATCTTGATTTGTCCAGACTGGAGTACTTTACGATTATCGCACCATGAGCTGACCATTGTAGCATTCTTGCAGCAATATCCATGCAATGATAGTTTGATATAGGGGGACAGCACAACAGCCTAGTTACTATCAAAATAGTAGAGCTCTGGCAGTTGAATTTGTAGTCAATAAGAATAAGTTCATGTAGTGACATGGTAAATAAGCCCACTCTAGAAAAAATATTCAATTGTACAATGAATGAATTACAATGCTGCAGCTACCTTAAAAGTTGTTTCACAAAATGATGTGATGGCGGCTGATATGTGATTGAGGTATTATAAAAATCATTCACGTTTTTTACAATCAAGTGGTTTTATCTACACTGTGGTGTTGAAATAAATAAATAAAAAGGACTTCACACTCATAATTGACAGTTAAAAAGGACCTCACACTCATAATTGACACATAGTGTTTTCATACCTACCATCTAATAGCTTTTTTTTTCAATTTAGGTTTATTTCAAGTCATTGATTTGTTGGTACACACAGAAAATAACAATCAGGAAGATATATACCGGGGTAACAATCAGGAAGATTTTCATATAATGTGAAACAAGATGAGCTATTAGATGGCTGTGAGGATAAATTGATGTAGGGGATTCAAATGGGCATCACTAAAAATCAAACTAGTGTTCATAAAGATTAATAATTAGGCATTATGTATTACAAGTTGTAAAATGCATTATTGACTGTTCAGACATTAACAACACTTACTTGTAATTAATTCAAGAAAATGACATTTTTTTTACTATCATATTTAAACTGAAAAACATAAACATTAAGAAGTTGAAAAATAAGTATCATAAAACTAGCTGATAAAACGTCTCTTTTAACTTAAAGATATAGTTTCATAATAATTTATCTGAATATAATACTATATAGAAATCAATGCAATTAACTTGGGTTCACAAAAGGTATACCCCTTTCTACCATTTCTCTCACTGAATTTCTAAAAAATTTCTTTTTTAAAGATTGGGTTAAAATGTAAATAAAACAAAATGGATGTTTTGTGAGCTGGTAGATCAGGGTGTAACTAACCGTTGCTAGGCTACGTGGAGGAAAGCGTTGTCTACATACCCGGCTCACCTTCAGGTGATAGATAAGATCCTCAGCGTCGATGTCAATTCGACGATGCTTCCGTTTGAACGTCACAAATGACAAACCCACGTCTACAGTACCATGGAACTTCCCTTTAACGATCTAGGAAAATATAATTTGTAAGTGGTCTTATAGAAAACGTTTTATCAAAAACATCAATGTACAGACAAATACAGAAAGGGGACGACAAAAGGCAAGTGAGCACCCAGGCGCTATATTTACCAGTACTATACTTCAACTTTACATATGATGTTTGTGACATGCTGCAAATGTACATTACATAAAACTGATTGATAATGAGTACCAAGGAAAATTATGACACAAATCATTATACAGGGTGCTAATAATTAATTACCATCCTTCATTCGAGATAAGCATAAATCCATAGATGGATATGATCTTAGTATTACACACAGTTTTACTTCACAATAACATATTCTATACCATATCGCATCAATAGATACAAAACTTAGATCGAGGGACTTTGAAAGAGAATTAATTTAAAGAATGAAAAGGTAACAAACAGATTTTTTACCACGCAATCTTCTATCATCATATTGTTCTCTGAATCAAACTACTTAAAAGTTCATCAGTCAAAAACACTGGCACTAATCAAAGACTTAGATAATCATCATTTTGTTTGAAAAATTTGGCAATATTTACAGTTGAGCTACAGTCTCCTCTAAGATCCGAAGTGGAATAGGTGTCTCACGTGAAATTTGTAATAATGCGAACAGAAATCTCCACTAAAAATTTGGCACTATGCAAACCCACAATTATAGGTCTAAGTCACATTTTATCCAAAAGGATAAAGAAGCACTATAAATTAATGATTAAAGTTACTTTATTGAGTAATTATATGATCACTTAAGCAAAAAAACAAATCAGATAGTTTTGTGTCAAAGGGTTTAGCTGAAAGATGTTTTAAAACATGAACTGATCTCTTTCACAGCCACTCACCGAGTGAAAGGCTCTCAAAGAATGAAGGGCTGTGTAGGAGACACATAACTTCCTGTACCGTGTGTTCACTGTGATAATTTATACATAAAATGATTAATTATTAGGTACTTGGGTGGTGTCACAGCCAATATTGTGCTGTTTTAAGAAAAGGTCAAACTATAGATTGAGATGAAACAAAATTCGTCAGGGTAGGAGAATTTTTTAATGTCTGTTTGATACCTTCTTTCAAATTTATTTTTCTCTATTCTATTGTATATAACAATCTCCTGTACTGATGCGAGCGCCTATGTTCTATACAACATACTATGGCATATAAAGTGTATGTGCTGATGTTTGAATAAGTAAGTTTTATTCAGTTCAAAAACCCTCTAAACTATAAACTCAACGTGAAGCCCAGAATAATATAGTACAAAAATTACAGTTCAACAGAAAAAAAAATATCATGCACAAAATGTGCATATTTATACATGTACATAGATTGAACTTACGTCATTGGCTGATTTTGCATAGGTCAGGACACCATTTTCTAGCACAAAGTATCTCTGTAATAAATATATTATTCAACATCAAAGACAGTATTGTTAAGATAAAATCAATAACTTTGATACTTCTATGTAGGTTGTTAATTATTTTATACTACAGTACTACATCAAAAAGTACCAAGGGTTTGGTATCACACACTTTCATGTTGCTATTAACATTCTCCAGACTTTCATTAAATATGTTTTCCACGGCATGTACTGTAAAATGTTGTTTAACAGCCCCCGGGGATTATTTGGAAACCCCTTGGCGCGTACAAAGGAAATGGACAATTATGCAGCACCCATATTTTCTAAGCTGTGAATGTGTACACATCAATATGATTGCGTACTATTAACTCCATTATGTTTGAAGTATTTTGAAAATTGAATTTGTTTGATGCATTACATCATTATTTCTTACTTGATACAGAAAAAAGAATCATAATTACCTTGTGCCAGCCTTTTAGAGGCCATTTACGTCGCTTCATCATGTACCCTTCATACTTTTCGGGTTTGTCAGCACATATCTGGCCGTCTTTCAGCCCTTCGAGGATCTCCCATTCTCCTTTCTTGCGTGCCTTTGTCCCTGCTGGAGAAGTCTTTGAGTCCTGTGAGTCGGAGTGTTCGGATTCATTTGACTCCAAGTCAGATTCATCCTGGAAGAATATAAACAAATTTATTACATGAAAATATTTGACCTCATCCAAATGGCAAACATTATACAGTTTGTTTGTTTTTTGTGCAAAAGTCTACCTTGTTACTCATACAAGGATAGGTCAGGGTCTTACAGTCATTATGACAATGCTAGTGCGTCATATCCATGACAATTTCAATATCGATTATCGGTGCTGGGCAAATGATAGGTAAGGATAGTATCGTGAGTAAAACGTTATACGTTACATGTTGCCATCTGTGGATTTATTTTGTCTCTTCACCCACACATCTTGCTCATAACAGGACGTTTCAGCTAGTCGTCTACTGAACGAAATTTGCACATGCTCGTTTTTACGGTTATTTACAGTGTTAATCACAATGCTCAGAAGTTACAGTCATAAATGGCTGCGACAAACGCCAAACACAACCTTGTGAATCGTATATCTTTAGGGCAATTATGGGACCTGAACAATCAATATAAATCGATAAATATATATTGTGCTGCAGACGATATTGAAGGAGATCAAACGATTACCGTCAGCTAGTTCCTGTACACGAGATTAATTGATAGTCTGATATATCGTTGCAGCACTAGACAATACTGACCAAAAGAAGTCATGTCACCCCAGCTGATCTATTCAGTGCGGATAAATTCTTTTCTCATTAAGTGGTGTACATAATGTTTATATAACACTAATAATCCTGGTATTCTTTTACAAAATCATATATTACATAATTTGGATCACATACATAATACATATCATAACAAGCAAAATTATTTAAAAAAATCTCATTGCAATTCAGAAGCTAATAATTATTGCATAAAATAAAAACTTGAATGATGGTAAAACACCAGCCAAATAAAATTATGATTTGAGCACATCCATCGATGAAAAATGGTTTTGGTAATTCCTCATTACTCAGACAATAACGTAATTACCGGTAAAAATGTTTAAATTTTAGAACATTGAAAAAATGACTAATATGTAGCATTGGCTGCATATATGCATAAATATAATGGTAGATATAAGTGAGCCATAAAAGGATTGTATTACTGTAAACAATAAGGGCAGTGTGTGCAATAAATTACGTCGGCACATAAAAATCAAGAATGCAATTCTGAAATCACAACAGATTTTGTATTGATAAAAAATTTATATAAAATATATATTATTCCAAAAACGAACATTTATCAAAGAATTTTAATCAGGCAAATAATATGTTCTAAGTATGACCCATATATGGAATGATTAATCTGAAATATAATTTCTATTATTCTACTGCTATTTTACATAGTCAGTCTTGTTGTTTTTTTGTGACTTACTGTTTCTCATGTTTTTTTTTTTTTTTATACCCGAAGACAAAACGGAAGCATAGGAAAAACACAAAAATGATGAAAAATTGTTTTATGCTTCTTATGAGTTTTTGTGTCTTATGATTACATAAGCAGTTTATAAGCAGGGTACGAGGCGAAGTATATAGGTGTCACATTGTCAAATAACTATGGTGCACGGTCTTCCCAACTTGGAAGCCTCACATCTTGGACACAGTTTCTCTTGGCAATCAATGTTTTCGTTTTCTACACAGAAATCTCCGGGGTTCCCCTTTATAGACTAAGAGACAGCTCATTTGACGATTGTTAGATCCTTTATGAGAATATCAATCAATCAATCAAATCATAAGTTTTTTTGAGCAGGCCCTAACTATTCCTCATTCAGAGCTGGTGTCCTGTCTGCCAGAAATATTACTCAACATTTAATATAAACAAAATTTAGTATACCTATATAAAAAAGGCATTCATACTAATTAGCAACATGAGCAACAACTACACTGGCATTGTAAGCTTAACCACGACAGACATTGAAGACCCATGACTGTAATTATCTCCAAAATGCTATCATAATGGCCTTCATTCACAGTTCAACCTTCTAATTGTATTGATCATAATTGCATTTGTTTGTTTAGCTCAAAATAACTTAGTATCACCTTCATTTACTCATGTTATAATAGAACTCAATTGTAAAAACATGTTTGTAAGCAAAGGCAAAATTAAAGTTAACAATATCATTTATTTTGGCCATTACTGGTGGGGGGGAGGTAGGGTGATTGATTGGAGGGATGAGGTTGGGTTGGTACAAAAAAATGACAAGTCTTGTGTGAATGAACATTTCACCCCTTCACACTAATGTTGTTTGAAAACCACTGGTATCTGTAAATTGAACATTAATTTTTATCTTCAAGCCTTCAAGTAATCATAAGTGTACCCCATATTTTCTAGGTCTGGATAAATGTTAATAGTCTTGTATGATGTAATAACTAAGTGAAAGTGGCAAAAAGGGACTCGCTTGTGATTTATGGTCTGTACAGCCACAGAATGATCTGTTTTCTGCATAAACACATCAATTATATGTATTAAGTTACAATTCATCAACACGCATAGAATTATTTCATCCTTTGAAAATACATACTTACTGGCAAACGCCTATTTTATGTTTTCTGCTTTTGTTTTCATGATCCTGCTGAAATAAGTTCACATTTGGCTATAAATACCATGCAATGCATTGCATGATTTAAAGGCAGAAGAGAAAGGTGAAGGAGAGGTACTTGTCATACACTTGACACCATGAATATACAAGAGGCACTTTCATGAACAAGAGAAGAGATAAAGCAGATTCTGTAAAAGTTGCTATGATGATCTGACGAGCGGTCAAATTACACTACATTGTTTAAGGAATTTTTACACAAGTTGTGATGAGTTGAGATGCATACAGCAAACAATCATGATCATATTATTTTTCAAATCACATATGTTTATACAGCATATGTTTATCAGACATACATGTAAATTGCTCAAGAATGCTGAGGATCTCATATCTCTGGACACTGCTGTTTCTACTATGATTCACTTCTTGTCTGAAAGTTGCGAATTATTCATTAACTTGGGGGAATATTAAATCAGTATTGACATACACAAGAGAACCAAAAGTATTATACCTAATTCTACAGGCTTTCTGTGGTACACTTTGTGTGCACTGTAAGGAAATATTGTTTTTGAGTTTAGCACGTGTGAAATTAGAAGCACTTCGTCTTGCTTAACATAGTTGTATCAACAACAGGACGAGGTGGTCAGAAGAGACACTAGGTGAGAAGGGTCTGATTCCACCAGAAAATAATCCAAAACTGAAACTTTAAGATAGCCTGGTGGTCCTGTGCAACTAGAAGCTTAGTACAGACCACTGCTTTCTTTGCGTTAGTCGCCCCGAATTCTATATGCAATACTGTCTGGATATAAAATTTTTTGTTATATGAAGATACAATCATGACAGTCAATATAACTCAATGTATTTGGTATGCAGCATATGGTTTCATTCGTAGTTTTATTGTTCTTTAATGCTACTTATCTTCTCCTTTTCAAAACACATCATCTACCAACTGACAAATCGACAAAAAATAGTCTTCGTAAAACACTATGTCCTTCTCATCCACTATTACCACATTTTCCCATCATTTAGTTTACAAATATATAATTTATTTCCATGTCTACATTCAACCTCAATTATTGATATTAAGCAACTCTTGACAACTACTCTTCACCTAATCAATCCCCTAATTTTTCCATATATTCTCTCCACAATGGACCTATCACCTCATTCATTTTCACAATATTTCAAACATGACAGTGTTAATTAGATTAAAAATCTGTGTCACCAGCGGTCAAATCCTGGTTTTCAGCCCTGGGGTGTGAAAGATGCAAAAGTTATAGTTGCATAATTGTTGATCAATTTCTTATAAAATATTTATCAAAAAAACCTTAAGAGACATTACTCTTCACTCTTGAATAGCGGTACAGGCTGGAATAAGAGTACAGGGTGGCAATTTACAGAAAAATAAATAAGAGTACATGTTGGAATAACAGTACAGGGTCGCATTTTACCGAAAAATTAATAAAGAATACACACTGGAATAACAGTACAGGGTGGCAATAAATTTTGAATGCTAGCATGAGTATATGCACCTTCATTAAGAGTATTCCCAATTATAACTAGATCAAGTGTCAAAGAACACTGCGTCGCTAGAACGATATTGACTTATGGGCAATTAAGATATATACTGAAATAATGTATACTTTACAATCAAGAAATTTATGAATTTGAGGAGAAAACATTAGAATGAATCTAGGCCGAGACCACTCTATACCCCTGCAATGTTATTTTAAGATCGGGTTTTTGGCAGTATTTTACGTTAGTCGTTACGCAGTTACCCCCGCAGCAGTGTGTGATAATTTTGAGAGCGGGGGGCGGGCGTGGGGGCAGATCCAGGTTTTTGGAAAAGGGACGCAAGGAAAACATAAGGAAAGGGGGGGCTCACTTACGGGATTTCATGAAAAAACCTATGAAAATGAAGTATTTTGGTGGGAAAAAAGGGGGGGGGGGCGGGGGGGCTAAATTGTAGGGGCGGGGGGTGGGTGGGCTTTAAGGCTAATATGGCAGGCGGGGGGCTAGAGCCCCCCGAGCCCCCCTGCTGGATCCGTCCCTGGGTGCTCTCGGCTTGTTATCTCTAGCAAAATGCACATTTTAGCCCAAGTTTGTCACCAAAATACGATGCTTGCACACTCGAATCTTAATATTCTGAAATGCAATCCTACATGAAAAAACGTTTTTAAAGAGCTATCTTGTACTAACAAAATGTGTCCACGTCAATTAAGTTTGTTATTCATGCGACTAGTACCGGAAGTTATCTAGGTCAGATTTCTTACAATGTGTTTAAATGGGGAAAGCTGTTAGAAATAGCCAAAGTTACGAAATATACTTGCTTTTTTCGGACCATGGGCACCGACCAAAAAGATTAATATTTTGATATGTTGTAGACAAGAGGTTAAACTTACAATTAAGACCCTTTCCAAGATGTGTCTCAATGAACGCATTTTTGCAATTTAACACCAAACATTGAGAATGTTCGGGAGAGTGATTTTTAATGGTGTCTAAGTTTGCAGAATCATGAGTTGTTGGTACTTAAGAATAATCAATAGGTGAAACCAGATTCTGAAAGTGCAAACGTTGACGTTTAAACAGTATATAATATGTAAGTGCAGTATCAAAATTTAAGAGTGTATTTTAAGAACCAATGGGACTGTATCAGTTTTTTTTGGCGTTTTTCTCGCATATATTTTGTTCATTTTAGACTTATTGATTTTTCATAGAGTACTGTTTTTGCGGTTGTGGCCTCAGAGTGAATCAGAATCAATATATCCAGCAAAAAGATATTTGTGTTGCCATACAATAGTACTGAATAACAAGATGATAATCAATATCAGTTTCAAATCCAACAAATCAATTTTGGTGCTTGGTTGGAATATAGATTTTTTGTCTTGCAGGCTAAGTGCATTGAATATCATTAAAAATGTCATAAAAGCGCTTCTAGAAAGCAAAATTTAATTGGCAGAGCGCCCAAAATCGAATCACTTCGGTGTCGCCTCATACCTCATAGTCGTGTAAAGTTTGAACGAAATCGGTGCAATTGTTAAAGCTCTAGCTTGTCCGGAGAAATACATACAAACATACATACATAGTTAGTTAGTTAGTTAGTTAGTTAGTTAGTTAGTTAGTTAGTTAGTTACAAACGAACCAAGTGGTCCTCAGTAGCTCAGTGGTTAGAGCGTACGACTTGAAAACAGGAGGTGTTTGCGTCGTAAGTTCGCGGCCCGGTCATGGCAGACACAGTGTCGCCAAAACCGTTACGTCGTACGTCTGCCACTGAGTTGCTGATTTCCACAGAGCGCGTCGCCACCGTACAGTGTTACTAGACGGTAGCGACGCCAAGCGGAGGTTCGGAAGCCTCGTTAAAAGGCGTGTCCCGTGTAGAGGAGAGCCACACCTCTGCACGTAAAAGAACTCGCCTAGTTTGAAAACTATAGCTAGTGTGATCCCTCCATTACCCTTGGCTCAGTTGGTTACCTAACCTGCCAAACAAACAAGGACCACATTGGAAATAAGCATTACATATATATGTACGCTTTCATGTGCTATCCTAGGAACATTAGTTCCTGAAGAATATCAAATCAAAATCAAATCAAATCAAACACAATGCTTGCTTCAGCAGCTGAGCTGAAACGACGCAATAAAATGCTTTAACAATGAAATGATTTGTTATCATTAAAGGAAATAGTCAATACATTTTGTGTAATCTTTTAATGCCTTTCATTTTTTTTTTCATTTTTAATGCCTTTTAATGCCTTTAAATAAACTTGTATTTATCAGAATCTTTTCTAGAATATTTTTATAATTATCTCATATCATTCTTATAGTGGTATTAAAGAAGTTTTAGACATTTTAATAAACTTGTATTTATCAGAATCTTTTCTAAAATATATTGATATTTTCCACTAAGATTTTCCAACACATCTGAATGGCCCTGATTAGCAAGAGGATGCTCGTTACAACAGTATAGTTGACATAAGTTGTCTTATTAAATCTAAGTTTTTATAGAAGGTCAAAGAAGGTCTATTTGACAAGTCTATTTTCGCCGCTATTAAAATGTGGGTATTCCCCAATCTGAGCTCATATTAAACAAAGCATTGGAGCATACAAAATCAATATTGTCAGAACGTTGTGTGTGTGTGGTGCCTTTTAGATGAGTCTATGCCAAATAAGGCGCCGAAACGGTAAGCTAGGTTTCAAAATCTCTTGAGAAATGGATAATTTCATCATGATATTGTAAATCAACTGACATGGTTTGAATAACATATGCATCAGCTTTACCCATGTTACGTAGTACAGACTGGAATAAGCGTACATGTTGGTTACACAACCGAAATTTTAATAAACGTACAGGTTGGAATAAGGTCGTACAGGGTTGAATTTTAAAAATAAATAAATACCCGTATATGTACGCTTATTCAAGAGTGAAGAGTATTCGCTAACTTGCACGGCACAGCAGTGTGGCACGTATAGCTAATGTAATATGGGATCTGAGAATTATACACACTACACAAGACCCATGAGTATGACAGATGTTTAAAATAGGTGGGGAATACTTAATTCTAACTGGACCTGGTGCAATAGGAATAAGGCAAAGAAAAAAATACCCTTTAAGAGGGCTCTGCCTTACACCCCCCTTACAGGAGGGACAATTGTCACACATTGCCTGTTTGAGAACATGAATTAAGAACATCTTGGCAGGTCACTGAAAAGATAACAGAATAATCAACAAAGCTGTCTGATCTGTATCACCAGATATATTGTATGATTTGACGAATAGGGATAAACTACCAAAACAAGTGCGATTAAAACTAATTACAAAATCTCCCAACAAAATCGAACTCTATTCTTCTCTTTCTCTTTCAAAATCTAAATAAAATATTAGTTTGCCAATAGCCTACTTTCCAGTGAGGTGAGTAATGATTTGAGAAAGCCAGGTAAGAGGGGTCTAGTAACATAGATTGTTCTGTTGATAAATGTCAACGTAGACTGGGCTGCCTATGGATCATCTCTATTCTTTCAATATTGATATAGATAAAATTATTATGAGTAGCTCATATCTACTGCTAATTCTAACACATATTACATAACACACATGAAGTTTACCAATGTAAAATAAGAGAACTGTAAGTATCATTAGCAGGAAGTGTCTTTTGCATTAATCATCACGACACAAAAACATACTTTTTGTTATAGACGACACTGTTTTATATCAAAACAAGTAGATGAAGATGAGTTATCATATTGAATAGCAAAAAATACAAAAAGCATCCTTACCATCTTAAAACCATTACTTCTTACAGATATTTATCCATTACTATCATTATCTATGATATGTTTAATTACATACTAGTCTAAAGAATGTGTAAAAACATACATGCTCCTCGCCATATTTGTGGCAGACTACTGTGCCTACAGCAAAATTCATAATAACAGTAGTCGTTTCAACTTCGTTTAACAGATCAATTGTCATGTTTAGTTAGACTTAAGATTTATCCTGCATTAACTTATTTATTTTTACAGCTATAACACTTAAAAGAAAATAACCAAGTCATTTGCTCAGGCTTACAACATGAAATAGCGAGGGTAAAAACTGCAGATTTTAATTTACTTACATAAAAAAATTTAAAGAATACATGGTATGAATCATCATTGGATTGGATTGTCGCTAGTTCTTCACATCACCCCCAAACAGGGTACACAGTACTTGTACAAATAGATGCTGCAGGTGATGGGGCACCATTCTCATTATAACATGGTCATGTTACCGTAGCTGTATAATTAATATATGCAGGCATTAAACCTGAACAGTAAGATAATCATCTCTTCAAGTGGTAAAAAATATTAGCTATATACACAGCATCATCAATAATGCAACATACAGAGCAATTATTCTCAGATCATTTGTAAACAAATTCTGATAGAACAGCTGGCAGCAGCTGACAGATTGAAACATAACTAGACTGATGATCGTACCTAATAACCTAATTCAAATCACATCATGGCTATACCAGCAATGAACTAGTGGTGTATTTGTTAGAAGCCTAGCATTGCCTAAAACATTATCTTTAAAAAATTTGAAATTTTAGTAGACTCATTAATCATCAATATAAAAAAATGCATAATTTATTTCCTTGACAAAAAGTGGCTAAACCCAAACTACGGTGTGTTAAGACTTCACAATTTCAAAGTTAGTTTTGTAGCCGCCCTCACTGATCGGCAAGCAAAGGGGAAATATGGGACTCCATTCTGCTTTGGAACATCTTCTTATGGACTATTGTCACTTTTCAGCCATCTTGAAATAAATAAAGGAGTCTTTGCAGAGTAACAACAAAATTGAAAACAAACCCAGCGCTACTATACCATGTCTGTGAATTAATACACGTCAAATGCTGCTTTTCCATTATTAAATACACTACATACTCAAGATGTTTTCTGGAAGTGGAAAAAGAACATTATAAATGTAGCTTCTCCAAATGGACATCGTATAACTTGAACAAATTTTGTCAGTTTTCTTCAAGTGCTTCAACGGTTAAGCAAGAGTTAATGACAATGATGGGAGCGTAAGACATTGAGAAGTCTTATCACAATGCAATAACCATGCAGTGCGTCACTCATCAATGCAATAATATGATTGTTTAGAAATATTGAACCTAAATAGATTAAAATAATAAATATTATTGATGACTGGTGGCATATTCACTGTGAAAGATAAATTTCTATGCTTTAATTCTCTACATTAGTGTTTCAGTACAACTCCTGGATTCACCAATAATAAAAACGCCAATTGAGCTATCATTGATTCTGAATATAGTCCTTATTTATGTATCTCTATAGCCTTAGAAGAAAGCATCATTGGGAATTGATTTGCCTTTTTTTGGTACACTCCAAGGATATAAAACTTAAACTTTCATATGGTACGAAAACATAGATAATTACTAAATAGCTACATTTGCATCACCAATTTTTCAATGTGTAATGAAGATGAGTGATGAAACGAACATAGTCAAATAACTTGCATTTCAAATGGCAAAACATGCAGATTCTTTTTGTCTGGACCTTCCAAATATTCAACGAAACAGATGCAATTTTAAAATCTGATAGACCAATAAAATGCAAGAAGACTGTAAAGAGTGGGATTCGCCTCATCCTTTAGGTGAGTCATTCATACATAATTGAGAACCTCAAGAAGGTAAAGTCTAAATATGGGTCAAATATTCCTACGCAAGAGTTCAAGTACTAAATGGAATATGATTATACATGTAAATCTGTTTACAAGGCGAGCAAATCATATAAAGCCCTTTGAGTCAAACAGACTAATTTCCTCTTTATTACTGTACATCCCAGTTATAATGTGAAATGTACCTAAAGAATACAATTCTTGTTTGACACTATTGAGAGACCTGACACTTCAGCACCAGTTTGACAGGATCTTTGTATTATGTCACGATCTGACTTTGGACTTATTACTAATGGTCATAGATTTCTTGGTGGATCACTGTTGGAATATATCTGTATTGTAACTATCTGTCAATAACATGGCCACGTATTGTCAATAGAGTGTATGATGTTAAGCCAAACCAATATTTTATCAATCTCAATCGTTAGCTTAGTACTGGCCAAGACCACTCAAAAGAGTTTACATTGCTATAACAAGACATATTAGAATAAGATTAGAACATGTACATATAAAAAGACAGCCCATTCTTACTAATGAATCATACTTTCAAATGAAATGTGAACATAAAAATGGCATTCATGATACTTTGCCTAGACTTTGTGATGTCAAAATTGCAAATTGGTTTACATACTGAGAAGTATAAGTTTACCTTTACTTGACTGGATATTAACTAATATACAACCAATCAACTTATTCATTTCTTGAGGACAAACACTCCAAGTCCAATGCCAACGTTGAGTTGGTGTAAAATATTGGACTTATAAATTCTATCTGATATAATGCATCATAACAATGAATTAAGATATTATGGACCCCATCCCATACAGAACTTTCTTACTTCAACTTATAATCAATGTGACATGTCACCTACCGCCATATGTTGTCATGTAACAAAGTGTTCCCTGTCTTAACATTTCAAT
This sequence comes from Streblospio benedicti, assembly GCA_019095985.1. Taxonomy (NCBI): domain Eukaryota; kingdom Metazoa; phylum Annelida; class Polychaeta; order Spionida; family Spionidae; genus Streblospio; species Streblospio benedicti. The sequence goes on from CM032662.1 coordinate 20,729,536, forward strand.
AAAAGGTCCATCATCAAGTGTAACCAATCAGACTGGGAAAAACGTACCAGATTGTAATATACAGTGTATATGTAAACAGGTCCACAACTAAATCATTACAACTACTACGGGTATATAATATAACAAGGATATATTAAAATGTCACATTAAATTCAATATTATATAGGTGTTGTGCTGCTTCACACATAGTGTGATGACGGTGTGGGAGTAATTGGCATGTGCACAAATGCACGATAATGAAACCCTACATAAAACATATCAATTTCATTACAAAATAAGCACCTCCATAACGGTGCATAATTTAGTTTTTTAATACGATTTATGAATCAATAATATAATGTATGACTTCCAATGTTATCATATCATCATCCCGGTAACAAAATATCACTTACCATTTTGTTATACATTGAGTAGATTATGATATCCAAACATCATTTTCAATTTCATTGGTGATTATGAATAGTGTACATAGCACCATTATTTATAGCATCATATGTGAAACAATGCAATTAAAACAGCAATTTTCTGTAAGTCAAAACTGTTAATGGTGCAAACATAATTTTTCTATTCCATTTTGACTGCATTTATTCAATAGCAGAACTTTGAGTTTGCTATCCAAAGATCCCAATAGTGATATATCATTAGAAAATAGGATTTAGTTCCTCAAGTTGGTGAGACTTCATATAAAGTTAAAAAGATTCTGTTCAAATACACAGATACAATCCTTTTCAGATCAACTATAAACCATCAATAGAATAATAATAAATTATTTTGAACAGAATCAATATATGCTGGAAATTTAAGGAATTTAGAAAAAAATGTTATCCTCGGAAATAATCATAAATGACATTTTTTTTTTCAATAAAATAAAGACGAAATGACTTCTTCCTCATGTGTATTTAAAAAAACAAAACCACAAAAAGCAACAAAAACAACATGTCATCTCAGAAGTTGAAAAAATCATACACATTTACTCGGTGGGAATCTTCTGCACTTTATTTGGGAACAATGTCACACATTATTTGCCAAGATGAAAAATTGTCAATAGACGTTTGCAGCAGTGATGTTTCCCTCTTCTAGTGATTTCCTGTCATCTGCCTTCATCATAGAATTTAATAAAAGAAAGCCATTTTCAATATCATGATCCAAAGACTTTGTATTAGTAGAACTTCTCATCCACAGATCAAATACATCCAACATTGTATATCTCATGATCAGCGTTCACTAGTGGCTTTTCCATCTTCAGCCATTAAGAATTTGGTATGAGATAGCTTGATTTCAATGCTTCTCATTTTCATATGAACAGTCAGTGACTTTGACAATATAATTTCTACAAATTTCATTCACTTGAAGAACAGTGCAATTGAAATCAAATTCTGAAAATTTCCATAACTGTTTATACTACCGCCATTGATCAATCACATGAAATGAGTTTTTATTTCGTCATAAACTGACTAATCACAGATTTCATTGAAAATAATTAACAGTTTTCTAAAACAAGTTTTTTTTTTTTTTTTTCTGTATCCCAAAAATCAGTGCATATCAGAAGTACACTTTTCATAAATTAATATGTAATGATTACCCATATACATGATTCAACAGAGCATTCTTCTAAACAAATATATAAATATATAAAATATGCCACTAATGGTTTTTGCATTAATCATAAGTAGCTTTTTCAAGCAATTGTTGATCCAGATATTGTACGCATGATGCTATATGTGTTCAATTATTCACACTTATCAATGGTATACCAACAGTCGAGCAGAGCAGTCTAAATATGGAATAAGCATCTCGACATAGCCTAAACACCCAAACAGCTGCACACTATGGGTGTTACCGTAAGTTAACAAGCCAAATAGCTTATTATTCACTCAGAGAATCATTAACCCTGCTTGAGCACCTAAGAAGTCACTATTGTATCCACATTTCTGTTTCATGAGAGAAAACATCTGCAGTAGATACATTTTTACAATTCTTACCAATTTTATTACAATCTGGTACATGGAGTACCAAGTCTGGTATCATCAAGTTTGGATCTGTGACATTACATTTATATTAGTCATAAAAATTCATATGTCTATCTTCAATAGGGGAAATTTTAGAACTACAGAAGAATGAAAAAATTGTTCCCAGACCAATAAGCAAAACGAAGCAATCATTCATGTCATGAAAAGATATAACTTAACACATTCTAAATTCACCATCAAATATGTTTAAAATGATAAATCCCATAACAAGGAAATGGTCAGGTTACCCTGTATCTTCCGAAATACTTTTATTTATAGTTTACGTACATGTATCTTTCCTATTAATAAATTGCTATGATACATATACTGAAATGAAATTTAGAGGAATTATCAGGAAGATAAAGGGCACTTGATGTTTATGAGAAAATTGAGTGTACTAGGGCTATATTACCTCTAATGTACTTGACGTGTAGCCTGAGTACTCCTGAAAGTGTTCATTAGAGTATCAGTAATTTTGAGAGCTTGTGCCATTTAGACAGAGGCATTCTTTACAAATGCAAGTGTTGTACAGAAATTAGTATTTAAGTGCACAGCCTTTCTTCTTAATATTAGGTTCCATCTATTCATTTTTAACACATTCTGTATCGTAGCATTTAATTTTACTGTACATATTATTTGTGCTTTGCTTGTTTGCATTTTTCTTGTCTCAAATGCTAAAACTTGACAGCGTGAATATAATATGGGAAAATATTAGTGTACATGTTGTTGAGTTTCCACATGTAGTTACAGCAGAATAAAAATAACTTTCTTATAGGGAAGTGGTTGTTTCTAGATGAAACACTTTGTGAATGTACAATACTTCATACTGCAGACCATCCTATGTTCACTTCTTTTTTCACAATTTTATAGGTATGGAACATAAATGTACTCTGGATGGTGAACAAAAGAAAATGCTTTTCACCTGATCAGAATCCATGTAATAGAACTCCATCATCGTCTCAAACCCAACATTCAACTTTTAAACATCAGTTAAGGTGACAAATGCAATAATATTATCTTGTGACTGGACATTCAACCAATCAAATAAAGTGAGAATATTGATGAGAGTTAGTGGTCAATATCTTATTAATGATCCTTAAAATGTGATGCCTAGGCATACATTACATGAATACAGTTTTCACCAAGATGCCAGATACCTATACCAGGTACTCAAGTTGGTTTTTGACTGATATATAAGGTATTTAATTCATGGAAAATTCAAATGCTTATTTTCACATTTTAATGTAAGTCTCATATTCACGATTTACAACTTAATAATACAAACTACTACATATTATCTGCATCAATGAATCAAGAATTCATTGAACACAATCATTCATATCCAGGATCCCAGTTGGCTTTAGCCATGTTTATGAAATGAGTTCTCTCCAATGATAGTTTCTTACAGATGATTTGTATAACAATGTCTTCTAAGTGTCCCTTTACCATAGTACTATATTTAATACTAATACAGCTGATATTCTTAATCATACATTATATGAAAGATGCAAATAGTATATATACCCCCACCCCACCCCATATAACGATGATAGGACCCATATGACCATGGTAACCTAAACGTTGTATTATTGATCATGAATTTGATCCAACCCTTGAATTCTCTACGCATGCATTGCTATGAACACTTTGACACAACCCTCTAGCTCCCTAAAAGTCATGAATTTGCTATCATTGGGCTGAGGCTGAATGCTAGGACTTGACAGTTGGTGGCCCAAATTCTTAATACTTGCATAATTGTAGCCTCAGATAGCAAAAAACATTCACATCGCGTTGAAAAGGCCTTTAGAATTCAGGCCAAAGACTAACCTAAGTTTCAGCTTGCCCAGGGCTAAAGGGCTATCCTTAATGTGCAGTCCTATCATATCAAGTGTAGTTAGTGTACCGTATGTGTGGCATGATGTGATTTACTACCCTATATATCCACAGACTCCCATAAGTGTGACTTTTTATTGATCAAGCTTTGACCTAAAAGCCCATGGGGAAAAATCCTTGGGGTAGTTCTTAAACAAACTGTAGGAATTTACCACGAGATTGGAGTGTCAATTGCAAAATTGAGCATGCTGACGTCTGATTTACCCTCACTTTGTTCGGGTAAATCAGATGTCAGCATGCTCAATTTTGCGATTGACACGACAATCGAGTGATTGACACGACAATCGAGTGGTCAATCACCATTCTATCATGACTAAAATCCATTTTATTTTAAAATAAATCATATTATAACATTCTCATTGCCAGTCAATTTCGTTTGTTTTGAGCGCGCTGAGACGTCAATTCCTACAGTTTTGAGCGCGCGGAGGCGTTAGTCTAAACTGTTGCTCTCCGCAACAACGAAACACGCCATGCGTCGTCAGCGGCTGTATTGATATTGTGAGGAGTGTAGACTAGCGCCGTGGGTTTTTTGGGGGAGCATGTTTTCCATCGCAAAATTGAGCACACTGATTGACCAATCAGCGTGGGTTATTGGCAGTGATTTTTGCACGGAATGATAGAATGTAGAATTACCTCTAATACCACTTGCTATATAAGGAAGAATAAGCTACTCATGTTCATATTGATTTTTGCACTTTTCACATGATTTGAATAATCAGTTGTTTCTTTCGGACCATTGATTTGTAATGCACTTGAGCAGAACTAATAATACATGAGTTTTCCATTTGCCTATTTTTTGCAGAGAAAAGTGCAACATCAATATTTGTGTACAAAATGTAAATTTAATTAATAAAAGTATGTACACTAAAAGTAATGATGAAATGTTGCAGTACAAATAAATTGATAAAGACCATGACACATACCGATTCTGAGCCATCTGGGTTCTTTGAAGTTTGAGTGGAGATTCGATGGATCTTATTTTTCTTCTTCCCTGTACTCCCAGTACTGATTCTGTTAATACCGTATGAGCCTTAGAAACAAAAAAATAGTTATGCTTAGCAGCTTTCAAAATATTTCTAATGTCTAAAAGACATTAAGATTTTTTTCCTTCTATAAATGGAATACAATTTACAGCATAATTAAACAAAAATGTTTATGAATGAGTATGTTATGCATATCAGACCTGAGCTAACACTACGTCCATGCCCCTTTTCCTGACCATTTTGCCTCAACAAGTTGGGATCTTTTAGCCCCTTCATCTTGGGCGTCCCTGGCTCCGAACCAGACATGACGATCTCAGGGATGTCTGAAAGTAGTCCAACTATATAACACATCTGTTAAACTGTTTGGGGAAGTCATGTCATATAATATAACTAGCTGTCTACCCAACGCTGCTTGGGTTGAAACAGATGAAATCCGGAATACATTAAATGCTCCTCCCTCTCCATCCTTCCCCTTGTCCCATATCCCTCACACCAGCTCCCGTCACTGTATACAGGTCTGTGATAGTTTAAATACACCTCCATCACCGTCCTCCCATCGTCATATGTCAAAGCCATATACACACTACATGTACTGAATATGGCAATGATTAATACCTCTAATATCCCTCCCCCCTGCTACTGCTACCCCTGGTAAACATGAGCGGAGCAGATTAAATGTCCCCCGCTCCCCTCACCTTCTTTCAACCCCTCCCCCTCTTCTCTCCACAACCCTCTCTACCCCATTCCCATCTAAACAGGTCCAGAACTAATGCATCTCAATCACCCCCTTCCTGTTGCTGCTCTGGTTGAAATGAGATCTGGAACAGATTAAATGCTCCTCCCTTCCCCTCCCTTCCTCACTAACTACCATATCATTTATCCCCCCCACCCACCCCACACCGTATAATATGAATATACACACTCTTTCTGCTACCACCACCCTCCCTAGCTCCCTCATGTGTGACTGTACATGTGACCTGCAACATACGTTTGACTCTCACAAACTATCGTGTTACGTATGTTTGACGTACATGTGCACTGGAATCAGCATATAATAAAGATGCTTTAATACTTTTTTGCTCTATTTTGATAGTAAAAAAGAATATATTTGGTTTGAATTACGGATAAAAATGACCACCAAGTTTTCCTGATTGTACACACATAATTTTGAGTGTGTACGTCTTCTGGTTAAAAAGCCTTGGGAACAAAAAAATTCCTTATTCATTTATGTATATAGATACAGATGGTAATGGTACTAGAATTGAACTTTAAAACACATACTATAGTCTGTCCAGTAATTATTTTTACAGCTTAAATAGCATATGATAGCATATGATACTGTACTTTGCAGGTGCTTTGAATAATACTCCAAAATAAACATGATATTTACATTTTATAAGTACATAAAACACATTCTGGACGACACTGTTATCATCTGAGTAAGCCCTTTTTGACTCTGCATCAAACAAGATAAGTTTATGAAAATCGGTTAAGATTGATGAAAGTTATGGAAGAAAAGCTGAGTTACTAGACAGACTATTATAACAAAAACATAATGGAGATGAGATAATGATCATCAACAATCATAAGGACAATCATATTAGAATCAAGAAAGATAGTACAGATATACAGTTAACCACAAACTATTAATTATGAACCGATAAGGTCAATATTAGAATAGTCATTCATAGCATGAGGGATGGAAAAGGCAGGTTGTGATAAAACCTGTCACCTTTATACTCAGAAGACATATGAAAGACTGAATAGCAAAGTACATGTACAATGTACAAGGACAAGGCATAAACTATCACACCTTTTCACTTCACACAATGACAAAAACTAAGAATAAACAATATATTTTCTAAATAGGTATATATTCTTTACAGAGTCAAAATTCAGTTTGTAAATATTTTGAAAGGAGGTGATATTTCTCCAGGCCATAATTTAGAACGTGATGTGCTATTACTAGGAATATTACATAAATATATTTAATAAACATTGACCGATGAATAGGGATCTACCATACAGTACTGATGAGCAAACAAATCCTAGTACCTTTATAATCACAAATTATGCATCATATTACTAAAGAAATATACTGATTGAGTCTGTGAGTAAAATTTCAATAGATTTATAATAAAATTGTTGACAAATCGAACAATGCCAACTAATAAGTCTGTCATTGAAATGACTTTACTAACTCACCAGAAGTAGGGGTCGTTGGTGATAACGATTGTGTGACAGATGGCTTCCTACGTTCTCGTGATCGTGAACGCCAACGTTTCAATCGTGAAGACATTGTTTATATATTACCCAACTGAATCTGGACTATTTCAGAAACTATCCTACATTAGGTTCAACAATGCACAACAGTTTAAATTGACTAGGCCAAAAAGTGTTTTTAATGAATATCCTTATAATGAGTAACCTATCCACATCACATTTTAGTTGAAGAATAATACAAACATATCTCTAATGTATATCTTCATCTTTCAATCTGTTTTTAATATTAGATAATGATGATGTGTTGGATACGTAAAACTCAACATACATGGTTTTATCATAGATCTCTTATCACTTTTTCGTAGACGGCTCTGATTGGATAGACAAACCATGATTATCTTTATTGTACTACTTTATTATCAGAAAGAAATCTTGACACAATTGCAGAAGTAGCCTACTGCAACATTCAACAAACACTATTGAAAATAAAATTTAACTGAGGTGAGGCTGAATATTCATGTTAGCATGTATACTACAAAATCATAGACATAATAAATTCAAATACAAAATCTTAAATTCTCAACCATGAACACTACAATATTTTATTGCAAAATTTGTTTTAAAGTTAGATAATGACAATAGTTAGCAACTAACTACGACTAAGTACGACTAACTACAACCTGAAGTGGAATCTTCAGATATAATAGAGTGAGCTCTTTAGATAACAGTATTACAATTTCTTCTTCCTGTGTACATGACCATGTATAAGGCAAGCATATGTGCATGAATATAACAGTCAGCCAGAGTGAATATTACAAATGAAATTAAGTTTACATACCATGCAATTGGGTCTCCATTGGACATGCTTTCCATCTGTAATTTTATTACATTAATCCAAACCATGAATATTTTTTTGTACTGAATATATAGTAAAGAGTAGGTAAACTAAAAAGCATACTATTAACAGATCTTCCCCCCATTTACCAGGCAATCATTGATTTTATGAGAACTTGGCACAATAGACAAGTCAGGATCAAGTCCATTTTTGTAGAATGTATTCTTCTTTTAACAGTTCATAGCATGTTTTGCATATGACAGTGATCATTGTTATATTCATTAACACATGATAACCAGAAATATATTTTTAATAAATAAAATAATAAAACAAATTAATAAGAAAGTAACAAAATCTCAAGACAACTTGTTAATGATTCTGATATCAAAATGGCCAATCACTTACAGAGTATTTACAGAGTATTTACAGAGTATTTAAAGGTAATACCTACATAACTGATACTACCCTAAACTAACACTGCAAGCTCATTTACAGGCTCAAGGCCACAATTAGATAATATCAAATATCAGCACTATTAACATGCAAATATAGAAATCCACTGGGATAAAAGCCCAGCCGCAAAATGATCAAGGTTATCGGCCCACGGGCTTTTACATGAATGTTAAATGGTATACAATGCATACATCTAATGACACAACTCCTTAGGCTTTATTTCTATGGGGTGGCACTGCCATAGTGGCTAAAAGACCCCTTTACTTGTACAAGGAGGGAAGGCGGACTTGCTTGTGACTGCCACAGAAACAATACAATAACGAAATGATGATCTGATCATTTACAGTTACTTACCATTAAGTTATTGAACCACAAAATTAACAATTTTATATGTCCAATAATTAATCTAAACATTCAAAGAACAAATATTATTACTTAATCAAATGGCATGTGCAAAATTGGACTTCAAAACAGTACCATATGTTTCAGTAAAATTTGTGAGTAAAATTTTAAGCTGTCAGTGGGGACATGTAAATTTTAGTGATCTCATCTGATCTCGAGAAATTGGGGAAACCATATACCGTATTCCTGTGCATTAAAGCCCATGGGCTTATAGCCAAAAACAGCAACTTTTTTGAACTTTTGAAAATGGAAAAAGTTCCCACTTAAACGTCCAGGGGCGTATATTTGAATACCACGCCGACCCATATTTTGGCAATGAATACGCATTGGATTTTGACCTTCTTTAGAACCAACAAGTTTCTTAACGATGGGTTCTTACGTGTTACAGTACGGTATTAGTCTACCTACCCGGGCGATGATGAGTGTACTGACTTTTGACAGCATGCACGATATTTTCCTTTTATCATCACTGGTAATTATTAGTTTCATATCTTTTCTAGCAATGCTGTCTTCATATTCATCATTGTCAAAAGGATTTTCATAGCTTGGTAATATCGTACAAACCTATTTTAATAAATATTTGAAGTATGAAACTTCACCATTACCAATCATACTCACACACTAGAGATATATCGAAATCATTTAATAGTCGAAGATTTGTTTTGAAAAAATAAATCATCTGTTAATTCTCACTTTGGGTGTCTTCTAGGAGGGGGTATATACTCCCCAAAAATCTCAATGAATTAGTGTTACAAATCTCAATGCAAAAGCCCTTTTCTCAAATCTCAATCAATTGATCTCAATGAATTGAAAGGTCAAATCTCAATTCTCAATGAATTAAAAACACAAATCTCAACTCTCACTAAATTGTATATACATTGTACCGCCCTCTTCTAGCTGCAGATCAACACAAATATATATCTTCATACATTGATTCAAGCTTCCTTCAAATGTTTATATCGATGTTCATTCTGTATCACTGATGGAAAGTAGTGAAACGTGTCGGAGCTTCTAATATCGCCCAAAGCATGTTGATGGTATGTGTACGCATACGAGTACATGACTTCTTAACGTATATTATGTTGTTTTCACGTGTTTTTGGTCACTCGTGGGGGTTCAGGGTGCACGTAACTAACAATTTTTTGGCAAGGAAAATGATTTTTATTCTCACTTCAAGGCCCATGGGCTTATTTTCAAACATTAAGCCCATCTTCGATGATATGCCCATGGGCTTATATGCGCGGGAATACGGTACCATAAAGAGCTGAATAACAACCCATATTTGAATTGCATTGGGAGTGATCGAGACAGAAATCTACGTAGGGTTTGGGGTTGGCCCCTAGTTTGGATGACACGCATAATAGACAGGAGAAATATCCAGATGGTTCAATAATTTGGGTAAACAGTTGTCTGATCCCTAATCTAAGTAATTCTTTTAATGTATCATCTGAGATCTAAGATAGGTTTGGTTACTCAACAGCATTAACTTCCATGAAGCATACCCAAACAAAGGTTGAGGTTGTCATGTCACTTTGATGTGTAATAAACCCATAAAGCTAACTATTTAAAGCAATAGACAGATTTGATTAATTTCCAGATATATGTTTGCTTGTTTTTAATTTGAAACAATGGACAAATTTTCAAATTCAGACACAAATAATGCAAATGAGGATTAAGCATGGTTTGGGGAACCCTAATAAGAGCCCCATTGAAAATCAATTTAGAAGGAATGATTGTACAAAGTTAGATTATGACTACAAATAGAAAAGGATAACAAACTGTACAAAGTAGATTTCGTAGGAGGAGCTACAGAGTTTTGTGAATGGCTACAAAAGTTAGTCTCTAGATTTGGGCGTGTCCTCACCCGGACGCCTCGGACACGATTGAATCGTTTCATACATCGGTGAGTTTCCTTCCTCTTCGAAAGTCAAAGTTATGCGCATGCACGGTTTTCTACGTTTTGAAATTCGAGTAATGTCGTCACTATGAAGTGGAATGCAATCATGAACTCTCGGTTGGTTTCCTTTTTAAAGAATGTAAATTTAACTTTGTCTGCTTAGCATTTAAAACAGCAGCACCTAAATTATGGAATAAACTTCCACTGTCCATTCTACAATCCAAAACTCTTGTATCCTTTAAATCCCAACTAAACCACCATTTGTTTAAGGAGGCCTACAAGCGTACATGAACATTTAGTGGAATTTACCCTATATAAATTGTATTGTATTGTATTATTAAATTTCAAATTGTTACATATACTAGTACTATAGAATAGAATTCTAGTCGTATTGATATAACTGAAGACTGGTTTTACAACCTTAAACTTCCATTTGACTATATCAAGTGGCCCTGGCGGGACTTGAGCTTACGACCCCAAGGTTGTGACTCACAACTTGAGACCAGAATGATACAATCATCCCAAGCACACCACAACATAAGACATAGACATAGATCACCAATGCTAAAACCGGCATACACATAAACCGCGAATGTTACATACGACGTGAAATTTAGTGACCTTTATTATAATGGGGAGTTCACGTCATACGTTCTATTCACAGTGTGTGTATCACCGAACAGCTAGTGCGATTGATGCTCTAGCTTATCTAACCAAATACATTCGGCATTAAGACAGCTAGCTAGTCTGTAAAGAAGATTTATCGAAATGTAGGCCAGGATTTTCGGGTTATAGCTTATCATGTTCAAATTCAGACACAATTATAATAACTTCTTTCAAAGCCTAGAAAATTAAATATGTCTAGATATAAGCCTTAGACTAACCACAAACTGACTGAATATGGTCCCTAATCCCCCGAGAGAGGGGATTATAAAGTGAACTAAGTGTGCCAGGCTCAGTGACAGGTGCTGTCAAAGCAAACTGGCTGTTAGACCCCAAATAAAGAAACAATATAGGTTTCCATTAGTGGTAATAACTTACCACACTCCAAGATATTCCATTGATCACATAGTCTTCCTCTCAAACGTGAAAATGAGCATATTTTGAATAAATATTTGGAAGAGGTCTAAATTTTTCGTAGTATCGGGTTAGTTTTTATTTTACCAAAATGGAAGGGACTGTAAAAACTTATGAAGATGTAACAAATGAATATTTCATGAATACTTTGTATTTAAAAGTTAGTAAACACACGCTGATTATTCGGCTTTATTGTACTCTACGCTTTATATTATAGTAATGTTTTTGTGATATTTGTAGACTAATTTTGTTTAACAATATGCTTGGTTTTATTCTATTATCGTCCATCTTGCCCATATGTGCAACTAACCAAATGATTTGGCTGTTGCCGATTTCTGCTATCGACGTCGCCACTTGAAATCCAGTGGTCAATATATGTCAACAAAGACAAAGCCACTGTTGCAGTTTTACATCTCCAACAAGAATGACCACGGGTGATAAGATTGCATATTTCTCTCGAGAAATTGACTGCTGTTTTCGATTTTCATCATTAATAGAGCATCATATTTGCTGTTTCTGGTAGTAAAGTTCGTTCATACCACATATCGGAACTATGGTCGATTCGTATGTCAGCTGACACAGACTTTTAAAATGTCCTAAAATTATTAGGATTGGTAATAGTAGCAACGTTTTATTGAAAGTACTCAAGAAGGATAACATAAACTGCCAAGATCTCATAGTAATTCATTTTTGCTTGCAGGATTATAGATAACCAAACGTATTTGGCCCGAGCATCGAGACGCGAAGCTTCGCGTCTTGGCCAAATACGTTTGGTTAGATTATAGAGTAAAAGCATTTTTAAACATGGGTTGTTCCTTCCCATGACTGGGTAAACGCCTGCTTAGTTGACGTAAAAATCCTATTCTTTTCAAAGAAACACCACTCCATATAGCACAGATATAGCATCCACCTTAATATGACTGTCGCTACAGACCTTATCTGTAATCTGACATTTAAATTAAACATCAAATATCCAGCTGGAGAAACACAATTTAGATTTTTATCTACTGATCCAGCAACATTTTTTTCATTATTGTACAATATCCAGTTTTTTGACAGGAGTTGAATATGAACGTTTGGAGTTCCATGATAAACATAGAAATTATTTACCACCATATAACCATAGACTTTTCAGTAAGTGAGGCCAAATTAGTAGACTTTGTTGACTAGATTTTTAATTTTCAAATAACTTTCACTTGAAAGAATTGAACATACCAATGGATATATATATAATTGATATTAGATGTGTAACAGATCAACCTATCCAATTTTATTTTTTGTGGCCTGATTCAAGAGGAATGTGACAGGTTTGTTTGTACGCTTTAGCATTGGGCAAAAAGGAACGTTTGAGTGATTATTGCTCGCAATAACCAGTGCGTAGATCAACATATTTCTTCATTCACAACACTAATTTATCTTATTATTTACAGTTCTGGACAATCGACTGTGTCCATCCTCAGAATCTCATACTGTGCATGTCAGTCCAAGCGACTTCTCATTGTCATAATGGTGTCTTACACGTGCGAGAGTTAGTCAATCTCATGATGGGAAGGAGCAGTGATCATAGACAGAGAAAGTGATTTTAAGACTCGCACCATCAAGAAAGCAATCCACGTAAGGGTGAACAAAGATGTCATGAACCAGGAAGAGGGAGGCCACCAACTCTCGCACTTATATGACCCCATGATGACAATGGGAAGTCGCTCGGACTGACATGTGCAGTGTGAGACTCTGAGGATGGACACAGTCGATTGTCCGAAACTGTAAATAATAAGGTAAATTTAGTGTTGTGAGTGAAGAAATATGTTGATCTATCGATATAACCCAAACGATGAACTAAGAAAACCAGTGCGTAGTTCTTTTTTTTTTTTTTGTTCTGCCACCAGGCAGCATGTGGGCCTCGGCTAGGATCCTCATAAACTTATTAAACTATGGCCTTAATTTGACATTATACATATGGTCTCAAGAGCAACAAGGTTGTATTGCAAGCATTCTTTGACTCACGGATGGCGACAACAAATTTTCAGACAAATTTTTATAAACATTGTAAAAGCATAGTTAATCAATAACATCACTACACCTGTATATGTTCGTTTTTTTTTCAACATTGTATTTTATTGTAGAGGGAGCCAGCTATATTGAAAGGTCTTGATATAGGATGCTGCAAAAGCAAATGGTCAGCAGATTATCTTTCAAAAACTGGTGGACAACGAGAAGTCAAGATACATGTGTGCACAACTCCAAAAATGGATTTCATCAATAAAAATTTTGTATATAGGTAAAATAACTGGGAAGTAATATTTTTTTGTTCAACAGAACTAACATTTATATTTATTTTTTTATTCTAAGTTTTTAAAAAGCAGCAGACACGGGTTGCGTAGTGTTTTATACGCCACATCGTCATGCATAAATTATTTCAATGAGCAAGATAATTGGAGATTTGAGAAATAAAGTCACCTAAATCTCATCTGAAATGAGATTTGAAAACATTTCAGCTCATAGCCTACAGATTATTGTGTGCCTTAGCAACCTGATGGGGGTTGGCTATTAATAATTTTGTCTTATGGATTTATTTTCTGAATATTAATGAATGTGTAAATAGACTTCACCTTTCTTCCATCTGGAAGAAATACCAATCTTCCGCCATTTCTTCTGAACCAGAAGAAATACCACATTCACTATTATTTTGCCTATAATCTGTAACTTTCTGTAATGATTAAGTACCTGTAATAACAAAATAAGATTTTTAGCTCAAGCTAGATGTTGGCATACTTATCAAATTCTCTGCAATGGTAATTATGTATATTTATTGATGCATTTACCTATTAGCTATGAATTTTAGGGTGGGCTTTTATGAATTTAGAGCCCCATTTTAATATTAACTAATTATTCATTAACTACAATTCTTTATAGGTCACTGCCATTCGATGAATTAGTGAAACGAGCATCTCGACAAATTAATACTGAATACTTCATATCAGAGGTGACTCTTAACTACTGATACTATACACCATTAGAAAAAGATGTTTTCTTGCTTTTTGTTTTTCATTCTTTGCTTGCCATTGCTTTACTTCTCAAACAATAAAATAACAATAGGACTGGAAAGTTAGGTGCATTCGGTAACAAAAGCAACAATGCAAACAGGTGAAAAGAATGAAAGCATAAAATGAATCCATTAGCCATTGATCAAATGAAATATACAAAACTATAAGTATATCTGAATTTACCAGTAATCTAGGCATTATTGAATTATGATGGAGTTGAGTGTCTATTGAAAAATGGGTTACGGATATGCCATATTGAATTTTTAAGATGTACCCATCTATTACTAACTATAGCCTGAAAAGCCACGCCGATCATAAAAGTGTGTTTGAAATGAATCATTGTTATGTAAATTTATCTGTAGAATGAATGCTATTATTTGAGATCTCTTGGAGAAGACCCACGCAAAGATGTGGCTGATATTAGGAAAGATTTCCCGGAATTAGCAGCAGATGTGCAATTTCCACCATTTTATGAAGAAAGCAAGTTTTTCTCAAGTGTATTCAGAATTTCTTCCAAAGATGTTCAATTGTGGACACATTATGATGTAAGGAAATATGCATTTTGCATTTCAATATCATCAATGTTCTATTCGCCTTTGGCATCCTTTCATCTATCTGACGATGGTACATTACACATGCCGTCTGCATTACGTTTTGATGTAAAGCAGTTGGTCTCATGATTTAATTAAAGATATTACCTTCTTTTCTTTCAAAAGATAATTTTAAACTTCAAATTTTAGATATAATTTTTGATCGATTTCCAACACCACAGGATCGTTTTCAAAATTAAACAACATATGACAAAGTAATACAACAATAAGATTACTAATTGGATACCAAATTGGTTATTATTTATTTAAACAATTGTAATGACAATGAATAATTTTCATCCCAGTGGTGTTCAAAATCGATCAAAAATAATATATTTTTTGGAAGAAAAGCAGGTAATATCTTTAATGAATGTATTTAAAAAGAGAAATTGAATGACATGAACTGTTCAGTGTTCAGTCATTCATTTGATGATTTAATATCATGTTCCCTCCCACTTCCAGGGCTTGAACCCTATTTTGGCCTAATTTGTAGTAATTTGATAATAGAAAGTCAAACTTGAACTATATAACAGATTGATACATATCTAAAACAAGCATAAATGACATGGTTTAAAACAATCAAAATATAGTTGATAAAAAGTAACATTTATTACAACAATCAACAAAATTTCATATGTAGTCATGGAGACAAAAAACAGGGCCCTTAACTAGGAGCAGGACGAGTACTGAAAATTGCACTCAACTACTCGATGTATAAAACTCGACTCGTACTCAAGTACTCGATCTTTAGATTACTTTATCATTTTTCCACCATAAAAGGCTAAATCATGTGTTTTAATGCATTGTGTTTAACCTATTGAGAAACCATTAAAAAAGTAGTCACGATTTACTTTCCATTATCAATTTATTCAACTCCCTGGTGGCCCCGATCAAAAGTTAAGGGCCTTAATTTTTTATCAGGGCCCCCAGGGAGTTTCAAACAGCTGATACCTTAGTGATTCGATTCAGCTGTTCATCTTAGTATATTGTATTAATTGATAATATATTTGAATATGTTGTTCAATTCAAGATCATCAGTAACATATGGAGTGAGAGATGTTCATTTCCTGAGCCATGATCTTTTTTCATCTTTATACTGACAGTTAGGTAATAGCATGGTCACTGAATCCCAATGTTTACAGGGAGACACACCCACCGAGCTACCGTAGGTAGTACTAGGTACCTGTGGGATTCAGTGACCGTGGGTAATAGTGTATTTAATAAGACACTGAAAAAATTGCATACTTGTTTATGTTTTACAGATAATGGACAATATGCTCATGGTAATAACTGGGAAGAAACGAGTAGTTTTGTTTAGCCCAAGCGATACGCTGTACATGTATTTAAATGGTATGACTTGAATACAAGTATTATTTTATTTCAATTTTGAAGTCATGGATAGGCAGTAGGCACATTTGATATTATGCAATACATGTTAATGTTAGTAAAAACATATTGTCTCGCACACTTTTACTTCGTAACGTGTATTAATTATGTAGAAAGAAAAATGAGAGGGAATTCTTAATCTTGCAAATTTTATTTTAAGAAACCTATTTTTATTTTTGGCATACACAAACATTGTGGTCTTTTATACAATACAATAAAAAGAAGACCTTTCTCCCACGTAGAATTTTTAAATTGATATTTTATGTGACTTTGTGTAGTGATTAGCGTAATCTCTGTGTATTAACACTGAAGGACGTTGAGTGTCGAATAACAGAAATATTTGGATACGGATAGGGAATATACACAGATCAATCTAAGTCTATGATTTTTTTTTTTATCAATTTGTACAATTTAATATTAAAATTGGAGACCCATGACAGTCTTTAAATTCTGCATGGGAACTACTGTAGAACCTCTCTATTAGGACCACCTTTGGGACCAGTGTTAGGTGGTCTCAAGAGAGGTGGTCTCATTACAGAGGTTAGTTTTAGTAGCTTTATGAAGTTTTTGAACCATGAAAAGTGATCTTATTATAAAGGTGGTCCCAATAAGGGTGGTTTTAATTTGGAGGTTTGACTGTACATTTCACTTTGCCAAGGGTTAATTTTAATAAGGGATAATGTATGTTAAAACTGCTTTTAGGGGACAAGTCTGAAGTGCTAGATATTGATAACGTGGATATGGAGAAGTTTCCCGATTTTAAAAAAGCAACACGTTATGAATGCATCTTGGAACCAGGCGATGTTTTGTACATTCCAGGTAATTAAGTTGCAACCACATTTATATGTAAACAGTAGTTTGATGTTTTGTAACATCATTATAACTATTGTTTTAACATATATTTTCAGCTCTCTGGTATCATAATGTAATAAATCTAGAATGGGGAGTTGCAGTCAATATATTTTGGAAACATTTGGATGAAAGTTGCTATGATCATAAGGATCCATATGGTAATAAGGATTTAATCCCAGGCAGTCGGGCCCTTCAAGTCATGGATAGAGCTTTAAAAATAATAGATGACCTACCTGAAGAATATAAAGATTTTTATGTGAAAAGATTAATGATAAAATTACAAAATAAAGCTTTTAAAACATACTTTAAACTGTTTCATTTTTCTAGTCATAAATAAGGACTTCCAATCATGACATTAATCGTGAATTTAGAATAATGTTTATTAGAACGTAATTGACAAGTAACTTCTTTATTACATTTATTAACTCCTTTCACATTAACCATTGGTTAGTAAAATTACAATCATATGTTTTGAAGCATATAAAAATATAATTTCATAGGATCCATATCAGTAAACTAGGGGAACTACTTTCAAAAAAATATACATGAGAATAATATATATGCAGAATAAGTACAAAATGTAAACCGAATGTTGTACAAAGAAGAGAACATGGACATTGAAGGTAGCAAATTTAGACAGAATAAATATTTCGCGCATTGAAATACCTGAAACTTAATAGCAAAACAAATTTAAATACACAACATTGATTCATGGTCCTTTGTTATAATCACAGCATTATTTTGGTGTAAATATTAAATTCTTTTCTATAAATAATAGTGAAATGATGGGAGTTCTGTAAATAGTTTCCAAAGAAATTAAGGCACTTTCATAGATAAGCAAACTACTGGTACTATGGTTGTAAATAAAAGTGGTGGAATGTTATGATCAGAAATATATACATTGCATTGCCAAGATAGGCCTGGATTGTACAGAACATAATTTATATAAAAATCACAGATTGCACATATTGTTTATTATCAGCTCAATCTTTGACAATTATTACATAACAATATTAGCTATATGCACATGCTTTGTGTGCATGATGCTTTCTGTCCTTATGTAATGTCAAAATTATAGAAGTATAATAGGGATTCATTTTATTAAACTATCACTTACAGAACAAGATCGCTCCCGCAAATGGTTAATTTTCTCGACCTGGGGATGTACTCAATGACCATTGCTAATCAACTTGTTCATTGAAAGCAATTATTTTTAAAAACATAAATTGTTATCTTCTGAAATATTACTGATAATATTTAGCAATTGGCATGTAACTACCAATTGGCACCAGCTGGTGGTACAAGCAAAATAGACCTGGATACTTTTCTGTGAGTGGTGGTTGGGAATGTAGAAAACAGCGACCAGAATTAACCAGTAAGCCCGTTGATTTTTAGTATTGTGTGGAGGCAACATCATAAGGTTATACTTATATAGTAAGGTATTTAATCTTGATATGTTTTCTACCAACTGCAAAAGCACCCACTTCACATACGTACATATATAAGAATTTTCTGCACATTTGAGAAGAGTACCAACAAAATACATGTACTTGTTAATGAAACTCATCAAGTTTTAGCACCTTTTTGTTGTTTGTTTTTTGAACAATATATTAATGGACTTGATATTCTTCACGTATGTTATACCAATAAAAACAAATCAACAATATAATAAAACAGTTTCATTATGATGTTAGCAGCATACCATTCATAAATAAAAAAAACACTATTTCATCCTAATAAACCCATGATACTGGTACCCACTGAGGTTCTGTGCTAAGAGTTTCAATAGCCTTTCTTAACCTTGTGTAGGTTTCATTCATATTGTCATTCACCATTGCCATATCAAAATAATGACGATAATGGCGTTCAATGTGTGCAGATTCTTCAAGTGTCTTCCGGAACTGTCTCTCCTAAAACAATGTTAAAAATATTTTGGAATTTTGTTGATTTCTAACTGAATATAGGTCCATAAAATTATTGCAATGAAGTTTTACATACAGAATATAGCTCAGTAAAAGTCACTATGTCATTACCTGAGACACTAAATGGTATTAAATTACAGCTGGTCAAAGAGCCTATTTATTGAGATTGCAACATTCCCTATACACAACTGCTACATCCACATGATATCATTTATCTCAAACTTACAGTTTTAATGACGTCAGTTTTCCCTTGGATGCGAGCAAACTCGTTCATGTTTCTCATGATTTCTACTGGTGGCGCCGCAAGGAATACTATGTATGGCATGAATTCTGATGTTTTAATTTGCTTCAGTGCCTGCAAATAAATGTAGTCAATTGGAATCAGCATTTTCATCAATTTACCATATATACATTAAGAAATGTAGAAATGAGAACAATTTTGCTTACCGTAGCCTCCAGATCCAGTATGCACATCTTTCCCTGCCGAATAACTTGTCTTATATGATCTAGTTTAATTCCATAATAGTTGCCATCAAGCTCTCCATATTCGAGGTATTTTCCATTATGAATCTCATACTCCATCTCATCCCGGTTCATGAACCATCTATCCTCACCATCCACTTCACCGTGTCTCATCATACGGGATGTGCCTATTTAAAAAGATTTCCACCAGTTATTCATAATTTATGAAAAATAATATGCTCATGTATTTCAAATTCAAATTTCCTTTTTATATTGTGAGTTTTTCAATTGGTTTCTAGAAGTTAATGATTTAGAAGAGTGGTTTAAGCCTTTACTCAACACATTGATTTTCTCTAGGCTATAAATCCAGCATTATGGATACTGTGCCATACATGATTATAAACATTAAGCAATGTTTGCATTTTGTTAAAATATTTCTTACAAGGCAAAACCATTCCAAACCGATGAGGATCAGCTTTACATAGCCGTTTTTTAAGTGTTCTTCGACCTACACCCGTTGCTCCAACTAGCACCAATGTCTTTCTTTGGAATGGCGGCATTCGTGCAACTTCTTCATAAATCATCAAATCATTCTTGTCAAATTCTAAAGATTAAAACATTAAAATTTAAGATAACAGCCTAGAAAATACAGAAATAAATGAGGTTTTGTTTGATTCGCTACCCCAATATACAACATTATATTCAATCACACTCATTACCTGTATTTATTGTTGACTTGTACATTATCTTCTTCTTTTTCTTCGTCATTAGACCACACAACACTAAAAATATTTAATCAAATCAGAAGAATACTTCTTTAAAACTTAGTATAAATCAGAAAAATGTTGCTAACACATGATAATGTAAATTTTAGATTTAATGAAGTAAAATCATACATGATTTCTGGGTGTAGTCATATTCTGGCCGCACAAATGCTTTCCTTTTTTCTTCTAACACTTGCGATGGAATTAAGCCAGATGCTCCATTAGAATCAACTTTTTTTGCCTGCATTACATATATTAAATTTACATTTAATATTGACTTTTGAGCACTTCACATGTTGTTACTATATTTCTAGATATATTATTCTTTTTCGTAAAAAATACTTGGCAAAAAAAGAATATAATGAATATAAAAAATAAAAATCATCAATTGATCGTTACTCCATAACATTAATCACGCAAAAAAAAATAAAAAAAAATAAAAAAAAATACCACTGTAACAAGTTTATATTTTTTTACCTGCCACCAGTTTGGATCTTCCATATTTACTACTTGCAAAACCTCTCCTTCTCTAAAGGGCAATCCAGCTTCTCGACACGGAATCAGGTTGTCTTTCCTAGGATCATACCTGAAATGTGCTTTCACAAAGACCTGCAAACAATAGGTTCAATGTAAAACATTTGTGTTCCATAAAAAACATCATAAACGGACAAATCCATCTATCCAAATTTCAGTTCTCGTCTGTGGATGCAATACTGCTTGCCTTCGAACTCACTTTATGCTGGTTTAGTGATAACTTGACAAGTAGAATAAATATGGTGGTAAATGTGGTGGTTTATAGTCGTGATTCTATTTGTGCTCGCACAACTTGGCATTAATTTCACACTGTTAATGATAAAGTAAAACTTACCTGAGATTGACTTGAATTATCATGATATCCTGGTAATATTTTCAAGGTAACACTACCAGTAGTTTTTCTGAGGATTTCAGTCATTTGTTCTGGATCATGAACTTCTTTTCCATTTATTTCTTTTATTATATCATCAACATGCAGCAGCCCTATGAATAATTAACATCATATTAATCAATGCATTTTACTGTAGCTGTACATTTCTTAACACCTTGTGTTTTACAGTTTTTAACTTAAAAAACATCATATTCATAAAGTCTGATTACAAAAATAAAGATTTGTTTAGATATGGTATATTAAAAATATAATTTATTATCTATTTATCTACTATTTATTATCTATTTAATATCTATTTATTTTAGTTATCTATGATCTATTTCATTGAACTATTCTGGCATGTAGGTTACAAGATCATGATTATCAGTGTAAATTTCATTATCTGTGAAAATACAATAAATAATGTCATAACTATTTTGTAAAAGGAAAAAAAGATTTAGAGAAGAAAATATACAAAAAAATTAAAGATACAAGATAATTTTCAAAAATAGGTAATAGAATCTAACATGCATAAGCTTTTCAGTAAACGAAATAGCCACATAAATGTTGGTATTAACCAAGAAACAGATCAGCTATTGAATCATTGAAGAAGCAAAACTGTACCACATCAGCACTCAGAAAATTTCAATAAATAATTGAGAAGTCCCATTGAACATAGTTGCAATTTGATTTTTTTTGTCACAGAGGACTACTAAATAAAAAAGATCAGAAAGGATCATAAAATAGATGAAATGTTACAATTTGTGTCCAATAATTTGTCTTATTGGCATGATTTGTGAAGGAGCATGTTTGACTAAAATCAGATTAGAAACATGCTAGTTGAAATGCATTGTAAAGGCCAAACCTTGTCTGTTCACCAAACCTCCTTCCAAAATGCGTTTGATGACTAGATCGCCATGATTATTAACATGTACAGTTACTCCCTAAAAAGATTGTATGTTAACCTATAAATAACTATATGTATACTAAAATAGTCTCATGTCAAAAATTAAAAACAATTACTTGGTTTGCTATACAGGCTCTCATGAAATATATAAGAAAAACAAAATAAAAACAAACTAACAAAAATATGACACCCACCCACTCAAACCACCAAAAAAAAAAAAAAAAATACTGAGAAAAAGCCCCTATAATAGATTACTACCCATTTGTGTATTTCGACAACTCATATAGCATACCAACAAGTTATGAAGCATAAAAGCAACATGAAAATTATGACATGCAAACAAATGAACAAATCTTTCCTCATGCATACCAATGTGATATTATAACAGACACTAAATCAAACTGGTTATATAGTAAAACAAATGTAAGCTAATACATTAAGATTATCACAAAATGCGACATTCTAAAGTAGTAAGGAATCAGGTGGAAAATTTGATCTTGTACAACTAAATACAGGGTCTTGTTTTCAAAGAAACTATTTTCACAATAACAAAAACAAAATTTAAAAAGAAAATTGCATAGTGTGATACTCTCAAGAATGTTTATAAGATAACCGATCAACAACTATAATTAAATACGATCATTTCACCTTGGCGCTCAATATCACTTCCAGCCATAATACGTGCAATTTGGAGACCATATTCTCCTTGTTTAACAGTTATACCCTATATTTTCCAAGTAGAAAATAATGCACAAAAATAAAGGAAAGAAATTCCAAGGGACAACAACTTATTAAAGATTGTAGTCAGTCATAAATATATTTGTTCTATAAAAATTAGTATCAATAAACTATTTTTTTTTCCAATCTTATAATTTTCACATATGATACAGTAGAACCTCGCTATTAGGAGCATCCATTGGCTTGCATCAAGTGGTCTCAATAGAGGTGATCTCTTTATGAAGGTCTGGGACCAAGAGAAATAGTTTTACTATAGAGGTGATCTCTTTACAGAGTTGTTCTTAATGGGAGGTTCTATTGTACATACATGTATTATGCTTTTAAATCTCTGAGAAAATCCCAAGCTCGCTTGTTTACTAAAACCCATGGTCATGTGAACATTACATAAGCAGATGATTTTTGCTGGACATATCTTGGCTTTCCAATGACAGATATCACATTTAAAACATTGGAGGGATAGTCAGCTTCTCACATGTATTTTGTTTAAATCTAACAAAAATCATTCTTCCTACGTAATTTTTGATGGTTTTATTCCTGGCATTCAATGGCTGGGTATCTAAATTGCCCAACTCCTCTACTAGCACTGTCAAAATATATGAAATTTTAAAGTTGCACAAAATACATCACATTGCTTCTATCAAAGCATATCCACTCAGCATAACCTGTTATTGAAATCAAACCAAACAGTAGGCCTAATAAATAGTTATAGAGCAAATACTCAGCTCTAGAATACAAATTACGTGATAAACTGGATAAATTCCCTGTATAAGATTTTAAAGATTTTCATGATTTTCATTCCATACCAGTTTTTGCCTTTTTTACGTCATGAGATTAGCTTTGTATATAATATTGATCAAGACGGGACGTAAAGGATAGTATATATTTTCTAAGTTATAACAGCAGATATAAATCATATGAACTTACCAAAGGCTCATCTGGATTTTTGCGTATACCAACCATACGGATCATCTCTGAACCTGGAACCGGGCTGTTAAAAACTTGAGGTGGAGGCGATGCAAATATTGGAAATGGATCTACATCCAATGGTGGCTCATAATTCTTAGCAGCGACATCATCATGAGATTCAATTAAGGCCTACAGTGTAATAAGACGTTATCCTTTAGCAAATATTGAAGTAACAAACTTCCATGTATTAAGTGAATAGCCCAAATTGAGGCATAGCATGTTTTGCACAATGTAAATGAATTTTCATCAAATTATTTGCAAAAATTCCAAGGAATAAATTTTACAGCATTTTTGCAATAATGGTTGTCTATATTATTATCATTAGTCTTATGTAGATAACAAGATGAGATCAAAATCAAATTTTATACCTTAAAATGTGGATCACATAATATTTTGTTTAACTCTTTTGTAGTAGGTGTCTGGTTTTCTTGAAGATCATCTACCAATTCCTTCAGAATTTCAAGAGTATCACAGCCTACTGGCTCAAGTTGCTGTTCTTCTAAGACGTCAAAAGCCTAAATTTTGATCATATATATGTCATATCATGTATAGGATCATATAGTGTATAGTGTCTGATATGACACTGTCATATCATGTATAGTATTGAATTTGATTTTATTAATAAGTACTTCAATACAGAACTGAATTTAAAAGCAAATGTGATAATACTGAATTAGTGTTTAGGCTTCAAAAGTATTATTCAACTTCTATGTTCAATCAATCAATCAAATCCGAAATTCAGGTGAACAGGGCCTAATTATTCCTTGTATAAGGGTGTGGCCTGGCTGCAGTCTACTCCTCAACCATCCCCTTCAAGCTATTCTGTCATTTGGGTCTATTTGACTCATACTCATATGTACAAAGTCTTTCTGTACAACTGTGTCTCATGTTGCACTCCAAAATATGCATCACATTTAGCTTGCTATATTTGTCTTTTGTAGAAGATTACATTACATTACAGTTTTTTTTTCCTTCTAAGAAATGCATATTGGTTTTAAGTTTTAAAACCATATATTTTGTAAATACTATTACAATGTGTTGTCACTCCAAAAATATATCACTAGTTAAACAATTCTAGTTTATAAAAAATATAATCTAATTTTCAGCTTACTAAAAGTATTTTGTACCAACCCAGTTCTGTGGCAATATACCGGGGTAATGTATAATTATGTATAATACCCAAGCCCCGATTGGGTTGGTTAAGACTACACACGAGGTCTGTAGGGTATGAACTCAACTAAGAATTCAGCCAAAAATTCAGCCAAACGCACTGGGATGACCCCGTGTTTTTGAACGAATGACGTACATCACCAGATAACTACGTCACACGTTTGTCTATCACTACGTCACACTACGTTGATAAACGTGGTTGCTGCACCTACTGTACAATCATGAATAATAACGGGAAGATTAGACATCCAGGTTAAATTATATATGTATACATAATATTTAGTCTATACAACTGGATATACATACAATGAAACGGCCTACATATTGTAGATCATAGTATAATGATTCAAATGAAAGACTTCTCATTCATAGCTATTTTATCTACTATGGAAGTACGTCATTCGCCTTATTATTTATCCCATACCTGCATAGTGACCTCCTTTTTGACAGCAATATCACTGTATGAAACCCGTGATGAAGTGTAGATAATTTAGATTTATGATGTACAAAGCTGTTTAAGGTTTCATGCAATGACGAGGGTTAATTATATGTGTAACAGTGGTCAATATGCTTATATTTTACTGATTTTAGTTGCATGCAAGACTAGATTATACCCATGGGGACGAAAAATTGATAACGGCTCAAGTTTCATGCTGTATTCTGAAATAAACACCGCCCATACCCCGATCCTCACCATATTCATCTTGCATAGCTCAGGTCTACAGCATCCACACTGTCTTGACACTCCCACGCCATCGCCTGAGATTAGTACATTACCCACCACTGTTCTAACACAGTAGCCCACTACCCATTCTGACAGTTTGTTTGCTTTGGTTTTTTTTTGTTTTTTTTGTGTGACATTGTCTTGTAGGATATGTATTAAATTTTCTGCACATGAACCAGACATAAATAACATGAGGGGTTTGGGTCTTAAGCATATGCTTATATATACATATTAATGTAATATAGAACTAAGTGATGTGCCCCTGGTTTTGCTGGTTGATTTTGTACCTACCCCTATTAAAGATTGTACATTCTGTTGCTGTAAAAAATCTGTAAGAAATTGAATATCATGCTGCTTAGCACCAGCTTTTGCAGGTAAGAGATCTAGGCTGTCTATCAGCTCATCCATAGCATCTGCAAATAACATTATTACTTGATAAATAAAGTTCTATCATTTGTATGAATTCATTTAAGATTTACACTTGTATGCTTCAGTATTAAAATGTAGGTACTGTCAACGTAAAAAATAAATTCTTGAATGATTTTAGCTCATAATGAATCTAAAATTAGATATATTGGTTTATTTCTTAAACAGGATAACATTTAAAAGTCAAAATACATTGAGCTTTCGGCAAACTCTCTTGCCTTGATCATTTGTCGCCACTGTTGAGCTGCATGTTTAAGTTCCATATGGAAGGAAGGGTGTGTCTGCCTCCATCTCACTTGAGTTGTATGCTTCGAATCGCCTTCCTTTACTCCACGCCAAGTACTTAGATTCAACACAAAGGATTTTTGTATCCTCAATTGAAATGTCATGACCCTCCTGGTCAGAGTGCAAGTGGCGAGATACTTCCGACCCCGTGGAACTTGGGCGCCTGTGTTCCATGAATTCAGGGATTCTCCCAACATGAATGACGCATCACAGTTTACACTTGATTTGGTATACCGGACTAATCACTCTCTGCTTGTCTATGGGATCCTTTGGTCTTACCAACAACTGTCTAAGAGTGAACACTGGTTTGAAAAATGCCTGGACGTTGTATATATGAAACACCCTCCTTATGTGTTCTGACACACCCTTGACATAGGGTATAACTACTGGGGGCGTCCTCTTTTGCTCAACCTGGGCATTGTCCTTAGACGAGGTACTTTCGTCCCTGCTTAACTTCTTACTAGACAACACATTCTCCGGGTATCCATTCATTTTCAAAACCTTTCCTAAGTGTCTTTTCTCATTTTCGCACTCCAACGGGTCAACGCGCCAACAGTGACGACTTATGACGTCATTCGGTTGTGATCAAGGCAAGAGAGTTTGCCGAAAGCTCAATGTATTTTGACTTTTATCTGTTATCCTGTTTAAGAAATAAACCAATATATCTATCAGATCCAGGATAAATGAACTTCCATCGAATCTAAAATTCTATAATTAGTTTTATTGCACAATGCATACATCATACCTGTACCAGTAAGGTCCTCATCTTCTACAGCTACAGGCATATTGCAGGATTGGACCTACATAGTACATAGAATTAAAAGTTCAATTTTAGAGAAACACTACATAACAATAGTGACACAATATCATCGAGTCCTTGCATACATAGCCATAACAAACTATATTTCATGGGTTTCTTGGCATGGGATTCACAATTTTAAATTCTTTCCATTTAATTGAAAAGTAATAATACCTGAACTTGCATCTAGATTAATCACTGGTCATGTAATAAGATATATTCAGATTCAGATATTTTTCGAGTGTTTGATACACTGGCTAAGACCCCATTAATTGCGTCAGACCGTCCGTCCGGTTAGTTACCCCTCTTAGGTTGCATCGTTTGAGCTGCCTAGGATGCTCAAATTTGGCATGTCCGTTGGAAATGGTGACCACAGGAACCCTATTTCACATGGGCCCAAACGGTCCATATTTGGGTCAAATATTGATTTTTGCCCATTATGGTCCATTTAAAACATTCTTGTTACTATTGAA
This sequence comes from Streblospio benedicti, assembly GCA_019095985.1. Classification (NCBI taxonomy): domain Eukaryota; kingdom Metazoa; phylum Annelida; class Polychaeta; order Spionida; family Spionidae; genus Streblospio; species Streblospio benedicti. Next base: position 20,757,720 of record CM032662.1, read on the forward strand.
TGCACACTTCCAGATCAATATTCTATCAGCTGCAAAATAGATTGCTTGGAGCTGTTTGCTATTTGCTGCTATGAGATCAATAATAGCATGGCGAAGCCAATGTAGACAGTGGCATTCCGGTGTTTTTCCAGTATTCTGGAATGGACCCAATTGGTCGAATTGGTCTCAAATGGACCTTTAAATACTAAACAACCCCCCCCCCCCCCGGGGACGCTTTTCATATTATAATAACATTGTACACTAAAACATTACAAAATAAATAACACAATACAATAAAATAATAACCATGAGATAATAACGAGCACTAAGTCTGCTATGTACAAAAACTTTTTTCCACAATGGACACTATGTAATGGAAAGGACTGATATTTGGCTATGAAGATCTATGAACATGTCACCAGCACAGGGGCAATTTATAGACTAAAATATAAGCTAAACACTAAGGAACTCACTCACGAAGTACGGAGTGAGTGAGTTCCTTAGTGTTTAGCTTATATTTTAGTCTATAAATTGCCCCTGTGGTCACCAGTACTGAAAATTATAGAACTTTTGAAATTTAAATGTTAACCTGGATTGCCATATCTAAATGAATGTTCTTTTAGAAAAGATAATAATACCGTATGCTCTGGTAAATTGATTATCCCTATAAGCACCCTAAATAAGAATTTTCAAACTCTTTAATACTCCTTCTAAAGCTTTTTACCTGTTAATTATTGGCAGTGCAGTGTCAGTGATAACACAATACAATGACCCATATAAAGTTGATGTACGTAAAGTCAATCAAATAACAGCCACTATTTCAGCATGCATAAGGTAATTTGCACACAATGCTGTTTCAATATTTTTTATAGGCGGCCACTATTACCTCAATTATTCAAGAAGTAACTTATTTTTAAAAGGCTGTTTTGGTTTTTGCAGCACCTGTAAAAGCACCTGTCAGGTAATAAAAGACTATATAGTATTTCAATCACAGGTTTTCTAATTGAAATTCTAATCTTCTAATCCATGGAAACTATATAATTGAGTCATTTGTTAATACAGCAATTAAATAAAATCAACGATATTAATTAATTATAATGCATCATTAGCCAACAAGATGTAATGTAAAAAATAAATAATTGTATTAGCTAGTCCCCTCATTTGACACTGATGACGTCATAATTTCGTCAAACATATAATATAATTTTATATATTTTTTATTTTGTTAACTGACTTTAGTAGTGTTTTTTTGGTAAAAATTTAGTTGGTGTGTATAGATCTAGTTGTATTGATTATATAAAAATTATTTTCTCGGCTTTTATCGTACTCATCCGAGTCCCGTATGTGTCATGGCGTCTACTTTGCGAAAGAGATGCTGTATGTCTGGGGTAAAAAATTGAAAGATTGCGAGGACCACAAGCCTCGATTTGACTTAATTTTGTTCCTACCCGTCTAGCATTGATGGTAATGCATGCTAGGAAATATCCAAGACTTGATGATGGGTAAATGCATTCTTAAATTCATCTAGAAATTTGGGCTCCTTAAATTTGGAAGTTCCGCCATGTTTGTTGTCAAATTGCAAGAATTACACGATTTGTTTTCTCAATTTATGCAGCAACGTCATGAATTAACCCATTATTTTCTAAATCTTTTTTATTTCCCCAGGTACTATGATCGCGGCCAAGGCCATGCTTATGAGGTAATGGACCTATTGTCAGACGACAACTGCTGTTCCCATGATGTCTATTTGAGCACACCCATTTAATAATAAAGAAATCTATTATTTCATGTATTTGAAGTGACCTGTGGTTGTAATATTTCAGGAAATGGTATTAAAGAAACAAAATGAATGTATTAGATTGCTAACAAACATTGCATTAATCTTTGGAACAAGCAAATGTAAATGACAACAGAAGATCCAGATATGTAACAAGCCATTAGACTTGTCACTCCAAATCATAAGTCTTCTAATGACTTAATTACATATTGTGATATATTCCCAAGTCCAATAAATCAAAGTCATTGCAAAGTAGATCCAGAGTGTTGCAACGTGAGCCTGTGTAAACGCAGAGCCCATGTGTACACGAACTTACAGCCACTGCTCCGATATTTTAATTTTAGAACAATAATGCTACTGTTAGATTCTGTAAAGCATTCATTGATGGACTGCTTAATGATTCATTTACAATGGCCTCACATGATTGAATGATGTGACTAAACCACTTTCTATTGAATAGAGTTAGAGTTGGAGTTATTTTTATAAGACAGAGGATCCAATCTTCCTCATTAATTCTATATAATTCTATGTAGTAAAGTGTTTAGAAAAGTTGTTCAGTATATTATTATACCTGGGTTAGAAAGAAAAAGTTAGCAAAAATCTAAGTGTAGTTTGATGTATTTGTAATAATGAGATGTGGTTTACATTGTAAACACAATCATCAATGTAGTTATAGTTTAACTTCAAAGCATTCTATGATACATACACACTTCTAGGTACGATCATTTTGTAGAATTGATATAAATTTTATGAAGTTTTGAACTGATTCTGCCCATTTATCATGATTGCAAAATAGAAAATGTTGCACATGCCAAACTAGCATAAGGGATATTTCAGGGGCAAAGTATTTACTGCAGATATTTATTCTGTGAAATATTTCAGGATAAAACCCCATCAAAGAGTCGTTCCTCAAAATATGATGGCAAAGATTCCCCTGCTTATCGGGGCCATAGAGATGATAGTCCAAGTAGGCCAAGTCCAAGATATCAGAATAAGTCATCTTACTCTGAACGCGACAAGGACAGACTTAAAAGATGTAAGTAGCATTTTACTGGGTTGTTTTCATGTTTTCATATACCTGCTAAGTCACTTGATAAAAACAAAAAAATTCATGTTTACGGTAAGAATAAGTAAACTTGTCTTATATGACCAGGACTGAATGCTAGAATTTTATAGCTGATGGCCTTGTTGATAAAAATGTCATGAGTGTAGTTCCAGATAATGATAAGATGTTATAGCCACATTGAAAACTAAAATTTGGTCCACTGACTTAAGACAGCACAACACCGGACCAAATAAAGCTTCTAATGGTACAGGGCCAATTAATGGAGGTTCTTTCAATCATTAGATTGTCATGTATCCTGCATCTGACACGTGTTTGCAGTTATACTGACAAAGTACTTTTTTGTCGCACCTTACAATATTTTGTTGGAGTACTATCACATTCAATTTTGTGCATTTATTCCTTGAGTCCTTTGAGGTACTGCCATTAGAAGAATTAAAATTCATTTATACTCAATAAACGTACTTAAAATGTCAAATTTGTGAATAATTTGTGGGGTGGTAATTTAGCTGAAATGAATATTCATAATTTCCTAAAACAAAAAAGAAGACAATGTGTGTTTACCAAAGTGTTGAGTGAGTTTTGACTCTTGTGAACTTTAATAGATAAATTTTCACCACTCCCAAGCCTATTGTCTCTAATGTTCCAAAAATAGAGCAAGAAATTAGTAGTGTTTGTTAGTATCAGTTTCTTTTCATGATGTGCCTGAGCAGAAATCAAAATTGTTCAACTTTCAGTGGCTAGTGCATCACCTGGAGATAAAAGAGTAAACCATGCTGCTAGTTCTTCACATCGCCTTGGAAGTGCTAGCAGCAGTCATAAAAATGGGAAAGGAAGTAGGGATCAGCGAACGTCTAGTGGCGATCACAAGTCAGAGGTAAGATTCCTTTTTTTGATGGTGTACATGAATATCACTGTGCTACATTGTTTTTTTAAGTGAAACAGTGAAACTTGTGTTAGGTGGACATCTACCGGAGAGTGAAAAGTGTCAACACAAGACACGTTCTTAAATGAGAGATGTGTCCATGTCTCTTACAACAACTTAGCTGCATTAAGACCATTAAGACTACATCATTACCTATATCAAATGGGGTTTAAAATTTGGTCAAATATTGACCCATTTTTAGTGCTACTAAATGCTTTGGCCTGTCTTGATTGGCAAACTTCTTGAAAAGACTTCCAATATAAACAGGGGCATTGAATGAAGGATATTTTCAATAACTTGTAAATTGAATGATAAAACTATTATATTAGATGGCTTTTTCTTAGCAGTGTCTGTTGCTAGTGCTCAGAATGACACTTTGAATTGACCACTGATTACTGTTGACTTTGACTCGGCAATCATCGATTATTTTTATACTTACTTGTTTTTTCAACAAGTGAGATGCTCTTAAAATATTCCATTATGATAAGTTGTGTGATATCCTCATTTCACATTTATTTTGGAGATTTTATTTAATTGGAACTTTGTTTCAAAGTAAACAGACATGCTGGTGGTGGTGGTTTCAAAACTACTATCAGGTTATCATGCTAAGGTTAAAAGTAGAGATTTGGCTCAGTGTCTTGCTCTTTCAAAATGCTTTACATGTTTACTTGAAGCATACATGCACGCGTGTGCAATAATTGCGTATACTTTACACCTAGAGTGTTCCCTGTAGTTGTCCTCAACTAAATGAAATTCAATACATAATTATGTTCATGGAATTTGGTATGTCTTACATTTATGAGCTCAATTGTTGAGCTGTAAGCCCACATTTGAGTTGAGAACACTTGTTATCTTGAAGGGAATTTTATATTTTAACACCATGTTCATTTGGATGGTCATATTTGGTAGAGGTTAATAAAACATCTACCACATTGTGTGTAAAACCTACATTTAAATGGGTTTGTACTGCTATGTATTGAAATCAACCTGCATCTCTTAATTTTGTTTTTCAGATTCAGAAAACTGCTCTTCAGGTTTGTGGAGATTGGTCAGAGCATCGAAGTTCGTCAGGGAAGAAATATTACTACAATTGTAAGACTGAAGAATCACAGTGGGTAAAGCCAAAAGACTGGGTTGATCGGTAAATATTTACTTATTACACTTCTTTCTGTAATTTTACATGTACTCATGATACATTAAAATAACTGAAATGTTTTTTCTTAAGTGTGTGTGAAATATTCCATTTTCTTCTGTTGATGGCACCCCATTGACAGTCTACTGTGCCTTTCATGTTTATCAATGTCACAGTCAAAATCCATAAAGTTACTGGTGTCTGCAGCCAATCAGAGCAGCTCATTTGCATAAATATACCAAATAATGAACTCATGTATTCCATTCATTTAAGATATCATAACTGGGGATTCCCCAGATAAATAGCTGATTATATTTAACACTATCTAAATTACTTAAATGGTTAGGTTTAGTACACAATGCACTGATCTGACAACCTCACCTTTGGTTGGGTGAGTGATAGGTGCTATAACTGGGGAAAAAAAGTGAATTTGATATTGTTTTATATCCACATGAAGTTACCATCCATAACCATTTGATACATTTTGTGAAAAAGAAACTGATAAAAAATTAACTTATGTAAAAATGTAATGGTGAGACAAAAGGTATTTTTAATAGCACTTTTCATTATTTGTCATTATATAGATTAGAAGATTTTAAAAATATAATTTTATAAACATTAAAAGATATTCCCAATAGAAAGAAAATCAAAGGAGTGAAACTCTTAAAAAAGCCAAGCTTGCTGTTATAAGTCTCTCTTGAATGAAATGTGTGTGAAATTACTACAACATGCGATAAAAATCGGAGTTGTTGCATGGATGCCGGATAGACAGAAAAAAAGAACAAACACACGGGCCGGATTCTGGTGGCACAAACCACTACGATTTTATAAACAATGCGTGTGATTTGAGAAATATCCTTTCATCCATGTCTTCATAATCGGTTTATAATTGATCTGACGTGTGAATTCTTGATGGATATGTTATTGTAACTATGATAATCCATTCGTTTCACAAATAAATTACTCTTTGGAGATTTAAAGGTGACGCCATTTGTATGCAAATGCGTGTATATGTAGTGGGGTATTAATTTTGGTCGGCGACAATGCAATTGGCGTTTCCCCAGCTCATTTACATCGGCGAATGTCGGCTGCTTCAGTTTCATTGATAAATTCAACATTGGGCACTAATTTCAGCGCATATGTATATGCTTATAGTAATGTAGTGGCGGTAAAGGGGAAGCAGAATGAAATGCCGCCGACGACTAAAAAGCTCGAGTCTTCTGCGAAGCTCGGCTTTAAAAAGTCTTCGTCCGCAGCAGGGTTAGCAAGAAAAAACATGTAAAGGCGATAGATTCTTTAATTTTTAGCGACAAATTAACTGTCCAAAAGTTTAATTGTTATTCAACTTTTAACCGTGTAGAATGAAAAATAGTGCTTATCTCATATGGTCCAATAAGGTCCATATGTGTTACACCCATCCTACGAGGATGCCTCAATGTTAGTAATTCATATTATAGTAAAGAAAATACTAAACGTGTTGCTTTAAGTACATATTGTTCTCAGCTTTGTTATGATTACAGACAAGAATCTTTCAAAAAGTGCATAGTAGCTTACAATGACATTTATAGAAAACTGTTTAGTATCCAGCATGGTGAGAGTATGTCACAATTACATGTTCAAAACCATATAGACTCTTAATAAGTTAACTCGCAAAAATGTAATTTCTTTTATGAAAAGACTCCATACATCTGACAATTTGATATTAGTTGTAATCGTTCACAATAGTTTTCATTTGTATACTTCACTTTTATCACAGGGATTATCGAAGAAGTTACTCTACACGTTATAAGTAAATATTGTATAAGTTTTTATGTTCATGTGAGACTGTTTAACTTCATTTTTATTTCTTGTATTGGTTTTATTTTGTTATGTAACAATCAATGATATGGGCTTTATGTCTGAAATAAATAATAATGATAATAGTTATGCAGCAAAATCCCCTCCATTTTTGGTAAAATCCTGCCCTTTTTTAATTCCCCCTTTTGTGAAAAAGCTGGTCGAATGGAATACCCAACATGAGACGAGTATCTGTTGATGATTCTGATATTTGTTTTGTCTTATGTTATGTCATTTTCATTTCTTTTTCATTCAGGCCAACTTCTCGAACAGATGTGGGCAGGCGTGATGGAAGAGATAAAGAATCATTAAAAGGTAAATTTTTTTATTGCAAAATTTAAGAACTATCAATTGATCAGTTCAAAATTAATCCTCTTGCATAAATGCCTTAGATTTTCAAATCTGCATCTCAACCGTATTTGCAATCATTAAGATCCATTTGTGTAGACAGTGGGACCAGTCTCTCATTGCATTATATGGCTCTGCTAGCCGTAATGAGAACCGGTATACAGTAGGAAATGAGTGTATGATCTCATTAGTGGAAACTACTACACTAAAAACTCGATATTTCGATTTTATGTGAATTTCTCTGTGATGCGGTTTGACCATGGATCCCATTTTTATATATTTTTCTACATTGAAATATCAAAATATATACTTTTGCCATATTGTTTACCTCTACGGCAGCCATTTTGCCACCTACGCAAAATGTTTATTCTATTATTGATTGTATGAGGAGATTTTTCCATCATAATTTTATTTGCATTTTTGTAGGTGGGTCCTGTGTGCCATTGAATGTTTGATTTTTCCATCACAATTTTATTTGCATTTTTGTAGGTGGGTCCTGTGTGCCATTGAATGTTTTTTAACCCATAGTTTACGGCCGATTTCATTGGTTGGACAGAAAAATACACACCCACAAATAAACCGATTTGACAGTTTTAGTTTCAAGGCAATAACTTTACTTGAGCCTTCGTTAACAGTTACTTCTTTACATAAATATACATGTAAATTCAGAATCGTATCGGCATTCTTATTTTCAGCAATTGGTAATGAAATTGTGGTCGGATTTCTCTAGAATATTTTCTAAACATCGAGCTGGTCTGGCGCTCGATTCAAAATGACTGCACAGAACTGTCATTTTAACCCCTCTTAGTGCCGGGCGCATATATGCACCTCAGATTTTACGTCCCTTTAGTGCCGGGGCACATATATGCGCCTCAGTTTTCAGGAAAAAACAGTTTGAGTTTGTCTGCCATATTCGTATATAAACACTCGTGGTTTTAGTCTCAAATTCCGGTGTCAACAACAACAACTTTACCTTGACATTTCGATGCATTTCTAGAAGTAAATAAGCAGCATAGTGTTAATATTTTAATTATATTAGTGTGAACGAATATTTACCCACCAAACACGCACTATCTGCGCAATTTTGAGCCGCGAAATACTCTTATTTGTGTTCGCAAAACTATGGCTTGTCGTATATGGTTGGAATCCTCGTGAAACCAGCTATTCATCGAGACCTTAAACAAATGTGAAACTAGACTCATCAAGGTCATATCCAGATATATATTTTGAGCCTTAATAGCGGTATTCTGAGGTTCAAGCGCCACAAAACACGTTGACACTGCTAAGGAAACACCAATTAGCCTTTATCAAGAGCGCTCTTAACGATTCTATATCAGCGACGGCTTTATAAAGGCTGATATTCAGGAAGTACCGGTTTTTGGTAAGAGTGACAAAGTTGAAGAATTTGAAGAAGAATTATCATATTATTCGTCATCCATGCCCCATCTTATTGTATCTTGGATACCGAATCACAAATAAACCGTTTGGCAAACTACCCAATAAGTGTGAACGTTGGAAATCTACTATTTCTATCAAAACGGATGATGTTTTTGTCGGGTGATCTAGTGGTGGCACTGGTGCCTGTCAAAACTTCACGGCAATGAAGAAATAAAAAGTTGAACACGTTTTTGGTCCGTAATATTGTAAGTAAAAATATATTATGAAATAGGGATGGTTTATGGTGTTTTTTGTGTCTATCCTGGATAAAAACTCGCTGCACTTAAAATTTCTACTGCTACTACGACATTTAAAATCAACCACGCAAGCTGTCAAATGAATGGACGATTACTCGAAATTGTCAAAATTTAACTTTATGCTGTATGTATCTTTATCTATAATGGTAAAAATAAGAAACTAGACCGTCTCCTGAATGTGTACTCTAAATGTGAAAATGTTCTGATGAAAAACGTAAGAGCTACAAAGGATCATATTTTAACTATGACAACTGAAGCCCCCCCACTGTGAATAACACGTCACGCAAAATGTGTGTCTGGCACTGAGGGGGTATATAGTGAATTTACTCCCGGCTTCGAAAAGGTTAAGAAGTCTAGTTTTATCACTTCCCGTCATCGTACGATAATATTGCTTGTGGCTATTAAAAAACACATGTAGAGAACAAGAAAATATATGGCAATACTTACATTAGAGGGCATCTAATACGTAGCAGTCTCCCAACTTTAAATGTCATGTTCCAACAATGTCGACGTGAGTGAGTTTGCACACTTCGATGTGAAATATTGGACCATACACAGTGCCGGTTGAACTGTCGTTCAGTAGATCGTCAGACAATCGGTTTATGTAGTATCCGGTGTGTGAATTCGTGTTCGATAACTCATTGTACCGATGATAATCAATTACATGTATTTATAAAAATATAACACAAATGGCTTGCTTCTTACTATGCCATTTGTAATATCCCATAATTTAGCATATTAGCCTTTATCACACGTCACAGTATATTAAATGCTGATTACGAAGCAGAGTGATGAAGACTAAAACCTTTATCGAAGCAGAAGTGCGTGGTTGTGGTATAAAAGTTTCGATCGAGGCTGTATCTTTGTGGTTGATTTCCAATGAAGTCATTAAAAATAATAATATCTCCTTATCGCCAACGTGGAGAGGAGGTGTTTTCCTTCAAAATGGTATATGATATGCCATGTAAATTCTCGTAGAAATGTGAGTATTTGGCAATGTAAATTAGTCGCATAAAATGGATTGCTGATGCAAATAAAAACATTCTTCTAAATTATAGTAAAATTATATCAATACCTTGCTGATTTGCCACACAATTTATGTAAGAAAAGTTGGTTGATAGAGAGGGCGATTTTGCCGAGAAAAATTTGGCGTAGACTCCGATACTGTAGACCATTGTACATATTTTTTGTTAAAAATCTATTTATGGTACTTGAATGATTATTTTTATAATGCACATGTCTTCAAACACAGCTATTATGCAGATCTGTATAGACCATTGGAATGAACTTCAGTGTTTCATTTCAAAATAAATATATTTTTACAGATGTATTAGGAAAACTATTTCACTGGAATCCAGTTGTTGACTGTTCATTGTATAAATGAACACAATTGTACTGTGGTAACTATTTCATTGCAGGAGCTGAGGATCGGCATAAACATTCCAGCAGCAGTAGCAGTGGGGGTGTGGATAAATACAGTCGCTATTCTGATAGATACTCGTCATCCACATCGGACAAGAATAGACAGTCTTCACATAAGCTTCAACAAAAGGGTTCTTGGGATGCGCACAAAGACAGAAGTAGTTCCAAGAGTAAGGAACGGATATCCGATCACAGAAGTGATCATCAAGTAGACAGATATAATGACCGTCATCATACGGATAAAAATAAATATACTGCTTCTAATAGCAAAGTAACAACCCCTAGTAGGAGTAGCTATTCAAATGCTGCTGCTGCTGGAGGGAATGGGCACACACCTCGACAGTCCTCTGTGCAAGTTCTCAGCAGGACATCTCTGCAAGATGGTGAGAGATTGTATTATTAGTAAGAAATATGCAGATAATACATGACATTATTATGCAAAATGTTATTTCTTAACAACAAACTTGTTTAAACTGTGTTTTTTATAAATGACTGCAAAATTTGCTTTGCAGGGTTTCAAAATAAACACCGGAATTTGCCAGTATTTTTATCACTTTTGTCAGTGTAGGATTATAGTTCTGTAAAAAAGATTAAGATCCTATATATGTTACAATTATGACTGATCTAACCCTGATGGTTTTAACAAAATTGCTGATTAGATGTAGCTGAATATAAAATGAAATTTTACAGAGCGCAGCAGGCAGTCAGCAGGTGGAGAAGATATGGATATCTCGCCGGGCAGTACACCAACAGAAGAGTCCATGTCTGAGAAACTACATCGTGGAGCAGTAGGAGTGACCCCACCATCCAGTACCTCTGTTCCAGTGACGCCAGTAACACCAAGTACGCCTGGACCTGTCGCAAATCCAGTGCTTGGTGTTGTGGCTTTACTGCCAGGGTTACTGAATCAGCTGGGTGACAACACGATGACAAGAATTAACAGTCAACAACTGACACAGCAAGGTAAGTCTACTTACAAGTTTAAATTAAACTGTATAGAATTAATAGAAATTAATAATTAACTCATTCGTATCGGCATACGGAAAACGGAAACACGTAATGTAAACACTAGCGAACAGTGCCATTTGACAGCTTTACGTCCAAGACAATAACTTCTCTGGGGCCTCCATATTTGCTTAATTTTTTACATAAATTGTACACATGTATTCAGAATCCCATAGAGTTTCTTATTTTTACGACCAAGTAATAGGTAATAGGAATATGGCTATAATTGTCTAGAATATTTTCCAAACGTGAGGCCAACCTCGATTAAAAATGACAGGTTCGAGATACACTTTAGAAAGACGAATTATAAAACAATGCATGTGATTTGAGAAATATCCTTTCGTCCATGACTTCGTAATCGGTTTATAATTGATCCGACACGTGAATTTGTGATGGGTATGTTACTGTGACTACGATAATCCATTCGTTAAAAAAAATATCTTACCTTCAACCAACTTAACCATGGCGCCATTTGCAATAGAAAAACTAGCCTTTATCACACGCCGTCATATCTCTACACCGACAATAGCATGATGCGATCAAGAGTAGCGGCTCCATTAGCCGTTATCAAAGCAGAGAAAATGCGGGTTTATGGTGACAACGCACGATGTGCTCGAGGCTGAGTATTAATATCTTTATTTGGAAGCAGGAATATTAAGTGGGTATTTCCTAGTGACGTCATTGAAAACAATAATCGCCTCAGTCTGAACTGAAGAGAACGGGGCTTCCCCTTTAAGATGGTATACGACACATTAGGGTAATTTTCGTCTAAATTAGAGTATTTTGAGCTTGAAATTTGCAGTGTAAATCACACGTTTCTTGAGCAGATATATATTCTTACAAATGATGCATTAATATTATGAAAACCCTGCTTCACTTCCACAAAATTTACATCGAAATGTCAAGGTAAGCGGCGTTTTTGCTGTCACTAGTGTAACATCCGGGTGCATGACAGAATATTTATATGGGAAACATGGCGATAATCACCAGGACTTTTCTGCACAAAATCGGGCGTAAAAATGGTCCCTCAAGGGACATCACGATACGAATGGGTTAATAGAATTAATATAGAAATTAGACTGAATGTGTATACCATCTGTGGCCATGTAAAGTTGAATTTTTAGTACCTATAAATCCATTTCAAAGAGGGCATTTAACTTACAGCAAGGACATCAAATTTTGACAATAACATATGTAACACTGTCAAACTAAGACTGACCAATACTAATCCGAATGCAATCTTGTTGGGGTAATTTTACCAATACAACATTTCCTAGTACTTTACAAAGTATCTATCAATTACAATGAGTATATCCGTCTGTGCAATGAATATTTAAAGAAATTCAGACATTTAACAGGAAAGTTTTACCTGCAGGAAGTTTAGCCATTTTAATTAAATGGTGAACGATAGCTGTTTTGCGGAACGTTATGAGTCGGATGTGTCGTGATATTTGGCCATGGGCTTTCAATTCTAGGTCATTTGGTTTCCTTGTCATAACTTGCTTAATATTTCACCTAGAAAGACGATCTTGGTGTATTTTATACGCTTATTTCATGCCAATTCCATGTGTGACAGATTGGTGGTCACAATAAATGCCAGCTTCGTAAAAATCGCTGAAACACATTTTGGGACACAGAGCAATAATGGAGTGTTTTGATTGTAAAATAAATATCAAATTTGTAATCTAGACATTTTTCTCTTTAAATGCATGTATTAAACAGCAAAATCTTATGAAAAATAGCAAGGTATTAACTACGTTTCATTTCAAAGATTATGGCTAAACAAATGTTCGCGTTACATGGATGAACCTCGTGGTCTTGTTTACTCAAACAAGGTGATAAAAATATGTTCAGATTTTCTTCAATTTTTCTTTAAATTCCCAATTTTGAGGCTTAAACAAGTTATTTGACTTATGAGTGTTCGACCTATACGTGGTCACAGACGGTATACAGTAGAACCTCCAATATAGAGACCACCTCTCTATTGAGACCACCTAACACTGGTCCCTAATAGAGGTTCTACTGAATATAGAAATAAATCGTTTTCTTGGTCATTAACTTGTTATGAAAAAATACTGACAATTTACACAAATGTTATAGTTCACCATTGGAAACGGAATTTACGTGATATGGATGGAGAAACATGGAGACGCAATGTTAGACCGTCAGGTGCACATAGAATAAGAAATTACTGTTAAAAATCTAATGTACCGTAGAAATGCGAGTATTAGTCTAGCACGACTATAAGTCGATACCCCATCTTTGGCCATCAATATCAAGAATTTTAGTAAAAATTATATTAGAATGCTTGAAACTCACCCAAAACATAAACATTTGCGCACGTGATTTATAAACGGCACTCCGACACTTATAATAGAATCTTGGTTAGGTTTGTTTATAGTAGCACTGCCGGTGTGTTATTTTATTATTTATTTGTATGACCTATGAGAGTGACTCTGGCGACTCCTTACATGGTTGCTACATTATCGCCCATCACGACGACAACTTATGGTCTCCATCATTCAGACTGTAAACTAATAGCTGCCGTTTGCTGCATGCTATAGTAGACAGCCTAACCTTGCCCCCTGGAGAGGCTGGTGTGCCACAGTCTAGACCACAGCCGTGCTAATGTTTAGACCAGATTATAAGTCTACTTCTATAATTTAGGATGAATTTTTTGGGATTAAAAAACTCTACAAATAGTCGCATTTCTACTGTATGAAAAAAATGCTTATTCTAAAATTCAAATTCACTCTACCATAGTGTGTTTGAACAGCTGAAAATCTACATCATGCCATTGGCATCATTGTCATTATATCCTTTTTATCCTATGTGGGGAGCATAGCTTGGAAATGTATAACAAATACAGTACAACCTCGTTTAACAGATTATCAATAATCAGAATAATTCCATTAACCGGATGCTCTGTTATAGTCCCATTTTTTCCAGATGTGTACATGGCAGATCGAGCTTGTACAGTGCTTGAACTTTAGGCTGCTATTTCAGACAAGGGGGTGGACAAGCACAATGCACGCAGCATTGTAGCTTTATTGGTGAGCGCACACCACCACACGACTGGTTGATCGAGACTTGCTTTGTTTTGGTCTGTGACGAACAAAACCCCATATGTTTTTATTACAATCATCGCTTAATATAGATTTGTTACTAGTACAAAAGAAATTTAATGATGTTCAATCTATTTATCATAATAGGAATATTGATGGGCGATATATAACTTCAACACTGCAGTCACGCAGCATTCATTACGTGTTAACGGCGTGTAATAACCACAGTAACCACCTCGTTAGTATGCAACGAAGGGAAGCATGTGTTTTAATTAATATTGCAAAATATGGCTATATATCTAATACACAGGTTATAAAATGATGTTTAATCGAATGATCCTCATAGGAATATTGGTTTATGATATACAACTTCAACCCATGGACACTTGTGGTCGTATATATACGGTTTCTTAAATTCGCACACCCTGCCCCCTTGTACACCCTGATATATCAATTTTTGGAATGTGCATCCATCTTCCCAACGTGTCTGGTTAAAGGTTACAATATCCACATCCACATCACGTCCAAAAAGTTACGAAAATCTGGTGAACGTAGTCATCAGTGGTAATTTTCTATCAATTTTAGTCTTGTGCGTGTTATGTACGTGATTTAGCCACCTGCGGCAGTTCCACGGCTGATGCCATGTCTTTACACTGCTAGCTTCGTGTCCCAACCATGTGTAACAGCAAATCAATGCAGCGGCCAGTTTGCCACACCTCGTGCTTTTGGAATCAAATTTTGAACTGTTTGAAACGTGTTCCCGTGTCCTACCACGTTCGAATTTGTTTCCACGTCTTCCACATGCATACATTGAACGCGTCCATTTCACCACGTCCACAAAATTTTCATGGAGTTTTCGACATGGTGTGGACGTAGAACGCAGTCTGACCGACCCTAAACAAGATTGCATTGTATATGATAATACAATTTTTCATTAAATAAAAGTAGTGTACTGATTTTTGAAAATTTTGTTTGCCTTGTGATCCCAATGTTGTTTTATTGCAGGTTCTCCATTATTTCAATAATATACATTTTTTTCTTTCTAGCAATTTCGACGCTACAAAAGTTACAAGAAGCATTGCAAGCACAGCAGAGACAACAGCAACAACAGTTGTTTCAGTTACTACAGCAACAATTATCCTCACAGCAGCAACAACTTCAACAAGCACCATCAACGCCAACATCCACAATTGGTGAGTGTCAACATTAGTGTACCGAGATATTAAATTACATGATGCAGCCTAAATACATTGCTCATAAATATATCCATTTGTAAAATATAACATTTTAGGACAGTCAATGGAACTTGTATTAAGAATGATTAAAATCTATCCAAGCATTTGAATGGTCATGTATCAGCAATCATGATTGGTTTTAGGCCTATCTTCTGTAGATATTGAAGTGAAATGACGTGAAAATTAAACTGAATATTCTTGAAAGGGCTGCACATTTATAGATTTTAAATTATTGCTTATTTAGATGATGAATTTACAAATTTACTACCATTCAGGTAGTTTAGCAAAAAAAAAAAAAAAAAAAAAAAATCCCACTGGAAGTTTTCAGGGAATTTGACTATGCCCAAATTCATGGATTTCAATTTTGTTTAATTTTGGTTTAAATTTTAAAAGAGAATAGAGAATTCAGGGACTTTAAGTGATTTATTTATTTATTTATTTTTTTATGATTTATTGCAGTGACAAAAATTGGGAAGCAGCCCAAATTGGCCAGATGGGCCGGTATTTTGAAATCTTCAATGGCCCTTCTGAAACATTACTGGCCCTGCGAGCAAAGCATCGCTAGGGGGTCTGGGGGCATCCCCCTCCTCCCCCCCATCACCCCCAAAACTTATTGAATTTATTTTAAAGATTTATACAACTGTCAACTGTCACCATATCCTGTTGGCATAGTGAACTGAAAGTAGACTTGATAAAGCTCTTTGGTATGGGAGTGCAGATTCTGCAAAAATCGAATGCAAAAGTCCGCAAAATTGTATGTTTGCCAGCCGGGCCATCATTTGGGAAACATTACTGGCCCTTCTAAGGTTGTATTAGCCTCGGGCCGACGGGCCAATGCCAAATTTTATCACTGTTTATTGGACTTGAGAATGTATCAAAATGAAATTAAGTCATTATGACTCCCAAGTCAGGTTAGGACAGTCACATAGTCTCTGAAGAGATTCAAACCCACGACCATATGGCACCAAATTGGCTAGCAGTCCAGGCTAGTGGATAATGAGTTAGCCTGAATGTCTCTAGGTGAATTATTGCCAATGGTCATGGGTTTGAATCCTACCAAAGACTGATATGGTCCTAATCTGACTTGGAGTCATAAGTCTATTGACATAAGTCTATTGCATATAAAAAATACAGGGAATTTCTTTTGTGAAATTAAATAAATGTTTTTTTGACATTTTAGACCATCTATTTTGTACGTATATTTTCTTCTGTATTTCGTCCAACAGTATTTGTACTGTTGACTGAGGCTTCTGGATGTAATGTAAATGTTGCTTTCGTGGGAATAAATTGTTCCACACTAGCAAAAATTTCAGGGAATTTGAACTGTTACCTTGTGGTAACCTTAGAGTAATTTTTGCTTTTTTATGATCCAATAACTACATGTAGATGATTTGTTTACAGCTGGTTCCAGTCATCCTACCGTGTCTGGTGCAGGTCAACATACAACCATGTCATCCTCAGCACCTCACACTATGTCTACTCCACATAACCAGCAGAATGGTATGTGCAATTCTAGTGCATCTTACAATTTTTTGATTGGTACTTAAAATATAGGTAGATAAACTTTTGGAGTTTTACTTGCACAAATGTCATTAATTTAAATGCAAATCTCCTTTAATTGAAGTAGAAGTTCAGTTTCAAGTGCCTGCTCAATTTTTACTTGCCATCAGTAACCAGGCAATACTTTGTCTACCCCTACCTGGTTAACATACATATGTGTTTAGGGATGATATATATTTTGTCACACTCCGCAAATGTGGAACAGTGTTCCACTTAGTGGGAGGGTGGGGGGTTTCGGTCAAGTTTTGGATATTCCACTTTTTTTGTGGGTCTAATATTCAATCTCGCGCACTAAAACTTTTCATATCAGAATGCAGCTATTACTATGTAAATGTGGCATTAAAAAAAGATACACAGCAGATTTCATACATTAATTAATATTATGATTTACATTCCTGATATATAATGAATATTATTTTGTGGCATATATAAATAATATAAAATTTAAATAAATATCGTGAAACACTGTGTAGATATTCTTCGATTATGTCACACATTTGATTTTTCCACTTTTGGGGGGAGGGTGGGAGGTCAAGAAAAAAGAGAACATTGTTCCACTTTTGCGGAGCGTGACAAAATGTACATCATCCCTTAGTCAATAGACAATACTTTTGCTACACTTTCGCACACACACAAAAAGAATCCACTTAGAAATTAATTATGTATTTTCTTTTCCCCCCCTTATTTTTTAAATACATAAAAATATGTAATTCATATAATATTTATTTATATATATATATATATATATATACTATTTTACATTATCAGTCGCTGGTATGGCTAATGCATCAAAAACTATATTCTTTCTGTGAATTTTCTTTTTTCTTTACCATTTTAGGTGGTCAGTCGCCTGAGTCTGAAGGCACACCTTTGCAGTCACCAGAACTAAATCTGCCAGATTCTGCATCTGATGGTGCCACTTTACGGCCAAAGTATGTAGGTACAAGAGAAGACCGAAGTCCAACATCAGATCATTCTCGCTCAAGGTAAGAAAACTACTTCAAATTACAGGTCCAAATGTTAAATATAGATTTATTGACAGTTGCATGCTTTTTATTTGTGTTAGTAGGAATGACTTAAAAAACATTTTACATAAGATTTATTTAACACTTCCCAATGTTAATACTTGAATAAAATCATCTTAACGCTTGTCAAATACTAAATCATGTTACTCATTATTACAGGAGGGACAGCCCAACTCTCAATCAAAGCAACATAGGCATAAGGAGCAGTAAACCAGATACCATCACACTGCCAGCTCAACTCGCTAATTATTATGATGAACGTCTGATAACTCATGTTTCGTCTTGGATAGACGAGGGTCGTAGTCTTGAAAGAGCGGTATGGCTGATTTGTTCTCTAAAATACAAAATGCTTAAATTTCCTTCAAGAATTGAATGGTTCAAATAATTGAGCTTCCACTGCTAAAATTGCAACTATCAAACATTCTTAGTTCAGATGCTTCGCTCACCAAGAATTATAAAGGACCAATATACGATCAATGTGACATCTAGAAATAATGATTTTAACATCTCTAAGACCTCAAATTTTTGTCATCGATCACAGGCACATCAAGCGTTAATGCAAAAAGCAGATGTTTTTCATTCTCTTATCTGCATCACAATTCTATAATGATGAAAGTTTTATGCTAGTTTTACAATGACAATTTGTACTTCTGTTGCTTTTAAAAAGCTAGTTTTAAAGACGGATATATTTTTACAGGCTGACAGGTTAAATGAAGAAGGGCACCATATAGGAAGTCTTGGAACACAGGTTTCGTGTGACTTGAAGCGAGCAAGAAGCTGGGTGAGAAAGTCAGAGATACAGTCTACTCTGCAGGAACAAAGGTGGGTTCAATGTCTTTGAATGCAAGGTTACACAACAAAACATATAATTAATACTTTTTATTTTGAAGTGGGTTTCGGTACAAGACCTGTGTCAACAGAGAATTCATCACATGTTATGATGACATGACTGTGGGCGTAGATTGTCTTACATTTTCCTCTGCTGTTTCTAGCCCAATATCTTAACAGTGTCTACTGTGATGTGATGTTTTTGCCTGTCAGGTTGATGGAGATGAAAAAGATCAAAGTGAGCTTTTAAGTCTAACTGACAACTGATTAAAATGTGTAGTTTGCAAAATTACCCCAGTCACTGTTGCAACTGGTAAGATTTGTACTTTCTGGTGCTATGATCTTCTTGGACACCACTCCAAATATCTCAGTGCTATGATCTTCTTGGACACCACTCCAAATATCTCATCCTTGGCTTTGTCTTTTTTGGGCCCATCATATTCGTCAAGCTGTGTTCTGTGGTCTGCACCCATTATCATTCATTATCCTCCTCTTCTTTTTTTCGCCTGCGTGATAATGTCAAAAAACCTAACGTTTCATCTGATTTCTTTAAAATTCAGACTTAATTGAATAGACTTGTTGGTCATTGTACACGCGCAAAAAAAAAGATGGGCCAAGTTTAGATTAGTCATGCAGTGTGCATATTAGTATGAATTTCTTCTGGGAGTGTTGGATTATTCGATTGATTTGGATTTTTTGACCTACTATGCAGCAAATACTCTATAAAACCCATACGGTGTCTATAATCCAAAAGGTCTGTTAGGATTTGCATTAAAAAAAAATAGTTCTTTTACACACACATTTTGTTCATTTTCTTGTTATTGCAATACTTATTTTTTGCTTGTATTGATAATTGTCAAAAATGACATGAAACAATATATACAAACCAAAGTTAGTTTGTTTAGTTATCATTTAATTATACATGCTCCCATGGTGTCACATAGTATATTATTATATATATGTAAATATCCAGCTTTAGTGTTTGTTTGTTGGTATGGATAATTAATTACAGGTATTAATTTTGTTGATGACATTCAGTCCAATTTCTTAATATAATACTGAACCGCCTTTTAGATTTATGAAATAAAAAATTCTCTTTTGCAGAATTTACTTTTTGCGGCAAAGTATAAAAGATTTGGAGAGCCTTCGGAGTCAAAACACATTTATGCCGAACGATACGTAGCACTGTACATCAAATTGCTAGGATACTAGTGTGATTGAAGCATGAATGTAATAAAGCACAATTAAGTGCACACCAGCAACATGCAGGTTATTGATGCTGGTCTTCGCGTGAATAGTGCATTTGGAAATGCAGCATAGTTCACATAAGATGCATTTCTAATAATAAATTCGGCTGCAAATGTGATAAAATCCATAATGCACTTGTAGTGACAGTTTCTATTATGGATGAAGAACATGAGAAGAAGATGGATTACAATTGCTTCTGATAGTTGGAATTTTATAGTGCAACTTATGTAGTGAAATGTGTAAGTTTTGATCAATCGGTTTTAAAACATAAATAAGGTATTTGTTTTGGAAATGCATGTGTGAAAGTCAGAATTATTGTCATTGGTGCACTTAATATTTTGTAACAGACACTTTGGTACACAGAATGTACAGATTCTGGAATTAAATTTGGTAATTACATTTCAAGTACTTGACTTGTTATCTTTTAGAAATCTGCATGATACTATGCCGCGATTCAGATTGTGTAAAATTGGCTTTCAAACTAAATGATAAACCAAAATGTGATAAAGCTAAGCTAATTCTATTAAATTTCTTCAATTAAGTAAAATATTCATTACAAGCTATTTTTCTCTTTCAAGTGATCTATAGATAGTAAATCTTGTTCAGAATATGCATGTAAATCGTTAATTGGTCATGTGATGTAGTATCATATGCAGTTGATCGGTCATTGGTTAAGATTACTGGTCAATTCTCAAAATGATTCAATACTTTTAAAAGTGAGGGATTTCCCAAATGAACAAGTTAAGAATATTTAATTTTGCATAACTTTTCATCATAAGGTATGATAATTTGTATATTTAAGTTATGTTAAGAATTGTTAACAAATTCCTACAAATTAACAGTTCTCTTGAGAGTTGTTAATATATTGATATTGTTGATTACAATGAAATTGAGTGGAAATATTTTCACAATTATTTAAATATTCGTTCAAAATTGAAACATGACATATATGTATATTTTCTGGTCTTAACTGAGAGTCAACTAGCACAAGTCAAGAATATGTTGGAATTCCTTTATCTAGGACTGATTTTTTTTTAAAGATATATTTCATTAATATACACGTTTTGTCATCTTTTTATTCTGTACATACATCACCAGTTGTTGAAAATTTTGTGCCAATACATTGTACAATTTTTAATCCACATTAATGGCTCTCTTACAACTTCAATGTATGGAGCCAATATATGTTGATGTTGACAATATGAAATTGAGAACATAAACTATTTTAATAACTAACAATATTAGCGTTTATCTGGTGATTGTAAATTTGTGCTTATTTGTAGTTAAGATTCATATGACCAGACATCTGCAGTTTGATTTTCAAAAAGGTTAACGGGTAATGTCCCAGAGCGTAAATTTTAAATCCAGTGTAGTAATGGCAGTGTGATAAAACCAAATTAGTATTGTTAATGAAACGTGTACACCAGGGCTTTATAGAATGTGCTGCAAAGTATTAGTTATGTTGTTTTATTTTTGTTGGAAAAGAATGCTTTACACCTCACTTGTACTAACATGAATGAATATTGTGACTTTGCTCTCTTGTACTTGACCAGTCATGCATGAATGTTTGTATGAAAGTGTGATCTGAATGAGTAAATTGGACTGGCTAAAAATAAGCTGTGAAGAGTAATGATTACAACCTGTGAATGTGTATGCTGTTCTTCATAGAGGAATGATGTACGAATGTTGTAAAATATAAAATAAATCTTTGTACACTTATGTTTTTTTGTGAATCAATTAAACACAAATACCACTCACTGTGGCTTTCAGGTTGTCAGAAATTTATACATAGAAGAATTTCTCAGTTGACATTTTGCAATTGTAGACCATATTTCCACATTTTGTAGTTTAGGCGGATGTTTTTATAATGTCTACATAAGGGGTTTATATGAAGGGTTAACACAGGTGGGATTCCTACAGAGCAACAAATATGCCCGCCTTTCTATTACCATACCTGCAAGCAAAAATTTACCAACGATGTTAGCTACGCTGCGATCGATATTTATCATGTGGGACAAGATTTCAAAATACAAGATGTTCATGAAAATCGCCCTATCCTACTCGCATCATTTAAATTTTCACATATCTGTTTGTAGAAATCTGTTCCATAGGCGTTTCCGAACAACTTGGAAAAATTTGAATAAAAACCAGCACTTCGTACTTAGATATGGGCATCTAACTACTAACACTTCTGTTCTCGCTCGTGCATTGTCTTATAACATCTTAAGGGCTGAGTCATTATTTAAGATGTGGGAGGGTCGGAAGTTTTTTTAGACATCTGTGTTTCTAACTTCTGACCCCCCCCATGGCTTTGCAAATCAAATAAATGACCCCCCCACGGGTTTGTAAATCAAACATATGATCCCCCCCCACGCGTTCCAAATCAAACATATGACCCCCACCCCACATTGAAATATATGCCTGAAATATGAACTTCCGACCACCCCACTTTAATATATAATTTACCTAGCATATGACACCCCCATTTCCACATACCCTGTGTATGTATTAGTATAGTATTAGTACTGTCATATCTGCTGTACAAATTTGCAAAAATATTTAGCTATATGAATGAAACTATGAATGAGTGAAACTAGTTTTTTCCCGGCTTTATTGTACGAAGTGAGGGTAAATCAGACCATTCTGTCGAGTGGTCAATCACCATTCTATCATGACTAAAATCCATTTTATTTTAAAATAAATCATATTATAACATTCAACATTCAAGTCAATTTCGTTTGTTTTGAGTGCGCGGAGACGTCAATTCCTACAGTTTTGAGCGGACGCGTTAGTCTAAACTGTTGATCTCCGCAACAACGAAACACGCCTTGCGTCGTCAGCGGCTGTATTGATATTGTGAGGAGATTAGACTAGCGCTGTGGTTTTTTTGGGGAGCGTGTTTTCCATCGCAAAATTGAGCACGGAGATTAACCAATCAGCGTGGGTTATTGGCGGTGATTTTTGCACGGAATGATAGAATCTTCAATTCCCAATTGAGCAGAAAAGTTGCGCACTCGTCTTTTTTTATTTAATTTTGAGACACAAAAGTCCATGGGTACTTCCGGTATATGTTATAAGCCCATCTAAAATTGCATTTAATGCTATATCATTCAAAGTGTGTATTCTACACAACATTGATGGCTGTTACACTGATAGACGTTGGAAAATTAAGTAAGTACATCTATTTGAAGCGTGCATTCTTCAATATAGTGAAGTTGTCAACTTTTTTTTCACTGGCTGTCTGTACATTTGACCAAGTACCGGCTTTTGCTCTTAACTTCGTCAATTTTTATGCTAACTAAAATCCGATTACATATTCGTAATCCTCATTAAAAAAACTACAAGGGACGCTATTTGAGGCATGCACTCTTCATAATAGTGAAGTTCAAACGTTTGTATCATTCACAAACTACATAGGTCGTCTGCATTTTTTTCATGAAGACTGGTATTCTGCCCATATCTTCGTCAATTTCAATGCTAACTAAAATCCGATTACAGATTCATAATCCTCACTCAAAATTCTATTAGGAAAGTACTTTACATGAATGACATAGGATAAGTGATAGCTGAAATTTACCTTAGAATATTTAAAGTCGTGCTAGTTTACAATGACGCGAGCGACCGGAAGTAGTCAATGGACTGTTTGGTATGGATTAATTTTACTTCGCAACACGTCCCGCACAACTGGGAACTGAAGAATTAAATACAATAAACAAAATGCAATACAAACTGTATATATTATCTTGCCATGATATGAAAGGACGGCTGCTATTTAATTAAATTTAGAGAAAGCGATCTAATCTTTAATCTGTTATTTTGAAAAAAAGTAAAAGAACTTATATTGTATTTTCCAAAAATAAAAGTTAGTGGTAAGACAATTAAACATAATATGATTCAATCAGTCAATCTTGATAATAGGGTTTCATATTCCATTTCATAAGCTGCTTGCAGTGGCTCAGACAATTGCTCTAATAAAAGAGCCGATGATCTATTATCAAAAACGCTAAATTCAATTAATAGCAACAGTCCTTTCATATCATAACAAGTTAACTTTGATATATTTTTAAGCAGTACAAATTCTTGGGGCACTCATGAAACTAGGCACAAAATTAAAAGATATTTTATACAACCAAATGATTGATCACGTACAAAAAAAATAGATCAGGACATTCTACCAACATTCATCAAGAAATATAAACGCTTGCCACGGCCCCTTGCAGTAAATTTACAAAATTAATAATGACTCGGCCCTAAACCAGTCTGGGGTAAGCATTTGGTTGAGTATTGCTGTTGTCATATTATCCAGGTGTCCAAAAGAATTAAATCATAACACATTAGTGAAAAAAATCATATTCGTATTTATTTTAAATGGCGTAAACGCTCACAACTTTATGGAACTACGTTTTAACAAGCAACAAGTTAAATTGAATACACAAATTTCCAACCTGACACCCAATTTTTTCCTAGTCATTACATAAAACACAATACATGTATAATGGAAATGCTGCATCACATACGAAAACGAAACATTCCTACCTCGGCTTGTTCAAAACTATATTATTGAGACATTTTTCCCTGTTATATCATGAGAATTATGACAGGAGTTTAGAATCATGGCAGTTCACCTGTCACACAGTGGTATTGATGGAATACTAATTTTACATTTTATACGGTATATAAATATATATTTTTTACCATGCAATAAAGAATCCAATATATAATTCAATTATCATAAAGGACAAAGAACCTATTCGTTTGAAAACTAGTTTTTAAAAAATAAATTTTGTGGATGAGACCACATGCTATACATATTAACTCTGTTTTAAGTTATCTTACATTTGTAATAAATATCATTGTTATAATTGTACAACTAATATACACTTAAAGTAAGACTGGTAGGAGAGCCAAAATGATTGAATCCCTGTTTATCACGAAGGCGTATTTAGTCCATTCTCTGACCTTGACCACATACAATTCAATTGTACAATTATCAATTAGTAATATACTAACAGCTGAATTCATAAACAATGCACACGTTCATACAACATTCACTATTACATTGACAGCATAATATATTGCACATTTTTACAGTCTAAAAAGAGTACAGGTTATAAATAAATCAGCTCTATAGACAAATGAGCAATTACGGTGTGCACGATCTGTAAAAAGATTTTAGTTAAAATTGCCCTCTAGAATATAACTTACACACTAGTAACAAACTGTATCAAAATCCACTGTTGTGTACTTATAAAATGCAAATGAATCTGGATACTAACAATTTTAAATCACAAATACACATGACTCTCTCTAACACATTAAAATGACTCACTGAAAGGAAAACTTTGCAATTATGACCTTGATGGTTTACATTTTTCACACAAACATTTTCACTTTTCATCTACATACATGTGGAATTACATGTAACTATGGTGTAAAAAAAAACCTGTTTCACTGCATTTTGATTTATTGAAAATTATGAATATTATAATTAAGAATTTTTTTCATTACAAATTATTGGACTATAAAATTTCCTAAAGGAGAAATCTTTCAGTATCCCTGAAGTCCATTATATACTTTTTTCTTTGATTCTTGTTTCAACAATTGTTTCATGGCTGAAATAATAAAAATAAACAGGTTATTTTAGTCGTAGATTTAAAAGGAGTATAACTATTAAAAATTTCTTAACATTGATATAAAAATAAGATAAAAAAAAAGATATTTAATAGTATCATTAAATGACAGTTAAATGGACATTTTAAGTTACAATTCTAACCTTCTTTATCTTCAGCTGATAATTCTCCTTTTGGAAATTCAACATCGAATGTAATAACCAATGTTCCCTTTACATTATTATTTTCATAGTTTGGCATTCCTTCTCCAGGCTTACGAATCCTTGCCCCTGGCCATGTAACTTTGTCTCGCACGATAGAAACCTACAAAAATAAATATTAGAAAATATCATGTATACCAATATTTTGGTACGAAATAGCTGTCCTGACTAACTTTTGCCTGGGCCAGCTGGTGTTAAAGTTCACACCTTTTTGGGAGTTCTCAATATTAACATTATAAAGTGCCAGATATTTTGTCAGAACCTGCTACTGTTTATAATTGTTGGCCCTGTGGTGCGTGAGCAAAATTTTAAGTTTCATACCTTGTTGCCAATATACTAGGTGTATGTATTCTCACTCTACATCAGGTCAACATTAATCTAATTTTTGTATCATTTAATTTCTTTTGTTCAGTTATACTGTTAATCAGATATCTGAATATTGTGACTAGCAGATTATGGGTGCTTGCAGACAGCTCTGATCACTCTAGTGAAAACAAACGTGATGGCACATATAATCAGGTGATGGAATAATTCCATCACGTAAACAAATTTTTAACACTAAACCTTTGGTGACTACTGTAAGAGAGCAATCAAAAAAAAAAAAAAAAGAAGAAAAAAGAAAAGGAGGTTCATAATTATATCTACAGAGAATAAGTACAACAAATGACATAAATGTAATTCAAAAATATTTTTTTTTACCTTGTGATCATCTAAATGCTTTATTTCCATCTCAAAACCAACAAGTGCATCAATCAATGATATAGTAACATTGGTATATAAATCATCGCCTCTTCTTTCAAATCTGGGATGTCTAAAATAAAATAACAAATGTTAAATAATTTTCAATTCATGGTTATATATGAAAGTAAAGTCACATCTCATGCAAATGTAACTCTTCAATATTAAACGTTTGTTTAATCTTTACTCTCTATATACAGTACCTAAATATTAGAACATTAAATTGTTTTCAATTTGATTATAAAACATGATCATATTGAACTTTTGCAAGTGGTTCTTACTTCATTTGATTTATCCTAAATCGCAGATCACCAGGTTCACCATCAATATGTGGTTCCCCTTCTGCCACAAATGGGTATTCCTGTCCATCTCGCATTCCCGGCTCAATTTCAATCTCTAGCAATTTTTCTTCAGTAACAATCCTATGCAGAATAAAGATTGTTTTTTTAATTTCCACATAGAGTGTTAATATACAGCTTTAGGGGTTATGTAATAAAAATAATATACGAGTTTTTCCATAAACTTCATTTGAAATAATGTAATGTTAATAGACGTCTGATATACTCTATCAAAACTTAGCATCTTTAAAGCATTTAAAATCACTATTCAAATATCAAATAATTCAAAAGATTATTAAATATAACATACTTCACATTTGGACAATCATCACACACTTGTTGCTGCACCATCTGGAAGCGACCTGGCCCCATGGAAATAGTTTGCATCTCTTGCCGACAATTACATTTCCGAGTTCCTTTTGCCGGCTTCACTGTAGGTTTATTTCTTACTACCTGCAACAAAAGTACTTTTCAACTACAATTATGGGATGGCAATGTAGATGAAATTTTTTATATGTGTTATCAGTAATATGAGAAAGAACATAAATTACATGTACTATGAATAATGCAAACATTCAAAAGTAACTGTTAAAAAGATTAAATATCCCACATAGCATTACCCGGTCCCCAATATATTTTATACTATAAATGTTTTACAAATCTCCAGATGTATATACAATGAAATTTAGAAATATATGTACCTCTATAAAATTCCCTGAGTATAGCTCTTCCAGACTGACATCAATGTCAACTGTCACATCACCCCCTTTTGGTATTTCACGGTCTTGCTGTCTGCCACCACCTCCGAATCCAAAACCAAAGTCACCAAAGAAACTATAAATAAAGATTACACAAAGTTCAATAGCAAAGAACAGTTAATAATTCTAATAGGCATAATCAACAACAATACTATGAAAATAGAAATAAATGCAAAATTGTATAAACTCAACAATATCATAATATATAATGGAAATTTTAAAGTGCTACCAACACACCATTTTTATCAAAGTAAATTTATGTACCTTGAAAATGCACCAAATGGATCTCCATCACCTTGATTATTTTGCAGTCCTTCTTCGCCACTACGGTCATATACTTTTCTTTTCTCAGGATCTGACAACGCCTAAAAGCAGCACCATATTTTATTGAATTTCCCCTCTATCATATCATATCTAGCAAAAACATTTTTTCATCTATTTATAAACAAATATTGTAAAAAATACACTGCACAATGTGAAACTAGTAAAGCATTATCGTCTTTGAGAAATCGTCTTCATCGGTTTTGGGCTTATCATTCAAATCACAAATCATTGAAAATAACCCCTCACGCAAACAACCTGTTTTACTTTAAATGTTTCTGAGGCCGCAGCCAATCAGAACACCAGGAGAATTGAGGTTGTACTGGTATATAAGGTTGGCCAAAGTTTGTAACAAAAATTAGCTTACATTCAAAATGTTTCATCATTTACCGGTACATTATGAATCGGGCCAGTAACAGTGCCTGGGAAAGGCAAGAACACGTTTGGGACAATGGCCCTACTTACAAAAAAAATTATGGGCCATTCTGATATTTATGGGGCCGCAAGGTTAAACATTGGGGCCATATTTCAAAATTTCGTTTTATCAGTCTTTTAACCATAAAACTTGACAAAATTGTGAATTGTACATAATAAAAGTCTATTTTAAAATAATCTTGTGTTTTGTGTTATTTGGATAAAAAATGATAATTGTTTCAAGTTAATGATTTAATGACAATAAAATTCTAACTTTCACAATATATATTATTATATAATAAGCAAATGAATTTTTACATAGAATTCCTGCAGAGAAAAAAATACCAGGAATGATGTATGACTTCTATATTTTATTATTTCACTTCTATAGCATCCTACAGTGTTGTTAATGACAGACTACAGCACTAGACCCTAGTAGCTGGGCCTAACATCGAACATGGGCTTAAGGTTCGGATATGGGCCCATTGCCTGAACTCCATTTCTTTTTCCACCAACAAAGCTGACTTTATTTTGGCACCGAACGTAACTTTCCTGGGCGTATACGTCATTACATATGGTTTATTATGAAAGAAAGTTCAATCACGTGTATACTAGATTCGTGCACCTGTTGCTGTGATTCTGGGTGTCAAATCGATTGAACATCGCATTTGTTGATTGTCATTCTCAAATATAGTGATGTATGATCTATTAGTAACGTTATTCAATCAATCTATTACGAACACTTGCCAGAATATAGAAATAACTTACTTATTTTGCAATGTGAAAAATATACACACGCACGTTTCCGGACATCAGTGCGCATGCACAGTAGCAGTGTTTGAAACTCACAGGAAAAAGTTCGGGGCCAGCAGGGCCCTTAACTTTAAATAGTTGGGGACCCTGATCATAAGTTGAGGGCTCTGTCGTGATGTGTGTTTGAAATGTTAGCTTAAAAATGTGGTAATGTATGGAATTCACTCTGACTAACCAATATTCACCAAAAATAGTTAAGGGACAGCAGGGCCCTCAAGTCCTAAAAGTTAAGGGCCCTGGTAAAAAGTTGGGGGCTCAGGGCCCTCTGGCCCCCTACTATTTCAAACACTGACAGTAGTTCAAATATCGAGCCCGAGCAAGGAGAAAACGAAAGTAAGGTGTGTAACGACAATCGCCGAGTCAACTCGTGGGGATTGCAAGACTGTCACAGCGGAAAGACAAATAACGTGTTGCGGCAGATGGGGTTTGCAAGGCGGTGCGGGTATCACGAGACTGTGATAACCAAATGACCAATAATGTGTTGGCCCGGCCGGCCCGCTGAATCTGTACCAAAGTGCGCCGTTTTTTAAGATTATGCGCAAATTGCGCATGGCGCGTTCGTTTCCCAGGCACTGCCTAAGTAATGAAGTTCAGGGAATCAAACTGTCATACTCAAAAAACACAACTGAAAACAGTGTTGCTTCCACAATTTATCAAAAACGGGCCAAATGGTACATACATCTAACTTCAAAATGTCTATCACAACCACATATATATGAGCCAAATTGTTGTTCAGTTACTGGTTAGGGCGCTATTGATTTGTCTAAACAGCTTAATCATTCTTAGCCACAATTTTTCAATTTTTTCATCCACCCACAAGCTGTTTGATGCATATCTAGACAACCGCAATAATATTACAATTCAGATCAAAATATTTGAAGGAAGCCATGTTGGTGCAATGGACAGACACTCTGTGAAAGTGAATGACTAAACGCAATATGAAAGCACATATACTTGTTTACACCTAATTTATATCATGTAGGAACTAGTTTGCTGGTTCTAAGTAATGAAAATAATCAGAGATTAAATGTCATATAACAAAGCTGTATATATTTTAGAATGCGTCCGGAATAATATTGCAGCAGGAATCAGTTTTGGCACTCTACTTCCGTAAATAACAAAATCACAAAAAAGTGATTTGGAAACTTCATGTTTCAGCTCACTTTTCCACTAGTGAAATTTGCCAATTTTGAAGCAAGACAAGTGGATTTTTCATAAAACTCAGTACATATATTATTAAGGATTACTCATTCTGCAGACAAGTAGCACTTTTACAAGTAATTTATGTCCACATTGCCTGTTGGCTGACAGTGACACTGTCACACAATGTACAATACATGTTTAGAACTTTACCTCATAGGCAGCTCCTAGATCCTTGAATCGTTCATCAGCTTCCGGATCATTTCTGTTTTTATCAGGGTGTAATTCTTTAGCAAGCTTTCTATATGCCTTCTTAATTTGGTTAGTAGTTGCTGATTTGGAAACCCCAAGAATTTTGTAGAAATCTCGCCTGAAAATAATTTCATTATACATTAATATTTACAAGACCTGACAATCTCAATAGAGCACGATTGCTGAAGATGTGAAGGCATCATATTTAAAAATCGAGATGGCAAATGATAGACATGTGGAGAGAAAAATTACGAGCAGTCATAAGCCAGTCCAACACTCTTTAAGAGTAAAATAGGGACTTAAAGTGTGTGATGGTGATGACAGCAGGTTCAGGATTAGGTAGAAAAGTGGTACTCGTCAACAGGACGAGTAGCATTAAAAAATCTACTCCTCCACCACAAAATCTACTCATCCTTAGATCAGGGGTCATTTATTAGTTAGACTTTTAACAGAATACTAGCCAGCTCAGGAGGGCGTTGACTAGAGGTAGGTCTTTACGTCGTTTTTGTATACAGCTGACACATTTATCTTACGCGACTTGTCCTGTTGGACTCGTCCATAAGTTGATGCGTTCGCCGTATACAAAATCGATGTATTCGCACTGAGTGACTCAGGTGGTATTCTATATTTATTAGGTAGTAAAAAGTGGCACATGTTTGGATGCTATATTATTTTTTTTTAAAACACATACGGGATGGGTGTGACCTAAGAGAACTGTTGACAGGTCTGGCCTGTGTTTTTTACATTAGATCTTATTACATTTTCTTTTAAATTATGGCACCTTCTTCTTTTAGTATACTTAACCGGCCGTACAGGCCAAGCCATGACGAAATACTTTGTGGTTTTTGCGCAAGCGAGAGGTGTGAATATTCCCCCCTTGGCAGGCTTCGCCTGAAGGACTTGACACTGTCACATTCTATAATTGGTGACTTGAGACTCGGGTTGAAATGCATAACCCAGTCTGTGGCCCAATTCTCAGAGGCGTTAGGTCCTCCTGAAGGATACGATGGTCTTCCTCACAGCGAATGGCACGGTACAGGAGAGCGTCGTCAGCAAACAAGCAGATAGACGATTTAAGACTGTCAACAACATCATTCACGTAGCACAGGAAAGGTATCGGGCCCAGGCACGTGCCCTGAGGGACACCCGACGACACCCGAACAGTTTTGGATGTCTTTCCATCTACTACTATGCAATGTGTTCTACAAGCTAGAAAGTTCGAGATACACCTGTGGGTATTCCCACGCACTCCATAATGGTCTAGTTTGGCTAGTAGTTTCCGGTGGTTTACTACGGCAAATGCCTGTCAATAGTAAAGTTGAAGTATGACCACGTCAACCTGGTCCAAACCTGGTCTCCGTCGTCATGGTAAAACAACAGGTCTGTTACTGTGCTGACGAGTTGTGTCACGCAGGACCTAGCAGCACGGAAACAATGCTGAAGAGGTGTGAGTATTTTATAGTATTCAAAATGATTCATAAGGTGGGAAACAATGTGCTCCATAAGCACCGGGAGAACAATCATGTTCATTTTGGAAATAACATTTGTGTGTGTGTGTGTGTGTGTGTGTGTGTAACCCCCCCCCCCCCCTCGAGACCAGATCTAGTAAAAATTGCAGGCTTCTCAAACTCTGTTTAGAGATCTGGGACTTCGTCAAATTTATGAGTTTACTCAATACAACTTGGCACAGTGACACATGAGTTTTAAAATACAGATAAATAAATGTTATTGACATCAAAACACTGTTTCACGTGGGCACCTGTCATTGGTCAGTTGATTCATTCACAAAAAACCGGTAAATATTAGCTGACTATTGAATAGTATGTACTTAACGTTCGTACTAATTACATTGATGACCTCGGAAAATATGCTATTGTATGTTTTTAGAGTCACGAAGACCTTACCCTGCTAATATTTGAAGTATTAATACAAAAAGTGTCCAGGAAATCACTATCCAGCTAACTGACGACGCCATTTTCGTCTGCCACGACAGATTAAGATGCATGATGGTTGCAAATATTAATTTAAAAGATTTTCTTGTTGGCAAAGTTTTTTGTGATAATTATGCAACCTGTAATATTAATATGATATTTTAGTTATTTAATGACATAAAAAAGATAAATTAATATTTCATTATGCACAATATCAATATTTTAGAAGCTTGATGATTGAGGCACAGTGCAGTAGTGTAGGTTGGTGTACACCATCGTTATTGTTGATGGGTTCCATATCCCGGATTCTATGTCATGTTGCGCCACTGCAAAGTATGGCTGGGCACAGCAAGAGGTCTAGTAATAAAATGATACATGAATGGTGAGTGGAGAAGTTTGGGGGGTCTGGGTCTCGAATATTGATTAAGCAATTTAAACCAAGGGTGCAATTCATAGTGACTGACTTTGGTATGTTAAATGATATGCGTATGCGGAAGTAGTGTCCAGGTAATATTTAAAAATACTAATTTATTGTGCTTTCAGACATTGAAAGATGAATGCGCCTTTGAAAGTCATTGAGAACGCTCTATATACTGCTTGTTTAAGATTTTGATAGGTTTTGGTGTACAATATTGCAAGGCTTGTTATTCTATCGCTCTCATTGCTGCCCATTTTCAAAATTGCATACTAAAATCCATTGTTGAAACCCCACATCTGGTACTGAGGGAGGGGGCTACATCTGGTTGAATCTAGCTCTTAGTTCTTTTTCTAGGCTTTAATGACAGGGTGTAATGCTCATAGACGCCATTGTGCTTGTACTGCTGGTGAAATTAGGGGCTCTGTTCGGACATCCGGCTATCGACTTGAAAACAGGAGTTGCTTGCGTCGTAAGTTCGCGGCCCGGTCATGGCAGACACAGTGTCGTCAAAACCGTTACGTCGTGCGTCTGCCACTGAGTTGCTGATTTCCACACAGTACGTCGCCACCATACAGTTTTACTACTAGACGATGGCGACGCCAAGCGGAGGTTCGGAAGCCTCGTTAAAAGGCGTGTCCTGTGTAGAGGAGAGCCACACCTCTGCACGTTAAAGAACTCGCCTAGTTTGAAAACTATAGTTAGTGTGATCCCCCCACCCCTGAGGCTCAGTTGGCTACCTAGCCTGCCTCTGGAGAGGTACATGTACAAACACCACGTGGCCTCCCATTCACGCGTTGCCTCATAAGAGGAGGCCAGTCTCTCATCTGAGACTGGCGAACTTGTGAATTACATATCCAGATCCAGATTGAAGATGGTCAATGAACTGGCCTCCGCTATATTATTCGGAAGCATATTACACTCTGAAATGGTGCGGTAGATAATTGAAAATTTAGTCCAGTCATATCTCGCTCCCCATCCCCTGAAACTAATTACAGACAACTCATAAGAATTTTTTAATATTTTATTTTATTTTTTAAACACATTATTTTGACATTTTCTTTCAACCAATTATATATTATCAACAAATTTAAACAGTAAGATAATATCAATATAGTCTAACAATCAACATACACAAATATACATTACTTTTTTACAAAAAATCAACATAGTTTTACACCAATTAGCATTACACTGCCCATGAGACAAAATACACTTGTCACAAAATTAACAGTTAAAATATTCAAGAAGTACCAACAAACGACATTACATTAAGGTTGGGCTGGGTGGGTAACTAAAAATTTTATAAACCAGAGATGTCAGAGGGTCCGGGGTTCGATCCCCGCCCAGGCCAAGTCAAAGACTGTATAAGTCTACTTGGTTCTGAATGTACTAAAAAGTACCATGCATGTTAAACCTCAACTATAACCCTACTAAATTTCATATCAAAGCATGCGAATCTCCACAATACTTCACTATATCTACTGTAATATATTACCAATTATGAGACCGTTTGAAATAATTATTGGGTACAATTGATTCTGAAATTCTGTAAGATTTAGTTAGAGTGAAAAATTCTTGGGCATAAGTTTTGGCCTTATCCCAACGTTACAAAAGATCCGGAATTCTATTAGCAACACCTTCTATATGGACCGCCCTTATCTCACATTCATATTTGGCAGCCAAGTAGCAAATTTCTCGCAAACACGCCTGAAGAAATGGGTCTCTAGATCGACCTGTATTAAGTACTGTGACCGCTGCCATATTGTCGCACTTCATACGTATTTGTGAGCCTCTCCAAGCCCTACCCCACAACTTGAGTGCCACAGTCACACATAATAACTCTAAAGCGTTAATATGTAACTTTTGACCACGGATTTCATCAGGTTCACACCAACTATTTAAAGGCATTAAAGAAATACCATTATACTCGGACGCAAAGTGTCTCGACCATGCAATGTCCTTTTTCAGACTTTTACTCAACTCTACTGATTCACCAGAACCCATTTCCCTAAGCGTGTTCAAAATATGTGCCATAAAAATTCTCCCAGGTCTAACACATGAACTCAGGAAATTTAAGGAACCAACTAAAGATTGCAATTCAATTTTTCGAGCCCTGCATTTGGACTGCCACAAAACTAACATTTCTTTAATTTCATTCAGTTTCTGTGGGGGGGGTCACAATGTCGACGGATCGGATTGAAATTTTTTTGGGTTGATGTGGGCCACTGAGGGGAAATTTGGTTAAATAGCACTGAGATCAGAAAAAAGTTCAAAAAATGGGACACCCTACTCCACAGTATCAAACTCGATCCCCCAAAAAATCATCTTGGTAGCCGGTGAACAAGCTTTGTCCACACTCTCTTTGAGACCCAATGTCGCTAATAAAATTCACAAATCGCTAACGCCAGT
>CM032662.1:20793323-20872732 GCA_019095985.1 Streblospio benedicti
CCACAGGCCACCTGTCACATCAGCTAACAATGTCCTTACAACCTTTTATCCTTGAACGTGTTCATCGTGTTGGTAATGGTTATATACAGTCATTTCTAGAATCACAACACATTAAAACTTACAAAAATACATTGACAGTTTCGTCAGCTGCTACTGACATCTTCAAAATGATCGACTGCGCATGACAGGCAGTCAATCATCTCGGCCGCCGCCACCGAGAAGTGGGTCATACACTCACGAGAGCTGGTGGGCCCCCTCATCCTGGTTCATGACCTGCCTGTTGGTGCAGATGTGTACCGCCTCCTTAATTGTTCTCGTCTTCCAATCACTCTCTCTGTCTATCACGCAAGCACTATCCCAATCAATGTTATGGTTGTGTTGATTGACGTGGTCAGTTATCACACTTTTGTTCACTTCAGTCAGAGATTCCTTCTTCGAAGATCTCGTGTATGTCTTCCTGTTGGTATCAACATCTTTCACTCTCGCGCCCAACTTTCTACCAGTCTCAAAAATGTACACAGTATCACATGATCTATAGGGAATCCTGTACACTATCTCACTTCTATCCAGTGGGTCTACTTTATCCTTTGGATGTACTAGTATGTTTGTTTTTATTTTGATATTCATTACCATTTTTTAGTTATGATTGAAAATGTATAGTTCTGAACTTGCTGTCAGCACATTAATGCCTCTAAGCATCAAGGATGTTGTAGGTCATAGAAGGATGTTGTAGGTCATTAAAAAACGATTTCCAAAGACCAAGGTACACCTCATGCATGTTCGTTACTATTTTAATGGTGTAGCTTCTGTTTATAGATACAAAGTGGAAATAGTATACAGTAGTATGTACACTCAGACTAATTTACTTTCGTAATCTTTAATAAATATGAATGTTACCGGTATGTTACAAGGGTTGAGACTCGACTGATATATATTTGTAAAACATGGTTTGTCACTTTTGGTGCCACAGTTTACATTTCTAAAGATGGTTTGTGATTAAAAAAATGCATATTGTCAAATTCATTGATAACCTTTACTTGTAAATACATTAGATCCCACAGATAAATCAAAATATTTTTTTCCATCAGCGCTTTACCCCCGGGTTTCACCTAAAACTCGAGGTATAAAATATGTCATAAAAATGTAACGAAGTGATAGAATCGTGAAAAAAAAAATTCAGATTTCAGATGATGCATGTGAACATTTATAATAAAGAATTGTGCCATGGAGCACTTCACATTTTCCAAAAGCAAACAACTTGCTTCTGTTACATTATAGATGGTGACATAAAAATTGGTTTAAAGGTTATGCTCAGTGGCTGTACAACTATGTTTGCACAGAAGCAATATGATGTGTTCAGTGCATTCTGAAAGTTTCTTTCATGTAAACAGCATTTTATATACCCGCCAGAAACTCATCAAAACACGTGAATGCAGAAATGTAAACCGAATGATTTTCGTCTGACGTAACTTGCACGGTGCACGTAAGAAGCGGCCTATATCGCCCATGTTAAATGAGACGTCTGCCGTTAGAAATCCTTAGTACATCTGGCGAAAATCATTCGATTATGCAACATCACGTGACCTTGTGTTTTAGCTACATAGACAGCACGGTATATTTATAGATCTTTATACATGTAATCAATATTAAACGCAAAGAATATGAGTCTTATTTTCCTTACACTTGTAATGGAATGTACATCTTTTATTGATACTGGATTTTATAGAACACATTTGCCATTTACAAGAAAGTAGTTGAATGCATTGTTACAGATGTATAAAGTGAAAACAAAATAGAAAAGTGTTTATTTTTTATTATCTCACGTTCTCGTGATGATTGACATTATTCATGTTTTACAATTTTGATTTATTGGATAATTTACAATATGATTGAGGGGTAATTAAAATACGATTAAAGTCTAGTGTCTGCGTATGCCACCCTAAAACGATTCTTATATTTATTCGGTTGTTTAGTTAGACAGTGAGAAGCAATAATACCTATTACCAGAAAAATAGCAAGAAAAATGCCAAGTCCAATCATTACTCCACTGTTTTTCTTTAGGTATGTCATTGCTTGATCATAACAGCCATCATAGTACAATGCACGATTAACTGCACCACCAAGAGGTGACCCAGGGGGCCCAATTTTCCACATTTGACAGACTTCTCTATCAGCATAACTCCAATAGCTATCCTTGATACAACAAGAGCGTGGTACATAGGGTTTTGAACTATCGCTGCCAAACTTCCTGTCTTCATCATCAATATATGCCCCATATATTTCAAACCATCTAGTTTCCATATATATATCCCATCCCTTTGTTCGCACACCACAACATTGCAAGTTCTCCTGTGCCTTGTCCCATGCTTCAGTTACTTTTCTGTTGATCCATTTGTGAAAATCCACACCATAATTCTCTATCAAATTTCTTTTCATAGATTCTTGTATAGCATCTCCAATTTGTCCTCTAAATCCAATTCCTATGAATGCTCCAACGAGTAAGGTAATGCCAAAAGCAGCAAGAGAGAATTCAAACATGCGGAGCAAGCATGTGCTTATTGTGATGGTACCGGAACATCCAATAAATGCAAAGAGAAATACTAGTCCGCTGCCAATTAAAACCATATATATAGAAATGCTGTACATATCCGTTCCAATTATGAAGGTCAGGTATGCTTTATCCACTGCCATCCAGATACCAATGCCCAGTACAGTTCCCGCAAATGCAAGTAAGCAGAAGTTGTAGATGAAAAGGAAACTTCTCAATCGGTCAATCTTCTTTCTTTCTTCTAGTCCATCCAGCCATTGTTGATGAGTCAGAGGACTTGGTCTGTTATCTGGTGACAAAGATTGGAGCATCATGCTTGTATCAGACATTCTGTGTGAAGTTATATACAATGTACACCCTAGAATGTCCCTCTTCTGCCTATAATATGGATTAAAACTGCATCTATTTAACTTTAAGCATATTCAAAGTGTACTGAAAAAGTACTTTGAATAAACTAATTTGACTTTGTCAAGCTCTTATTTATATTTTCTAATCCTTAATACATGTTCACACTTTCCAATACTACACATATAATATTTTTGTAATAATATCATAATAGTGGTTTGTTTACTATGATTGAGACCATGTGAAACAATTTTCAATTTATTACATCCTATGATATTTATTTGGACCTATTTTTGCGTCGCTTCAGCACTGAAGCCAAAAACTTTACACAACTATGTGGTACGCTGCAACACCGGAGTGATTCGATTTTGGGCACTTTGCCCATTAAAGTTAAGTATTCTTTCCACGCGACCATTTATGGTCCATTTTGGAGTTTTTCTGCAGTATCTTTAAAACTGCTTGGATGAACACATTCAAACTTGGTACAATGCTTACATGGCTAGAGTCTATCACATATATTCAATTTTGGCACTTTGCCAATTTAAGTGTGATTTCCTGAGCCATTTTAGGTCATTTTTGTCATTTTCTTCAATAGTTTCAATACAGCTTGAACCATGAGTTCCAAATTTGATACACTGCTCATATACCTAGTGACCATCATCAGTGTCCAATTTTGGCAGTTTGCCAATCAAAGTGTTCTCCCCAGAAGGTCATTGGTGGCCAATTTTGGCATTTTTAGCTTGACACATGACTTCCGTATTTCATACAATATTATGGGACTGGTGACCACAACGGTGAACTTTGGCCCTTTGCTAACTAAATGAAAAGTGCTCAGGAAGCACAGCATTGTATAGCAGTTTAGACATTTTAGGTTTTTTGCTACTTTCTTCAATACTTTCAATTCATTTTGAACCATGACCTCCAAATTTCATTCTATGTTCACATATGTAGTGACAATCATATATGTTCATCATTGGCACTTTGCCAATTAAAGTGTGCCATTTTAGTTCCATATTCGATATGTTTATTAATAGTATCAATGCCTTTGAAGACAAAATCTTCAAACTTGGTTCACTGTTTACATTCATTGAGACCATCATAAGTTTTAAATTTTGGCTATTTGCCAAGAAAACTCTATAGGTTCCAGGGAGCAATTTTAAGTTTTTTTAAAATGCTTATGCAATATCATAATCGCCCATATGTCAGCGTTGTTCTAGCGACGCCGTGTCCTTTGAACTCTTTTGATCTAGTTTTTCCATATTATTCTTTTTATTCTGAGGGGAACCATGTCAATTTTTATCACATATCTATCACAATATATCTGCATATGTTAGATTAGTTTTGTGATGCTAAATAGATTACAGCGTAATGAAAACTGAATTCATCTTGTGTAAAATATATATTAAAATATTTCATAATTTACAGAAGTAATATTTTAGAATTTTTTAATGCCTCACAATTTTAGTCTTTGATGTGCTTAATAGGAGGAAAATGAATCGATGTACATGATGCAACCAAGAAATGAACCTGCTAGATACAATTGTAGTAGTTTGAGTGATCACATGTTAGTTTCTTCTGGAGATGCTTATTTACACTGAGCATCAATAAAATTTGTTTAATGTGACAGACTCTGGGGTCAATTGAAATTTTTAACAGTACCCGATGCCAATAACTTACAATACTTACGAATAATTTTCTCCCCCACCAATGATATAGAGGGTCTAGAGAAAATACTTTCATTTTGCACTATTTTCATGTTAAAATGAAATTAATGTATTAATTACATTGTTATTATTATTCTATTTGTAGCAATGGAACAAATACAAGTTACTGACACTCAGGTTTCGACCCAGTCAGCACCATTATTGTCGCCAACTATTTTAGCAGGTATATTTTGAAATTATCTGGGAGATCCGAGTGGGGCATGCAAGGGCTTTTCCCCTCCAAAATGTCACACAAGCTGGGATATTGATGCCGTCACGCAGGGTCATGTGTATTGAACTTCTGGAATTCTGACTTGCATCCTTGGTTGGGCCACCACCCAAACCCCACCCCTTTATAGAAAATCTTGATCTTGCAGTGTTTATGTATCACAAAAATACCATGTTTGCTGATATATAATTTGCTATTAGAATTCAGCAAATTAATATGATACTAAGACCAAAGGCATCATGTTTGAATTAAGAAAAATTGTTTAGATGTTAACATTTTGTAAGTTGTGTCAATTTGGCAATATTGAATAATTTTGGATTTTTAATCATTTAATTCAATTGTTTGGAGTTGACTCGAAAATTTTGTTGTCTACTGGACTGAATTCAGTCTGTAAGAAATGGTTTCATGTCCTAAAATATTAGCCTTAAAATTGGGATATACAATTTTTTAGCTGCCAGCAGTCAACCCCAGACCCCAATTACACCCAGTTTTGCCTCTGGGCGTCGCAGTTCTACAAGAGCTGTGAAGCGCAAGAAGTTTGATGATGAGTTGGTTGAAAGTAGTCTGGCACCAAGTCTGCCTAAATTTGAGAAGGTGAGTCCTCACAGACAGTAAGATGTACCATGCATATTGAATACACGTAGCCATAATGAATGAAAATACAACTTCAAGTTTGTCTCAAATACCTATAAAAGATAAAGTTCATTCTTGTACAAAATGGATTATATAAAGGATTCAGAGAAAAATCTTAGAAATGTCAATGCTACTGGTCTCTTTTAGCTCTATATTAAACTTCACATTTTACAAATTCAAATATTCTGGTTGCCTATTCTGCAGACTTTGACCATAGAAAAAGGGTTTGTCATTGCTATTTGTTTTCTTGTGAAATCATCAAACGTAAGTTCGCAAATCGTCCAGGTGAAGCCTAAGACGACGCCTGACCAGAAGCCGTCTGCTGCCCCGCACGTCACAACCACTGCCCCTGCCCAGCTCGCCCCCACAGCTCCCACAGAGTTGCTAAACCAACAGCAGCCCTATGTTTCCACGACGACCACCACACCGCCGCCGTCAGCGCCAGCGCTGTCTATAGCTCCGGTTGTGCAGCCGACACCGGCACCGGCACAGGCCGCCCCGCCGACCAGCCAGACAGGTCAGGCATCTTGTGGTTTTGCTGTGTTGTTTTGATTGTTTGTTGTGATGTTATTCCTATGTGAAAGATATGGACCAAAAATGATACTTATTTATAGAGATTGTGAGTGGTGACTGAACGTTTTTCCGTGAAGGTTCTACTGTTTTATTATTTTTCAGTAATCCCAAACTTGCTCATCCTACTTTAAAATGTGATTTATCCGTCTTACCACTCTGTAATTAGCAAATTGACAAGATAGTGATCAGTCTGCAGGTTATTAAGTTAGAAATCTAATGCACCCATCAGCCTTGATGGATGAATATGAAATTCTGATTATTACACCATTTTGCCATTCATTCAATGTAATATAATTGCAATTAAGGGTTTGTGTTGCAGGTGCTACGCTTCCTGTTCCCCCACCAGTAGAAATCCCCTCGGCTGTTCCGACAGTCACCCTTCCACCACCACCTGTAGAGAAGAAAAAACCCACAAAATCAACAAACAAGAGGTCAAAGAAAGCAGCAAAAATCAAAACGCAAAAGGTAATGTTATTTTTATGTGTTTGTTAAAGTGCACTTTATTAGTTTATAAAGAGACTAAATTCATGTCATTATCTAACAAGTTAAGAAAACATTGGCACTTGTATAGTTGTTGGCTTACTCACAAACATATACATGTTATGATGTAGATAGTCAGCCATGATTGTGTACTCCGATCTTCTTCAGCATTTAAAGTTCTTTACATTTTAAGCGTGTTAAACTGGTTACAATGATCATAATAAATAGTATAAAAGTGCCCATTTCAAAGGGAGAATTCTAGCTTGGCTTCTATTGTCTTTGTGTCGATGTCCAGCGTTCACGATGAAACCCTTTTGCTGATCTATAATGTTGAATTGTTGCAATCACTATTTTGTGAATTTGTGCTAAATTTCACATTTCTTTCCAACAGTTATATGTCACGACCTGATTAGATTCTTAGATTTGTTTCATTATTGTCTTAATTATGGGAAAAGTTTTATAAAGTGTAATTTTTGCTATTCAGCCTCCTCCAGCAGCCTCAACAAAGGATCTTGGCAGATGGAAGCCTCAAGATGATCTCGCATTGATTGAGGCTGTACAACAGGTATAAATTTCTAAATTACTGGTAATTATGATTGTAACTTTGTGCTAGCATCATTAAGGTGTTCCTTGGCAGAACAGTGAGAGTAGAATTGATTAAGGTGTGTCTGCTGTGATAAAATCTCCACCGTTCTTGAGAAAGCTTTGCTGCGAACATACTATAGATGTCACCTTATGTCGACTTCAGGAATGTACATTAGGTTTGCTTAGAGCTTGCATATACAAGTAATATGTTTTATATTCCAGACTTGTGACTTGACAGCTGTATTTTTGGGTGTGAAGTTTTCATGTAAATTTACGCTCCGAGAAATCCAGGAGCGTTGGTATGCTTTGCTATACGACCCTATCCTGTCAAAGTAAGTCCCAAATTGGTTACTATAGATATAAATATATTCTTGAAATAAATTGAATTTTCTGCTAAATCAAGGAGTCCAGGAATCCTTAAGAAGTTCAATTTTTTGTTTGTAAAAATGATTGGGATGAAAGCGTCTACTACCAGAAATATTAGCCCTTAATTTTTCTTATACACTTTTAATTAAGTAATAATGAACATTAATTGTTTTTTGATTGTCACAGCATAAATGTACGGATTTAGCTATTTTTCAAATCATATAGTACACAAACCACTAGGTGCGCATGCATTCATGATAGATATTTGTAAACTATCTTTTGTTGCTATCTTTTGTTGCATTCAGAGACCTAGTGGTCTTCGTTAGTACAGTGGTTAGCACGTACGACCGATAAACAGGAGTTTCCTGGTTTGTAAGTTTGCACCCAGGCCTCAGCAGACTTCGTGGCGCCAAAGGGTTACATTGTGCGTCTGCCACTGTACTGCCAATTTCCACACAGCGTGTCGCTGCTGTCGAGTATATCATACAAGACGGTGGCGACACCAAGCCCGAGGTTCGGAAGCCTCATTAAAAGGCGTGTCCCGTGTAGAGGAAAGCCACCCCTCTGCACGTAAAAGAACTCACCTAGTTTGAAAACTATAGCTAGTGTGATCCCTCCACAACCCCAAGGGTCAGTTGGCTACCTAGCCTGCCTCTGGAGGTCCATGTACCAACACCACGTGGCCTCCCTCTGCTATAATCATCA
The DNA here is from genome assembly GCA_019095985.1 of Streblospio benedicti. Lineage (NCBI taxonomy): Eukaryota > Metazoa > Annelida > Polychaeta > Spionida > Spionidae > Streblospio > Streblospio benedicti. Next base: position 20,801,491 of record CM032662.1, read on the forward strand.
AAACTGATGGCTGTGGAGTATTCACTCAAATTCTCAAAAAAAAGAGATCTTTCAATATCACAATTTTGTTCTCCCAAAAGTTGTAAAAACCCTGTAAGTGTAAAATATTATCACAACATTCTCATTTCATATTAAAACTAGTATTGGTATTTGAAATTTCTGAAATACATTCTTCTGCATTTTTATAGGCTGTCCATACAAGCAATAAAACAACTCCATCCAGATATAGTCAGTTCAGTTCAGTCTAAAGCTCTCTTCAGTAAACGTGAGGAAGAAGTACTTGGTCGCACAGTTTCTGTAAGTACGGCTAATAGTATTATGGAACATTGTTAATACAGAATATGATTGGTTTTCACATGATCTTTATAGAAAAGGCTTATGAAAAGAACAATTTAGATTGATCACTGCATCACTTTAAAACCATTTGATTTACAATTGACAGTTTCTATGAAGTTCTTTCATTCTATTTTTAGACTAGTCAACCTACTATTGATATATTTGCGGAGGCACTTAGAAAAAATCCAGATGATTTCCACCCTACGCGAACACCCAAATCACTTTATAACCATTGGTTGCTTATGAAGCAATATCATATACTGCCTGATCAAACTGTGCAGCCAATGCCAAAGGTATTGTATTTTTCCTGCCTTCTCTTACAAGTAATATTAAATAGTATGGCAAATCCTTTATGTGTTACATAGTATGTTGTAGAGTGAAGGTTTCAGGATAGGCACTTACAAAAATGCATAGAAAATATATACTTGTTTCAAAATCTATGAAAGGCATGTAGCATATTTCTTTGTGACATTTATCACCTACCGCCCAGTATTCTCTAAAATTCAGAAACCTTTCCTCGTACCCACAACACTTCAAACCAATTCGATCAAAAATAACAATAAACCTCCTAAGGCGTTTCCTAGTATTGCGGCTATGCCTCAGTTGCTTACGTGCTGCCGTGTCACTGTCATCGTCAGGGCGACCACGTGCTCAACTTTGATGATGCCGAGGACATCATCAACGACGAGGACCTGCGCGGGGAGGTGCGGGACGAGGTGCTGGAGCACGAGCTCAGCGTGGCCGACCGGCGCAACAAGAAGGAGGTCCGCAGCCTCGAGCAGGAGCTCGCCAAGTGGCAGGTGCTCGTCGACAGTGTCACCGGTGAGCAGACGACTTTTGGCGGACGTAATCGCTCGCTCTCTTTCTTGCTTTGCTTTTCATGGCTCTTATTACACTCGATGTTCAACAATTTAGCTTTAATGTATGGTCAATCCATAGTATACTATCGAGTTAATGCCTTAATATGAAAAAGACAACACTTTTTGTGTGTGTACTTTCACATTTTTGTGAATCTACTCAGAAATGTCATGCGTTTTATTATTAAGATATTACTTTATGTAATTCTGTATAATTATTGTTAACAGTTAATGCTGAATGTCACACAATTTACCGAAAATTATTTACCCGGTATACATTTTTCATAGTTCCGATGTTCTGCCCCTTTTTCTGTGCTACCACATGGGTCCCACAAACATTCCTATTGCCTGTAGTAAATATAGAGAAATTACCGACTTTCTACCCAGGAGTGTTGTATTAAAATTGTGCTAATATTCTAACTTTTAACTTGGGATGAAATCGGTAACTTCTGTTCTACAACATACCAGAAGTATTCTCAGAAATCATTGATAATAAAGATTTGCTGGGATATTTAGTTTTCCATCTTTTTGCATCCACTACCAAATGACCAGTCCCGTGATAATGGGTTGTTTGAGGCGCTACTCTTAATCGCATATTATCCTTAGTAGCTCTTACGATTTTCATCAGAACATTTCCACATTTCTAGTACACTTTCTGAAGACTGTCTAGTTTCTTATTTTCACCATAATAAATACTGTTATATACAACAAGTCCAATTTGAACAATATCGAGTAATAGCCAATTCATTTGACAGTTCCCGCCGAACGTTGAGTGTTAAATATGGCGATGCATGTGATTGAAGCTCAAAATAAACTATTAAGTTAAACCAATTACCTAGACTTATTTTATGACTGGAATTGCATATTACTGCAGATTATTTCCATCAAAAGTATATATTAATACGACAATGTATAGCAGAGATATGATCCAATATCTGTGTGGTGTTTTCAAGTCACAGACTTCCGTTAAAAGTTGGCCCACTTACTCGCACTAGTTCAATACTTTTACGATTTTTGATGGAAAATAATCTGCATTAATATGCGATTCCATGCACATATATAAGTCTATGTAATTTTAAACAATGACGCACCATTTTAGTTCAAATGTTATCTATATCATTGTAAAGTCGTAGAAAGTTGAGGTCATTTGTGGGACCAAGATGGCGGTTGTTTTGTTTAATCTCTGAGAGTGCTCGCTGATTGGCTGACAGACTTGAAAGGGGCAGAGATCGGAACCATGAATTTGAATGCTTGATGTATTGAAATGAGATAATCAATATCTAAAATTGGATCTTCAGTTGAAGCTGGCATCCAGGGAATTTTACTTAAAGGTTATACTCAGTGGCCGAACAAGTAGAGCACTGCACACCCACTTCGTGCATTTTAATGTTCAAACAATCGTAACACAGCTATTAATGAACCCACAATAGTGTTTGATGTGTCAAAATAAAGCTACTTACTTATATTGTCGGATGTTAAACACAATTGTTATGATTCATTAAAGTTATATGATCTATGATGCAATTTGTTATGGTATAACGCATGCACACCCAGTTTGTGAGTGGCAATAATAGGGGATTTGAACATGCTTATTTACATTAGATCTTACTAGACATTTGATTTTTTACTTTGGCACCAGAAAAACAATAATTTTTATAATAGACTTAGTGATATTATGTGATATTTGTGTGGAGTCTAATAATTTTATCTAAATAACACATGAAACGGGTGTGTACACGAACTGGGTATGCAGTGCTCTACGCTTGTAGATAAGCATTATGATGTGTTCTGTTCATTCTGAAAGTTTCTTTCATTTAAACATATCAAAATATCTAGAGCAATTTAAATACTACGCTATAAAGATCCAGCTTTGAAACTGCCAAAACACGTGTTAGCCCAAAATGCAAACGCAATGATTTTCGTCAGACGTAACTTGTACGCTGCACGTAAGAAGGCCCTATCTAACCCCATGTTAAACGTGATGTCTGCAGTTGGAAATCCGTGGTACGTCTAGCGAAAATCATTTGATTATGCAACACCATGTGGTCTTGTGTTTTAGGTACCAAAACAGCATGGTATATTTAAAAAGTGAAATAACTATTAAAGGTTATGCTGAGTGGTCAAACAAGTATGCTTGTAAAGAAGCATTATGATGTGTTCTGTGCAATCTGAAAGTGTCTTTCATTTAAACATCATATCAAAGTATGTAAAACAATTTAAATACCACGCAATACGAGGCCAGTATATACTCAACAAAACACGTGAACGCGAGAAATGTCAACAGAATGATTTTCGTAAGACGTAACTCGCACGGTGCACGTAAGAAGCTGCCTATCTCTCCCATGTTAAATGAGACGTCTGTCGTTAGAAATGCACGGCACGTCTGGCGAAAATCATTCGATTATGCAATATCACGTGACTTTGTGTTTTATTTGACGAGACGGCATGGTATTTTTAAAGGTGGAAATAGTATTAAACGCGGAGAATGTGAATATTATTTTCATCACACTTGCAATGGATAAGGCATCGTCTATTGATACTGAATTTTACAAAACAAATATGATTTTGACTGAGCAATATCTTTAAACGTTGAGAATATACTAGTAAGAATTATTTTTATTACACTTGCAATGGATAAGCCATCGTGTATTGATACTGGATTTTACAGAACCAATATGTTTTTGGCTGAGCAATATTTTTAAGTGATGTATGAGGGACTCTGCATTATTCTTCAGTATTATTTGATGATGTAGGTTGAATAATATAGCAAGACCCTTAGATGGAAGGCCGACATTTATGAAGCAAGTCCTAGTGAGAGATCCCCACTTGATGTACCTAATATCTTGAATTACCTTCTGCTATCTTTGTAACAATCAATTTATGCTTCAGTACAATGAGTATTACTGGGGATTCCTGACTTGGAGTCTGTGTGAAGGCAAAATAGGTTGCACTGAGCTGTACACATGAGCATTGTTTGGGTTATTATATGGAAAGAGATAATCGATGATAAAAATGATAATACGCACATTTATATTGCGTCACTGTCCACATTATGATCTAAGGTGCTAACAATATCTAAACAAAAAACTTACAATAAAACTGGAAAATATTACCTAAAAATTACATTCTAAGATGAAAAATTTGGCTTTGAGAGTGATTGTGAATTGCTGGCTTTGAGAGAGATTCTGAATTGCTGGTAATAAAGTTTATTAAAATATTAGATAAACTGAAAAGTAGGCCAACAAAATCCAAACCAAGAGAACTTAAAGGCCTACTTGAAGCTCAAGATGGCAGATTAAGATGATATGTGTAGACTCCCTATAAGTTAAGCCTTAACACACATGTAGAAGTAAGGGATGATGTACATTTTGTCACGCTTTGCAAAAGTGGAACAGTTTTCTTTTTTTCTTAACCCCCCCCCTCTCCCCCCAAAAGTGGAAACATCAGATGTGTTACATAATCGAAGAATTCAGTGTTTTGCGATATTTATTCAAATATTACTTATATATGCCATAAAATAATATTTATGATATATCAGGAATATAAATCATAATATCTAAATAGTGGAATTCTGATAATAAAAGTTTTAGTACGTGCAACAAAATATTAGACCTACAGAAAAAGAGGAATATCCAAAACTTGACCGCAACCCCCCCTCCCCTAAGTGGAACATTGTTCCACTTTTGCGGAGCAAGACAAAATGTACATCATCCCTACCTTATATATTTAGTTAATTTAGTTGAGATTTGTTTGCTGATTGCGTTAAATGCATCCATCTGAAGAATGGGTTTTCACATCACTTTGTTTTACACTCCTAAAAGGGAGGCTAAAAGTTTAGTATTTAATTTGCTTGCTATAGATATAAGTTTCATTTATGTGTTATGTTTACATGTATTTACGTAACCATTATGTGTTATGATTTAATCACAAAGATGCCTTATATCTTACATTTTTTTTACAGTCATACTAGATGATTATTAAATTAGTTACTCTTTACTCATTACTTTTGGTATTTGCAGGTATAAATCCACAAGACTTTGACAATCAGACACTAGCAGTTCTCAGAGGTCGACTGGTTCGTTATCTCATGAGATCAAGAGAGGTGAGGAGCCGCTTGTAAATGGATAATTCATGTCTCTGTTATTGCAGGAGATGCAATATTTACTTTTTTACTTTTGAACTCTTATTGAATTTATGCAAAGGCTTCATGTAATATTTGATAACTGTTTTCTTAGATTACGTTAGGGAGATCCACAAAAGACAATCAAATTGATGTAGACCTCTCATTGGAAGGTCCAGCATGGAAAATCAGCAGGCGGCAAGGTAGACAGAATTCTTGTTCTCATTCTATTAGCACCTATTTTTCGTTCTACTGTGTAGACCCTTGTACATGATGATGGACCCAATTCTATGTTTTAGGCATCATCAAGCTTAAAAACAATGGCGAGTTTTACATTGCAAATGAAGGAGCTCGTCCACTATACATAGATGGGAAACCAGTGTTAAAAGGAAACAAGGCCAAGCTAAATCACAATACTGTTGTAGAAGTAAGTCATAAAATTTCATACGGTTTCCAAGTCTAAGTTGTATGGTTTAAATCATTTGATCAGAAAGTTATTTCACTTTGATTTTTATTTAATAAATACAATTATGTAATTCCCAGAAACCAGACTTTACAAGTTTGTGAAGTTTCAAAAGACCATATATAAAATGTAATACATTTTTGGCACACTTTCAATGGCAAAAAGGCAAGAACCTGTTGTTGACTTTTTTTGGAAATTTTGCGACACAGGAATAAGATCTATAAGCAATACGCCTGCAGGATTTTTGTGACAAGATCCCCACAGGATTAATTGTATTCAACCATTATGGACATGCTGCTGTTGGGATTAATTATTAACAGAACATGTGTATTACTCACAGTGAGTGTGTTAAACCAGGTAATTATGGTGGTCAGCTTTATTATGCCACCTCTAATTGATACAGAGGACTAGGTCACACACATTTACTTCTTCTTATTAAGCATTTGTGAACACCATAGTTACAAGCTACCCTCTGGTATCAACGTCCAATTAGGTAAAGCAAACATAAATTTTGAGATTCATTCCATAGGCATTATTCTGACTCAAGCCTGCGATGGTGTCAAATGTATCGGTCTGGATTACTATTTGCCAATTGAATAAGAATGGAAAAATATCAAAATGTTTTTCATTATGATGTGTAGAATCTTGTATACATTGATATTCATATGGACCCATTATGGCAGTGCATATTCAAAAGATGAAAGCACTACAACTAAGATGTCAACACCAAATGATACAATATTAATCAATTCAGACAAACAGGATGAAGTAAAGCACTTCAAAATTGGCTTTCTAGCGCCATGGACATTTATCTCGCAGGATTTTTCAGCTTTGACAAGTGCAAGTGCAGTATCAATGGCCATAGAGCAAGCACATAGTCGAATTGGTGATCAAATTCGCTTCTCTGTTGTTAGTTACAATTCTGATTGCAACAGTAAGAATGCAGCTGGAAATGCTGTTAAACTGATGATTGAAGATAAAGTTGATGTTTTCATTGGACCTCCCTGCTCAGACGCTTGCCGGCCAGTTGCGGAACTTGCCTCCTATTGGAATAAACCCATCATCTCATGGGTAGCAACAGATTCAGAATTTACTGACCGATTCAAATTTAGCACACTGAGTAGAATATTAGGACCTTTCAGCAAGATGGGTGATTTCATTTTAAGCATTTTTGAAAAGTACAATTGGAATATTGTGTCGGTTATTGGATCTTCAGGTTTTCCTTGGGGAGATGCTTATAGGAGCATTAGAAAGACTTTCAGAGACAACAATATAACAATATCGTACCAAAGGCAGTACAAACTATTTCCGAAGGATGTTTTGCTTACTAAGATACTCTCGCAAGTTAAGGAAGAGTCAAGAATTGTCGTCATTCTTACATCAAAACTTGATGAAAGAAAGATTTTACTGAAAGCTCATGAGATGTCCATGACGAATAGTGATTACGTTTATATTACAGTTGCTTTATTGTCGGATGAAGATGATTTAAAGCCGGAGGTCATGTGGCAGAAGGGTGATAGTACAGATGCAATAGCAAGAAAGGCTTATGAATCAGTTTTTCATGTAACCTGTGCTGTGTTACCTAATGATGCATTAACTGACTTTAAATCTGCTGTTGCACTTAGAATGCGCCAACCGCCCTGGAACAAATATGTATTGGAAAGTGGGGTTGATATTAATGATATCACTTTTGGTGATAAGTTTTCTCCCTATTTGTATGATGCTGTTACATTGTATGCCATGTCTGTCAATGAATCTATCTCTAATGGCAAGGACCCAAGGAATGGCATCTCTTTATCAAGACAACAGCGCAGTCGATCTTTCAAAGGTATGTTAAGTACTAAGTGAACAATATACATTTTGTTTGATACTTGTATAAAGACTGTAGATCTAACTGTACATCTAAACTAAAGAACCTGGTGGTTTAAAGAATTGACCATTATTAGTGAAGGGCAAAAGCAAAGGCTTTGGAGTTATTTTTGTTACTTTATATAATAGATTCACTGTGTAAACAAAATGGTTCATTTTAATGTGTCTATATTATAAACTATGCTTCATTTGGAATCAACTCTCTTTCAATAATATTTGCCATGTACTACTCAAACTTTTTATGAAAATTATTGGTCCAAAATTATTTATGTTTTTATGTTGCTATATTTGATGCATAACTTATTGGGAGAAAGTGATCAGTGATGAAAGGGTCACATGGCACGACTTACCAGAGGAAATTTATATGGGACTTCTCTCACTTATACCACTTTAGCTCACATTTTTAATCACCAGGCATGACAGGGGTGATCATCATGGATGAGTCAGGGGACCGCGACCCCGATTACTGGCTGACTGACATGCAGACTGATGGCTCCTTCGCCCCGATAGGGCGCCTCATGTACGACACAGACACACTAATCCCCATGCTTATACTCGACCTCGCAGCGCCACGCTGGGGCAATGGACAGGTACGCTAATGCCTTGATGGACATGTTTGTTGGTACTTTGATATATGATACCACTTGTGCTGCATATGATAATTTCAATGTTGTTAATCGCTGTTGGGCAAACGATAGGTACCCGGTAACCGATAGTATCCCAAGTACTAAAATGCTATGTTACACATTGCCTCCTGTTATTTTATGCAAACATTGTAAAAACGATTATGAGTGAATTACATTCAGTAGCAAAATGAAACCCCAAACACAGAATACATGGCCACGTCAGACGTAACTACATCAATATTGATCCTTTACTGCAGTAAAACCAATGTAGACTTCAAACTACCTGTAGATAATCTGATATTTATTGATTATGATTGACAGAATACACACAAGGATTTCATTGATAAGTTTATTCCTTGTATTTATCTTTTATTTAGATATGAACCTTAATTTATTATGTTAACAAGACTGTACATGCAGAAAATCACTTGTAGCTGTAATCAATCTTTTTTGTCGATACAGGTAGGTGATGAATTTGCACCTCCTGCTGTTCCTGTCTGTGGATTCTTGGGAGAGAAATGTGTACAAGGGGAGATTCCAGTGTGGCTCATCATTGTCATTGTTATTCTCGTTTCTGCCGTAATTGCCATCGGTATTGGTAAGGCTATGCTTATTTACCATACAACTGTGATTAAAATCTGTTGATAATACAATGTATATATTGCAGTACAAAATTCGTATGTGTAAATTGAACATGAAATCACATTTTATTAATATACAAAATAACCAACACAGTTCTTTTTATATATTTTAGGTTTGGCCATATTTGTGTACAAAAAGACCCAGCAGGAGGCTTCAATGAATGAGGAAAACTGGAGGGTTAAATTCGAGGACATTCATTCCGTTAAAGCAAACGTTGGAAGCATGCCAACTGTTGGCAGTGATGCAACTATTGCAAAATCTGGCTCACAGGTGATGATTTAGTAGTTTTGTTATAAATTTTGTACTTTCAAATTTTGATTGATATTCACATCACTATGCCTCTTGATCCTATGTGAATCTCAGAAACCCTGATGTTTGCATTGTTTGTTAGTTGAGTAACAGTGATGCTGCCTTCTCGTCTCCGCCCAGCCTGGGCACCGGCACTGGCCAGCTGTTTACGGAGGCTGCCTGCTACAAGAACCTCGTGGTGGCCATAAAACACATACAGAAACAGCACATGCAGGTACTGTAGACTTTTTCACACGATTTCATTTTTTTGTATGATATTCTTGTCAACTCTGCGGTATCTTATTACCAGACTAGTGTTTGAATGTATGCAGCATATGTTACTCATGAATTTAAAACAGAAAATGCATTAACAGCATTGTAGTTATGCTGTGTACAGTTTTCAATTTGAAGGCTAGAAATATACCATTGAACTTCAGACGTTTTTTTTTTTTAATATAATATAGATCTACATGTATGTATAAATGCTCATTGCAATGATATGTATATGTCACAAGTAACTGTTATTAATTTTATTGCAGACAAACCGAAAGGTGCTGTTAGAGATATCAGTTGTGAAAGATATAAGTCATGACAACCTGAACATTTTTGTTGGTAAGATTTATTATCGAAATTGATTTCAAGATACAAGCTTTGTTCCAGTAGACTCATGATTATGTAAACTGAATACTCTTATTACTCTAAGACCAAGTGACTCATTCTAGTGATATGACTGTCCATAAGTAGCTATTGCCTAAATGTTTTTTACATTCAGGTGCTTGTATTGATCCCCCGAACCTGTGCTTGCTGTGGCTGTACTGCTCCAAGGGCAGCCTCCAAGATGTACTTGGGGATGACAAGATCAAGCTGGATAACGCGTTTAAACTCTCATTCATGACAGACATTGTGAAGGTAAAATCTTTTTAATTCACCATTAATATACTTTCATAATTTACAGTACATATCTCATCAGAACTATATCGTTCATGTTTCTTGCTCTAAATATGTAATTTTGTTTCTGTTGGTAAATTAAACATAGTGTTTTGCTTGCTCAATGAGTAGGGAATGCAGTACCTTCATGGCAGTCATCTAGGATCACATGGTAATCTGAAGAGCTCTAATTGTCTAGTGGACACCAGATGGACATTGAAAATAACAGATTATGGACTTCCTAGCTTTGTAATGGGGCAGGTAATTATACTCTTGCATTCTAGTGTTTACTACACCATAGTTCTCCGCTATAGGTATGAGAGCACATACTTGATTTCCATTTTAATGTATGCCAGTCAGTTGATGGGCATGTACAACAATGATGTACGGATTCTTTTTACAGAAAAAATATTGAAATAGAAAATATGTCACGTATTATTTCTATCCATTTGGTTTGTTTTACCTTAAATTCATGACACAACCCTTTTTTTCTTTGAAAATTCTTGACTATTTTTAACCAGTTATGTCTCCATTAATACAGACGCATGATGAAGCTGAGGCTGATCTTTTGAAACGCAAATTATGGACTGCTCCTGAGCTCTTGAGAGAAAACTTACCACCACTATTAGGCACACAAAAAGGTATTAAATAATCTTTGCTTTAAATTATGATAGTATTTTACAATTATGAATTTTTGTATTTTAGAACAGTTCTTTAAACCTAAAACATTATAATTATATTGCAGGTGATGTGTATAGCTTTGCAATTATTTGCTATGAGATTATAATGCGAACAGAGCCATACTCCTTTGATGAAATAACACCTCGTGATGTGATTAGTAGAATCAGAAATGGAGAAAGTATTCCTTTTCGACCAAATCTTCCAGAGTCTACCGATATACCTTTAAAACTAGTAAACATGATCAAGTAGGTACTATATGTCATTGTACTTATTATTTTGATTCTTAAGTACATTTCAACGGTTTATATTGTGCCAACACTATCAATCTTTAACTTTGCAGAGTATGCTGGAATGAAAATCCTGACCAGCGGCCCTCGTTTCATTCTATCAGAGATAGTCTAAAGAAAATCACTGGTGGGGAAGTTAACATTTTAGACAGAATCTTATCTATGATGGAGAAATTTGCTTACAACCTGGAAGAAATTATTGAAGAAAGAACAACCCAACTGGTTGAGGAGAAAAAGAAAACTGACAGATTACTATATAGGTAAAAAGTATTGAAAATATATTTTATTTACACATTATGCATGCAATGGTAAGATTTACATACTGAATCAAATATCAACGATATATTGACAGGATGTTGCCATCTAGTGTTGCTGAAGCCCTGAAGGCAGGAGAGTTTGTCCAGCCGGAGAACTTTGATCAGTGCACAATCTACTTCTCAGATATTGTTGGATTCACACAACTTGCCTCAGACAGTAATCCCATTCAGATAGTGGATTTTCTCAATGATCTGTATATTTGTTTTGATGATGTCATTGAAAGGCACGATGTTTTTAAGGTATTTATAATTCAAATTGTGAAATTTAATTTTCAAGTACATGTAACAATTGGTGAAGAACTGTCCTGATCATCGTGCACAAACTATCAAGCTCTATAGTTAAAATGTAAAATGTGTTCAAGTATATTGTCTTGCTTAATCAACCTTTAAAGAAAAAAGTGTCATATGAAACCCAATCTTTGAATATAGTGATTCATGTATTTTGGAAGTTATTTTAATTTGTTACACAATACCACAGATGACATTTTGTATAGATAATGTAGTAAATTATAATCATTTTACGTATATTTGTATTCACAGGTTGAGACAATTGGAGATGCTTACATGTGCGTGAGTGGTGTGCCAGTGCGTAATGGAACTCGCCATGCTGCAGAAATTGCCAATTGTGCACTGGATCTCCTGAGCGAAGTCACTCATTTTCGCATTCGACATCGACCAAACCAACAGTTGCAACTCAGGTGAATGATTTGGTTTGGATTTTATTTTTTTTGCTATGTGGGGGGGGGGGGTAATCTCTTGTACAATAATGAATGAATATTTCTGTGTCACTGGGAAGTTAGCATTTTTTTCTGTAAAACTGTTACTGATTTAGCATAGAAGAGATGTAAATTACCTAGGCAATGAGATGACTTCTCTCTGGCGATTTGTGTGTTCACATAGACAGCGATTTTGACATAAACGGTTCAATTCAAATATGATATGAACGTTAAAATCTTTTGGTGCCTTGTCTCTAGCAATATCGCTTACGCGTGAACGTTAAACACTTACCGGTATTTTTCTTAACTTTTGACCTTTTCGCAGCTATATTTGTGAATGTAAAATTGAGGTGTAATTATCTTTTTCAAGGATTGGTCTTCACTCTGGGCCTGTGGTAGCCGGTGTGGTTGGAAACACGATGCCAAGATATTGCTTGTTTGGTGACACCGTCAACACAGCTGCTCGCATGGAGAGTAATGGAAAACCATTACATGTACACATTAGCAAGGTGGATAATTATGAAGAAAATAAAAACATTTTCAATATTGCCATAAGGTGTCTATCGATTTTGTTTTATGAATGAATTCAAATATATATATATATTGTAGGTTCTGCACAACATTTTGACTGAACTTGGTGGCTATGAGATGACTTTGAGGGGAGAAATGGCAGTGAAGGGTAAAGGCATGCAGCTCACGTATTGGCTCCATGGAAAAAGGGGATTTGACAAGCCTCTGCCTCTGTTTGATGCACAAGCGCCTGAGCAATATCCTGCAGACTATGGTAGATCGGGAGGCACCAAGTCATCACTACACCAGAGAACTGGCACCAGCATGGATTCAGCAGCAAACCCAATCTAGACTGATGTTCACAACTTGTTAAATTTGAGACAATACTGTTCTCAGTTCTCACCTTTATCAATATTTTAGTATTCTATGAAATTTAGTGTAATATGGTCACGAGTTTGTTTCATACTTTAATGTTGTTTTTGTCTTGTTGTAAATTCATATTTTTTAAGTCGAATCATGTTGAAATGTTATTTTTCCGCACAATTTATGTGAAAATTTCAATGGTAGGCTTCTGCTGATTATATTAATCTATAATGAAAAAGAATAATAATAAAGTGAAATAAATTATCGAGGGTTATTGAACTGTTTTAGTTCCAAGGTGTTGTTCATGATCGATGTCTTAATGTTTGTTGTTTATTGTATACAATAAAAGATGAAAGAATTCATTTATTTTAGTTGTCTTCTTTATTGCTGTAAAGTTTGGTTTCTTGGAAAAAGTTTTTGTTAAAGTTAATGTGATTATTTGAACTAATTTTTATGTAAGTACTGGTGATAGTTACTTATTTTTACTTTTGGTTTCAGATTTCCTGCTTGCGGTTTATTTTCCTCATCAACCAAGATCTCATTAATGTCATACGGCAAGAAGCACAGAAAATGGGCAACATCTGACCATAAAGTGTGTACGTTCAAGTACAAACAAACTTCAGACTGTATCCTTCGGGATTAACATGGAAGTTGTTCTGTAGATTTTATGAACTCCATTATAATTTACAGACAGTTGCATTTCAAGTTCATTGAGTTTGTCAAACTGATTAGTTTGATGGAATATTATGTTAATTGTAGAGGTTTGTAGATAATGCTAATATTTGATATCTTATGTTAGACTACAGTTCTAAATACTAAAACCTATTGTATGTCTGAGATCTTACAAATAGTCTGAAAATAAATTTATTTCAAATGCATTTTCGAATTCGTTCATATTTTGGTTTCAAATGTACGTTTTCAAGATGAATGTAAGAATTAATTTGTGTGCTTGATGAAATCAAACTAAAAAATAAATTTTGTTGGTTCTGTTCAGGGCATGTGCAACAGTGATATTGTTGCTGAAGCTAAGTACTGTGATGCATTTTTTGTATCATTATTTTCCCCTATTTTTTAAGAATAGAAAATGAATTATTTTTGTGTGACCTTTAATACTTATACAGTACTGACTGAGTCGGAAGGATACAGAAACGTAACGAAATTAGAGGAATCAGCATAATAAAAAATAAATCGTAACACTTCAAAACACAGTGGCATTCTGGTTTTCTTGGAACTGCTCATGCGCTTACGATTAACGAAATTAACAGAAAAATATGAATATTTTCTGATATTGGCGACCATCTTCGATACTCTTTTTTTGCTCATAAATATTTCCGACACAGCGACAGGTATCAGTACTGTAGATAATACAATAAATACTTGTGTTTGGAAGTTACTTAATACTGAAACCAAGAACATTTTAATGATTTATTTTAATTGAAGCAATTGAGTTGCATCAATCATTTTACATCTTGGTTAAACAAATCTTTCATTCAACCATGAAACTTGAAAATTATATTTGAAATTCTTGCAATTTATTTTTCGGACTAAGTACGTGTATGCCTACTTATCAGAATGCCTGTTTCCTTATAACTGGCGTCTTATGTAAAAGAAAATACAAGTGAAATTTAACAATAAAAGTATCACAGTAAGTAAAACAAAAAGTTTGAAAAACAAAAGGTACATCAAACAAAGTACAAAAATGTCTATATAGGCAAATGAAAATTTAGCACCTTTGTTATGACTGATTGCTATACACCTTTTCACAAAGGATGAGGAAAAATACACTTCAGAATATGATATACATAGAAGATGACAAACAAGCGATATGAAATAATGAATTGCAGAAATCTAATGTGATTATCTTTGTTTATATAATATTGCACTAAATAAATGCGATTTCTAAATTCAGTTATTGTGTCTCGAGCAATTACTTATGCAAACATGAATAAACAATCATGTCAATGGTTCACAAAACAAACTAATACAATTGCTTTGATACAAAAATACACTTCAAAAGCTGTATTATATGTGAAGCATCGAAGCATGAAACCTTGAACTGAATCAGAACATTTGGACTTGTTGCACTCAAACTTAGATGGTAAATAACAATATTTGAGTTCTCCTCGATATGGTATTATCGGTTATTAATAATGTACTGTAACAGAAAAGAAAAACGTTATTTGTTTGAGTTGTCCACAAATTTGAGTTATCAGAGTTGAAGATGAACGGATCATACTGTATCTGCAACTACTTTGTCTTATGAATCACTGGTCATCCTGTCCAAAATTGGGAATCATAATATTTGGCAAACCACCTCTTCGTCTTTGCCATTTGGCAAGTCTTTTCACATAGAACCTGTTTTAAAAGAAAATTAATTTAATATAATTCTATTTAGAAAAAAATAGAAAAATAGAGAATACTATATATTTTAGTGGCAAATCCAAAAACGGGAGAGATCTGGCACTTCACTATTGGTCTATTGACGGATCAATTTGATTACATCCCAACAACAGTTGGGTTGGGGTGAGGAATGTGTTTTCTTTGTGGGGAACCTGATTCTGCAAAAATCCTTAATCTGCTAAAATGTATGATATCTCTTGATATACACAAAACGATTATCATGTTCAAAATTAAAATGAAACGTCTTGTTTTAGAAATTGATTATTCATAATAGTTATATTCATGACTAACCATGTACAATACAGATGTTTTGATTAGCTTCAAATATAAAATGGATATACATGTATTTACTGTACCTCATATGATTGAACCAAATAGTGGTTTCTTCATGTGAATCACATTTGAGGAAAAAAGTCTCTCCATACATTTCTATAACTTCAAATACTTCAGGGACATCTGGGTCCAGGCAAACTTGGACTTTGCTGAGCATTAGAGGATCCTGGAAACAAACATTTTCTATGAGGATAACCAACAATTTTTCTCTTATGGTTAGTTACAGTTTAATTTATATCACTAGCATGTTTACATTATAAATTATATTCATATTCAGAAACAGTTTTTGTATAGATACATTTTAATTTGTACATGTTATCATTATGAAATCATAAAAAACCTTAAATTGTGTATATTTTCCAGCCTTTTCCTTCACTAACACGAGAGCACATTCTTTTACAGCCCACTCAGAATGATACCTCTTGGCACTTTGACATTCACTGTACGTTGCACCCTTCAAAGCCAAGAATTTATATTAATGCAAATTAAAACATGGACATATATGGTATAGTGTTTGTAAACTATAGTAGTTGACCATTATGATCCATTATATTCCCCCTCCCCTCCTGCTCCCATGGTGCTGAGGCCCATGGACATATCTTTACCATTATAAAGTCCATAAATACTATATAATTTTTTTATTTTTTCAATGGTAATTTATTTTTCATTACCTTTCCCTGTGAAACAATAACGCCATATATTTGTTGGAATTTCACCCCTCGACCTTTACGTGTTGTGGCAGCAACTTCAGAGGCTTGAGTGAACTGAATTCGCCCTGATACAATGATGTGAGAATCATTGCGATTCCAACCTAATGTGTCCATTGCAACCTAAAATATTAGTTACACTGTATTCTGGTCATAGTTATATCTGTAGCAATTTCATTATTGTTGCTATTATGAAGATTACCAGTAATGCTACTGGCTCTTCATTTTTAACACTACTTAAAAATCAAAAGGTATTTTAAACAAAATTATTTCAAGAGACATTTAACTTTTAACTGAGCTACACTAAATGAAAGTTCCTGTAAAAATCAAATAACCACTTTCATTACTCGACCAAAAAATGATAATAATAAATCAAAATCAAATTATACTAACTGTATTTAACTCCAGATTTTCAAACGAAGCTGCGTCTTTAAGAAGAGAAGCTGCTGCTTTCTTTCCAAGTCTAACAGAGCTGGATCCTTTGGTTTTCTGCAATATATAACCCTAGTGGTCAAGGTTTTGGACTTGCGATAATAGAATAATGGGTTTGATAGCAAGTTCACAAACATGTTGAACAACGACATGAAAGATTTTTTTCTCTAAGTCTATTGGCCAATATCACAGTACTGCCAATTCACCAAGCACCCCAGCGAAGCACAGACACATTAAAACAAGGCAGCCCCATTATTAGACCATTTAAAATGGGCCATCCTGACACAGCTACGAAGATGGTGAATAATATTTGGTTTTATCTTTTTCTTCTTCTGTATTGATGAGTGTACTGACACACCTGTGTACTCCAATCATTGAATATTATACTTACAAAATTGATATGTTGAAGTATATCTTCTATTTTTTGTTTTGCTGTAGCAATCATTTCTCTGTCTTCATGTTCAGGTGACGTCACTTTGTACAACCGTTGCAATAATAATGGATACCTGGAGGCATCAAAATTAGAAAGTGACGATTACTGGTACAATGTATTTGCATAAAAGAAAACTTAGACTCAACCAATTTTTCACTAACATCAAAAGCACTAGAAAAAGATGTTTCGGTTAGCTTACTTCATTATTCTCTGCACAGGGATCATTAGAAATGATTTAAGATCATTTCGTCTCAATGATGAAACTTCATTTTGTGCAACTTGAAGAAACACTCTCAGCAAATCTTTCTCTCTTTCCAATTGGTCCAGTAGAATAGGGGCTGCATATTGGTTGATACAATATGCTTCAAATGCCAACAGCATATTTGTAGCCTCACAGAATAAGCGACCAATGTAAACGGTGCTGTAATCCTGAAATTATAAATATTATTTTTGCATAGCATTATAGATTGCTAGAATGTAATAAGGGAGCTTGCATAATTTATTGTTCGGGGGGGGGGAGGGGTGTTGGCCATATGGAGAAGCGAAAATTATTAAACCAAGCAATCCCTCCTTTGGCATAAATGGAAATTGAGCCACCCCCAGCCTCTAGGATCAATAAAAATTAAGTGACCCCCTACCCCACTCCCCTCAACTTTATTCCTATGCAGTACGTTATAACAAATGATGAACAATGGAAATTTTATACTCATTATTATTGTATACTGATCATTCATGATACTAACATTTATTTAATTATAAAATTGTGCAATAAATTTATCTATCTCAATGTATGATAATCTTGTGAACAGAAATAATCGTTTGCGAAAATCACAATGCTCCCATTTTATAAACAAGATAAAAAAATTAAAAATGTAACTTCCAAGGTGTGCAGTCTGATTTTTGAAAGTGATTATTCTTAATTAGAAAATTATCGTATATTGTGAAAGAGAACTTTATAACACAATTGTAACATGGAAAATATGAAAAAAATCAGAATTTCACTTCATGAATTTAGAGTAACATCAAGGGATATATATCTCATCAATTAAATGCATTTCTGATTAAGTTAAGAGACAATTCAGTATTTATGACAGGGTGGGGTAGGAGGATTTTAGGACGGCCCGGGCCATGAACTTTTGTCACAATGTTTGGAGGGGGGCTATCAATTTTTTCACGCACTTTTGTGGAAGGGGGGGGGGGGGCTATCAATTTTTTCACATAAAATTTACCCCTATTTTTTTTAGAGATTCTGTACTAAAATTTACTGTTTTTTATATAATGGATATCCATCAATTAGGATTTTAGTTAACCGACAATGAATACGTTAACTGTTGGGGGTCGGGGGGGGGGGGTGTCATCAATTTTTGTCACATGAAATTGAGGGGGGGGGGGTTACCAATTTTTCACAGAGGTTTGAGGGAGGGCTATTAATTTTTTCACAGCGATTTTGGAAAATCCTCCTACCCCACCCTGTCACAAATACTGAATGGTCCCTAAGAGTGGTGTACATATATGTTATAAAATTTAGTGTTGGTTGGGTGGGCGGAGGCAAGTGCATGCCAAGTCATGCGTATGCATGAACCAAAGTTAAGCTCATGAATATTCATGTCAATCCAGATGAATATGCAAACAAGGGGAAACCCCTCTAAATGTGGATGGAGCCAGCATCTACTTCATGAATAATAATGAGAAACAGCTCATGAATAATGCATATGTGGATATATTACCAAACAATGTGGGTGGAGCTAGCATCATCCATATGAGGGGGGTTTCTACATAAAATGGGTGGAGTCAAGCATAATAATTTGAAACAACCTATGAATAATGCATTTCAAGGGGGATTCCCTAAAAAGGTGAATTTTATGATGAAACCCCCTCATATGGATCATTTATGGGCTATTTCTGATTATTATTCGTGAAGTACATGCTAGCTCCACCCACATTGTTTGCTAATATCTCCACATATGCATTATTCATGAGCTGTTTCTCATTATTATTCATGAAGAAAATGCTGCCTCCACCCACATTTAGAGGGATTTCCCCTTGTTTACATATTCATATGATTTGACACGAAAATTCATAAGATTAACTTTGGTCCATTATACTAACTGTATTTAACCAGATTTTCAAAGCGAGCTGCGTCTTTAAGAAGAAGGCTGCTGCTTTCTTTTCAAGTCTAACAGAGCTGAATCCTTTGGTTTTTCTGCAATATATAACCCTAGTGGTGGGGACTTTGGACTTATGATAATAGAATAATGGGTTTGATAGCAAGTTCACAAACATGTTGAACAGCGACATAGAAGATTTTTCTCTAAATCTATTGGCCAATATCACAGTACTGCCAATTCACCAAGCACCCCAGCGAAGCACAGACACATTAAAACAAAGGCAGCCATGAGTATTAAGACCATTTGGCCATCCTGACACAACTACGAAGATGTTGAATAATGTTTGGTTTTATTTTTTTTTTCTTCTGTATTGATAGGTGTACTGACACACCTGTGTACTCCAATCATTGAATATTATACTTACAAAATTGATATGTTGAAGTATATCTTCTATTTTTTGTTTTGCTGTAGCAATCATTTCTCTGTCTTCATGTTCAGGTGACGTCACTTTGTACAACCGTTGAACAATAATGATACCTGAGGCATCAAAATTAGAAAGTGACGACATTGGTACAATGTGTTTGCATAAAAATAAAACTTAGACTCAACCAATTTTTTCACTAACATCAAAAGCACTAGAAAAAGATGTTTCGGTTAGCTTACTTCATTATTCTCTCTGCTGAGGATCATTAGAAATGATTTAAGATCATTTCGTCTCAATATGAAACTTCATTTTGTGCAACTTGAAGAAACACTCTCTCAGCAAATCTTTCTCTCTTTCCAATTGGTCCAGTAGAATAGGGGCTGCATATTGGTTGATACAATATGCTTCAAATGCCAACAGCATATTTGTAGCCTCACAGAATGGCGACCAATGTAAACGGTGCTGTAATCCTGAAATTATAAATATTATTTTTGCATAGCATTATAGATTGCTAGAATGTAATAAGGGAGCTTGCATAATTTATCGTTCAGGGGTGGGGGTTGGGGTGTTGGCCATATGGAGAAGCGAAAATTATTAAACCAAGCAATCCCTCCTTTGGCATAAATGGAAATTGAGCCACCCCCAGCCTCTAGGATCAATAAAAATTAAGTGACCCCCCCCTACCCCCCTCCCTCAACTTTATTCCTGTGCAGTACGTCATAACAAATGATGAACAATGGAAATTTTATACTCATTACTATTGTATACTGATTCCTCATTCAAAGATACTAACATTTATTTAATTATAAAATTGTGCAATAAATAAATTTATCTATCTCAATGTATGATAATCTTATGAACAGAAATAATCGTTTGCAAAATCACAATGCTCCCATTTTAAGTTATAATTTAGAAACAAGATCACATTTTTTTAAATGTAACTTCCAAGGTGTGCATTCATCAATTTTTGAAACATGAAATTGAGGGGTTACCATTTTTTAACACAGTAAAAATGGAAAATTTGAAGGGAGGGCTATTAATTTTTTCTACAGCGATTTTGGAAAATCCTCCTACCCCACCCCTATATATAAATATATGAATGATTTAAAAAGAGTGGTGTACACATATGTTATATAAAATTTAGTGTTGGTTGGGTGGGGAGGAGTGTAGGTGCATGCCAAGTCATGCGTGTGCATGAACCAAAGTTAAGCTCATGAATATTCATGTCAATCCATATGAATATGCAAACAAGGGGAAACCCCTCTAAATGTGGGTGGAGCCAGCATCTACTTCATGAATAATAATGAGAAACAGCTCATGACTAATGCATATGTGGATATATTACCAAACAATGTGGGTGGAGCTAGCATCATCCTTAATATGAGGGGGTTTCTACATAAAAATGGGTGGAGTCCAGCATAATAATCAGAAACAACCCATGAATAATGCATTTCAAGGGGGATTCCCTAAGAAGGTGAATTTTATGATGAAACCCCCATTGTATGGATATGGATCATTTATGGGCTATTTCTCATTATTATTTTTGGAGTAGATTCGTGGAGTAGATGCTAAAATGAAACTATTTTAGTATGATTTTCAGGTCCCTCACCCTAAATTGGCTTCAGCATTTCAGTCGGCCCCTATCAGTGCTCCTCCCCCCCCCCCCCCCCCACCCCCGATTTTCATATTTCAATTTGAGTTTTTTTCATCCTGCCCTTGGGCCAGAATAAACACTAGCCCCCCTCAGTCTTTATAGAAGTTAATGTTTTTCTTGAAACTAAAATAGGCCACTGGATAAACTACAACATGATCAGACCTTTAATGACAAATAATGTGGAAAAAACATAGTCATAGTATCCATAAATATTCATGAGCTCCTACCTCATCCCCTTGGTCATTGGCCATGTCCAATGCATCCTGCAGCTGTTCAGAGAAGCTTTCATTGATACTGATCAGCTCTTCCAGATTGATGAAGATGGAGTGAATCTGTTCTGATGTCAACAGGCCATTACTGCTTAATGGATCAAAGAACTCCTGTTGACAAACAACAACATATAGAATGCGTTTATTAAAAAGAAAACGTCAAAATATTATAGTATATTATATCAAAAAATGCATATATAGAAATAGATTTGAGGCATTTAAAAATAAACTTTTGGTAGTTTCATAATGATAGGAATGTCATGAAAATATTTAACCTTTTTTATGATTCTGAGGTTCTGCCCATAGCTGGCCTCTGTCTCCACTATCTCCTGGATGGTATCTTTACGTTCTGCCCGTCTTCTCTCACACTGCTCACAAAGAAATAGCGAGTCGAGACTGTTATCGTCTGGTGGACCATCAGTTGACAATACTTGCTCACAGTCTTCACACAAGAGTCCCTGTATATATAACGATTATTTTGACATTTGTATGATTTAAATTTGGATGTAGTAAATGATCTCAATGACAAGTGACGTACAACTAAAAAGTTTTCATGCTGTACACAAACCTAATTGAAAAGCCAATATTGACTGATATTGAAGTTACGTGTTGCAAAAGATTGAATTACACGAGACATTTAATTGAACAATTGCCAGTATTGAACAAGGCCTTCTTATAATGAATTAATTGTTGCCTAAATACCAGGGGTGAAATATAATTTGCAGGACTGAAGTGCTATGTGGCTTGGGCGAGTACCTGTTGTTGTGGTCGGTGAGTGTTGGACGTCTCCTGCCCCACACCGCTGTCCGCACGCTCCACCTCCACACTCACCTGGTGAAAAGTAGGTATTGACAAGTGATACATCTAACCCATGAGAGGTTCATTTTCCATTTAAAAATGGATCAAAGATTTTCTCAACTATGTAGAAACTTGCATTTAGCCTACGTTTCATGTACTGGCTTCACACTTTCTCGAAGAATATGAAACATCAGATCAGGCGCGATTTTAAACACACATATCTATATATATATATATATATATATATATAAATACATTCATCTGAATTAGATTCTCCCATAAATTATAGATAAATGTATTGTTTAATAAGAAATAGAGGTGCAGATTAGTTTTATCTTCATATTTCTTTTTTTGTTCTCTTGACAACCATAATTCTGAGAGAATTCAAGATATTTTAAAATAAAATTGGCGCAAGAGTTACCTTGTTAAGGGACTTGAATTCTATAGATGAAAAACTTTGCTTCAGCTAAAATGGAAATTATCAACAGGCAATCAAACACAGAATAATTCGTTTATCAATTCTTTAAAGGAGGTTAATAGTACACGCATATTTCAAATGGGTTAATACACCAAAATACTGTATGAAGATGGAATTTACGTGAATCAAATAAACAGGCTCTTTGTTTTATGATCTCTTATCAGAAATATGGTCCTGTTCCTCATATCAAATAAACCACAACAAGCTCCTTCGGCCATATGAAACATAAAAGCATTAATTGTTTCTGACAAAGACAGATATTTGTAGAGGACTCTATACCAATAAAACACTGCTACTTTTTTAAGAATCTTGATGAGTCAGTAAACAATTGATCACATAGCAATGTAAATAAGATATGACTACTTTATGAATAAGCAAATATGCTAATGCTTTAGTCTGTACATTTTATCAACAAAAATGTACGCTAATAACTATATCTAATAAGTAAGATAAGTTTCTTAAGTTCTTGCATACATGGGTCAATTCACCAATATTTAATTCAGCAATGAAATAAACTTCTATATCTACCTCTGGTACATTTCCACTGTCATTTAGCCCACTGTCTGTTAGACTGTAAGTTGACGAACTTGTGTCATGTGGTCCTTTTCCAGAGAGGAAAGATACAATATCTTCACGGCTCTCTTCTGTAATATCTTAAAGTAAAATTATTTGATTGAATATTGCTTATAGATTGGAAAATGATTTAAAATTTGCATTCCTCTCTCCCATTACGCTATATTACTTTTATATGTCAACGCAAAATGAAAACAAATCGATATATTACAATATATCTATGTACGGGTCTTTAGACATGTAGTTATCAATATATTAATGTCTAGTGTAAGACTGTCCTTACTTGCTTGTAGCAGCCTCGTCTTCAAAGCTTTCTTTCGGTAAAAGGGATCACTGTGATAGGGTTTCTCTCGCTTCTCCTTCACACTTCGTGTTCTCTTTTCTTCTGCCCTCAGCTCAGACACGTCTGATATTGAGCGGTTAATCGTTACCTGCATATCATATGAGTTCATAGATTATGTTTCATTAGTTTTTGAAATAGTCTATAGACATCATCCCCAATGCCAGAACTGCAATATTTCTTTCAATGATTTGTTAGAGAATGTAAAGATTTTGTATTGAAGAATACAGTTTAGGTACATGTATGTATATTGAAGAAGCTGTAAATCCAAATAATACCCGAATTTCCTGTTTTTTGAAGTTCTACTATAAAATAATTACCCATAGTATTGATTCTTCTGCATTTATTTTAATTGCATGTAATGTTCATGTCATTAAGTAGAACATATTTGCTTGAAAATTTATGATAATCTATGGTATACTTATCTACTGTGATTTATTGTGAATTCAAATGACATATATGTTTAAAATCATAGACTAAAGAGCATCATCAAAGAGCCATAAATCTTTCTCTCACATACATTTTTCATCTTTAAGTGTAGTTAAATCACATAATTTATACAATCATGGTTTGATCTATGTAATTTTTGTACAATAATATGAATGTGTTTTTTTGTGTGTGGCTTTTATAGTTATCTCCTATTACATGTAATAAATACCAATTTGATAATGTAACTGTATCCGTTCAATATAAAATGAATATATTTGGATCTATTCAAGTTGTCTTTTATAAGATTTAGACCATCAATCATCAGTGAAATCTTGTTTTCTCTTTCACAAAATATTTTCTTTTTTACAATATGATGATGAATTAGTTTTATAAATCACTGATGATAAATCTGATTAAATGTAAGATAATGTAAATGCATATATTCCACATGTATTATCTTGTAGCTTAATTGGGTCTTATTATAATAAAAAAAAATAGAATGTCTGTCTCATGATCACAGTGAAGTGCCATGTCAAGTGAATGGTACCGAACAACACAAGGCTCCACGTTAACCATAATTTACTATATGTCATGTAATACTCAACTTAGGTCTTTTGTTCAGACGTTAAACTAGGTGCTCTTGCTAGTGCCAGTTAATTCAAATATTTTTTTTCTACTTTCTTGATACTACCCCCCCCCATTACATACGTGCCTCACCCACCTTCGTGCCGGCGGCAACGATGATTTATCGTGGATTTGTTACTAAAAATAGCATTTTTGTTTAAATATTGGTCCCGGGGGGGTGGGGGGGGCGCAATGCCGCGTTGAGGCCAATGGCAAGGACCGGCGCGAAAAAGTCAATATACTGGTGCCGCCGGTACAAATGGGGCACCGCGGGTAGTCATCGGCGGCAAAAAGCCACGCCACGGCAATTTTTCCTGACACTTCTCCTAAAAGGTCTCAGGGTGCCGTCGAAGCCCGTGCCGTCCGGTAGGGGATTATTCCCTTTGATCTCGCCGCCACCACCGGGCTTCGTCGGCGGCTTTAATGCACCATTGGCGGCCTTCGTCAATGGCTTTAATGTACCGTTGGCGACATCGCCATGGCATGACTCTCGCACTTGTTTAAATCTATTTTAATTATTTTTAAAAACAAAGAAAATAAACAGCTGTGCAGCCAGTATACCCCCGTGGTATACGTGCCGCCGGCACGTATGTAATGGGGGGGTTAGCAGTGGTGCTGACTAGACACTCTCAAGAAATTTATTACTGAGACTATTGACAAAAGATTGATCCTATATAGAAAGTTAACTGAGAAAACAACCATTGTCCACTATTAGCATTGCTAGGATCATGAGGATGTATTAAGAGTATTTGTTATGAATTAAACCGAATGGCCTTACTCTAAAATGGCTCAAAATGATTGATTCGTAAATAAAACATATTGCGTGAATTCTGTATGGTCACAATATATAAACTGTGAAATACATCGATGAAATAATGATTTCTAATTAAATGTAAGAAGCCCAGTGGGGACTTCACAGTTCACACTTCAAAATAACTTTTCCTTCACAGTTCACACTTCATACTAAGTTCATAGTTCACAGTTGTCATGTTTAACATTTCACATTTCATACTTTATTTCACACTGCGTAACCTGTTTCAATGCAGATTTCAGTCACATTCTAAGTGATAATAGCTGATCTTTATTTGACTGTTAACATTTCAAGGCTAATTATCTTATATTAGGGGTTGTCACATGTCAATCATACACTATAAGTATTACACATAGTGAAGTTAAGATAGGTTATGCTGGGAGTCCACTGGGCGGCGCTAGTAGACACCAGTTCCCACCAATGTTTATGTGATGGGCGTGTTTTGGCTTGAGCTATCCCTCTTGTAACATCGACCGACAGCAGAAGTCCTTAACTAGAAACTTGCTCCAAATGCTCCATTACACGGTCATAAAATTCCCAGTTTCACCTAGTTCACACCCTGTTTATACCATTCACGTCAATAGACGGTTACTTTGTGCCGTTTGATGCAACTTAGTGAACACTTGGCACTGATTTTGGCATAAGGGAAATGTTAAACATGTTAAAAATTTCTTGATGCAACATTTACATTTTGAGCCATTTGGCGCCACTATGCGCCAGTTAGGGGAGGTTTTGAAGCTCTACACATCACCCGGTGCTTGGGATGATGGTATCATTCTGGTCTCACAACCCTAGGGGTCGGGAGTTCGAGTCTCGTCAGGGCCACTTGATATAGTCAAATAGAAGCTGTGTCTACAGCTATATCAATACAGTGGTAGGAGCTTGCTTGCAAGAACAGTGAGCGTAAAATCTCTATACATAGGTTTGTTTGGTAGCTTTCTGAAGGTTTAGGACAATGAAAAGTGGTCTCATTATAGAGGTGGTCTCAATAGAGAGGTGGTCTTCATAGGAGGTTCCACTGTATATAGTGTTTGTAAATCATAGTTATATACATACTCCCTCCGCCTTATATGATGCTGGGGCCCATGTTCACACTGACCAAGAAAATGTTTGAATACTAGAACTACCAGCATGTTAGTCAAGTTCAATCGAATCACATCATAATTTTTTCCCGTTGGCCATAGATCTAGTTATTGTGGAGTACGCCTGTATGGACTAAGATAAGTCTACAATAACTAGCAATAACTTTTTTAATATTAACAGCATTCCTACCTCACCATCATCTTCGACAGAATTCATCCTCACTACTTCCCCATGGATTCTTGCCTCTGGTTGACATGTCCAATCAATGACGACTTCATCCTCTTCAGTTTTTATGACCCGCTTTTTCCTTGGTTTCTTGACCTCTTGATCTAATAATATGAAAAGATTATAGTTTATATATTTTCCCCACACATATATTCAAAACGTTTACTTTGCTAAAATGTAATTATAGATGATATACAATTTTGGATGATTTGATATGTTGTAGATCAATTACATAAATTCTTATTCATTTCTGCAGACCTTAAATATTCCTCTGGTGAAAAATCTTTAATCACTGATTTACAACATCTTAGAGGCAGTCTGACGTTATCTTTTACTTACCAATACTGAATTGCTCTTTACAGAGACCTATAACACTATTAACACAGTGATTTATATATTTGGCACCTCTGTGAATTATTTTTGTTTTGAAATTACAAGGTCACAATCATTTTATTCACCTTTCAATATAGATTTCATATTGGCCTGGTCATCAGTTTGAGCATCACTAATATCACTCCTTTCCTGATGTTTTGGACCATGAACAATAATTGCTGGGGTAAAAATGTCTATTTTTGAACTTTTTGTACTTTCTCTGATCTTTTGATTAGCAGCATTCACTGTATTTGTTATTGTACCCTTTATTGTATCCTTCAAATCTCTAGCAACAATTTGCACTGTTTGCTTTAATTTAGCTCCTCTATCTGTTTTTTCATTTTGTTTACTTTTCCCTGTTAAAAACTTTTCCCTCCAATTGTCTTGCAGCAATTCATTCAAATATCGCTCCCTATCTTCAATCGTATCCATCTCAAAACTGACAGTTTTGTTCACTTTTAAAGATTTTTCATCAGTATTTTGACTTGAAGTGTTAACATCCA
Source organism: Streblospio benedicti (assembly GCA_019095985.1). NCBI lineage: Eukaryota > Metazoa > Annelida > Polychaeta > Spionida > Spionidae > Streblospio > Streblospio benedicti. Next base: position 20,829,489 of record CM032662.1, read on the forward strand.
ATGATTGACTTTGTGACAATAATTTCTTCTTCCTTTTAGGTCTTTTAGGTGCAACTATGCCATAATCACTACCAGGTCCTGTTGATTGATTTGCAAATAAAGCATGTCTTTCAAAAGAATTATTTCCAAAGTCACAACTCATACTTTTTGATAACACTTTTGTATGACTAGAATAATTTTCACAATTTTCCATTTTATTGAGATCATCTATTGATCTTGAGTCAAGTTTATTCAATCTTGATCTAGATCTACTTGCCCATGCTCTCTGTTTTTCAGAAGATTCCAAATACAATGATGACTGTTTTGTTTCATTTTCCTCTTGAAAAATTGTATGTAATCTCATCAAGTTTGGTGTTGACATTGTACTTTGCAATTGTTTTGAACATTTTGAACTTTTATGAATAATGTTTGTAGTATTTGAAGATCTATCATTAGTTCCTTTTGTTTCAGCAGAATTGTCACCTTCACTAGAAAATATATCTGAGAATATTCCTCTACTGATGCTAGCAGAATCCTTTTTAGACACATCTGTCTCTTCTGCTATGGGTTCTGTTACTCCTCTGTCACAAGTTGGTGGTTGTCCGGATTTCCATCTGCGAGAAGATCGAAATTCTTCATAGCTAGGAATCTGAAGTTTGGATAAGCCAACTTCTGATTGTGACTTTCTCATGTATGTTCTTTGAAATTGTTCACCATCTGAGCAACAATCATCACTTGAGTTTTTTCTTAAATGCATATCAAGGTCGCTTGCACTACTTAGTAACTTTCTTGCAGCTACTGCTTTAGTACTGTTTACTTTTAATTTAGACTGAGAGTTTCCATGTTCATGGTAGGTTTCTTCTTTCATTTGAGAGAATCGCTTTTCAATCGCTTCTTTAACATCCGCTTCTGTTGAATCGGGGTCAAGATCAAGGGTTTTGGCAACATGTTTTCTAAAAGCTGGATTTCGTAGCAACGCAAGTGTGCGAGGGGTTTGAAGTGACTGAAATGAATTGTATGTATCTTATTAATATAACAATTTCTGACAATTTTGAATAATGAAATGATAAGAATGTTCAGAGTTTTTGAGGCAGATCATTTCCAGTAGAGATGTCAATTTCTGCCAATTTTGATACTAGAAGCATTGGTCGTGTTTTCGCCATTAAAACCATGGGGGTTGTGGTGGGGGTAGAACAAGGTAAACATATATCAATAAACCAATACAGGTATAATAATATGTTCATATTTACATGAGAAGGACCAACATCACATCATGTACATGTAATACAGATGTTATGCTTAGGTAGCTGAACCAACACCTACTAGTCAAAAGTGATGTGAATCCTCAAATAGTTGCATTTACATGTAACTAAATATTATCAGTGGGTAACAAAGTTTATGTTTGGCACAATAATTACGAAACTAAAGCTTTAAAATATAGTTAATAGGTTGCACATACAAAAGTTCCATGTCTAGATCTCACCTGTTTTGATGTGAAACCAAGGTCACTAACTGATCTCTTTCGTCCATCGCCATCTCTACCTTGAGTCTCTGTCACATCCAGCACCTTGGGTATTAGGACACTTTTTACATCAGCAGCAACAGGGTCTGACTTGCTATTTCTTCTAGCACGAAGATTGCTTAATTCAATACTAGTAGGTTTAATCACCTCCCCTTTTCGACGTGCTCTGGCAGGTGGCCTGGATAGAGCATCAGGTGATGGAAAATGATGATAGGGTTTATCCGCTTTTGAACTGTCTGCATCTATTTGACTAGTACTGTCAGTAAGGCATGAGCTAGACAACAAGCTAAGTGATGAAGACGTATCTATAGTGTCATAAGGTTTAGATGATAGTCCACATGTTTGTTCAGTTTCATGCTGTGAAATCCACGTGAATTTGTCATATCTTACATTATGTGCATCAGATTTATCCATTTCTGTACATGTACTTTGAAAATCATTATATGATTTGCTATCCAGTAATGAGTTATATCTATCCAGTCTTGTTAATTCAATTTTGTCTTCAAAAGAATCATATGAAGATACTCTTGAGATGTCGTTTGTTATCACAGCACTCTGATGTGACACTTTAAAATCTGGTACCTGGCTAATACTCCTATTCTTCACCGGTGACATGTTTATGCCTAGCTGTCTATATTTATTTTGATACTCTTGCCAATAGTCCACCTTACTACTCTCACCATAAACTTCCTCGATATTTTCTGAAAGGGTACATGTAAGTCCCAAGATTTCATTATTTCTAGTCTTTTGGTTTTCAATAAATTGGTCTGAAGACACTAATTCAGATACCATTTCTGTATCTGACTCTGTACTAGACCTTCTTTCTTGAGCAATTCTTTCTCTCATTCGACGTCTGAACTCTCTCACAGTTGCTCTTTTGCTCCTGCTAGCGCTTTTACCACCGTCCTCACTTTCAGGGCATCTGACTTGCTTCGTCATTGCTGCAGCACTTACATGCGAAATCAGCCTTTGTTTGCTCTGTTTGTCAAGTGGAGGTTTTGCTGCTACTGGATTATTATTTGACAAATCTGATCTCGGTACACTTCCATTACTTACAATCTTTATGGTGTTGGAGTGACAGCTGGTATTCAAGCCAGTTTTACACTTTTCTTGGCTTGCATCCAAATAGTGGTATCCCTTTTCATGGCCAGTCAAAGTTATATCTTTATTGCAAGACACATTCTTATTTTTACTGGACTGACTGTCATTCATCTGACTCATAATTTCCACATTCTTAACCTCTTTGCGCAGACTATCCTCTTGACCCGCACTTTTATCCATTTTACACCACACATTATGTGATTCTGAGAGTAGTTCATTGTCAACTTCACTGGTAGCGACAAGTTTCCTCAGTGCATTGATCGGTACATTTTCCTTTGAATCAAACGCTTTCCTTCTTATAATGTGACTATGAGCACAATAAGAAGGCATGTAAATACTCTAAGTCTTAAATTAATGATCTTTATATTGAAAACTGTGATTTCACACTGCATGATACCTTGGTACACAGGATATGGTAATTCTTTGTACAGGAGGAATTCTTAATCTGCAAGTCTTGCGTATCCTGCAAAAGAAAAGAAATAAACATGATAAAGACAATGAGATGATACATTGATTAATAGGCTGCAGAGAATATTTTCTAAATTTATCTACCGGTATTGTTAACTTCCAAATACCACAATATATGGTAATACAATGCTATTGCAGAGTTAGTTTTATATTGTCTAAGGTCCATGTACCATTTAAAAAAACTCACTGTTGGCCATTTGGCTTCATTGACCATTCATTCTGAATTCACCATATGTTTTTTGTGTAACATTTGTCACGTAATTTAACCTCAACATTTTTATGCCATGGGACATTTTGAATATGAGGCAAGACAAGTAAAGAGCTGCAGTACACACTGTGGAAATACAGCACCATAATCTAAGGAGGATCTAGTAATCAAGTTAAGCGTACAAGCATCCAGTAGTTTTCTTACATTTTTTAATAATTTTTTTCTTCCATTGATTATTTAAAAATCACATACATTCAACCATTTAGCTAGCCTCAAAGATATGGAATATAACATCCACACTCAAAACCCATTTTGATCCATGTCTCCATACATTTGCACATTGTTCGCAGTTGACGGACTTCACTTATTTTAACGACTTTACGTCTTGCAGGAGCTTTTATACTCTAATCTATATTTGCCTAGTTTATAATCTCATTTACACCTTTGATAGTAAATGATGTGTGATAAGATGTTTAACAATAGATACATGTTAATGCATAATGTACAATAGAATTTATTGCTTTTCTGAAACATAATTTTCATTGCTATATTATAGTCTGATTTCTTTCTTTAAAAATAGCGTGTGTGTGGCATATCAGAAAATAAAATTGATCGCATTCTACTGCACATATTGTCATAAAATTGTGTGTCATCATTATCCCGCTATAGATAAATTAATATAGGATATAGACTTGGATTATCTGTCATATTTACATCTAGATTATAGAAGGAATGCAGTCAAAGTCAACATTACAAATATAACACTTGTAGGTGAATCGATTTGTTGATGTTTGTGATAAGATAATGTAATTTTAATCCAACTTCAAGTAAGCAATGATGGTATTTGTTTGCTTGAGGTGATAATATGCATAAAAATGATGAATTCATGGTCAATACAACCAACAATGATAATTATGTTGTGATAGTTTTTGTCATGAAGCTTAACATTGTGATCATTCAAAATACCATACATTATACATGTATGTACTATAATGCAATAATACCGTATATTATTTTTAGAAACTACAAGCACATTCACACTCACTATGCTGTAGAATGCTGTTTAGAAATCTTAAGTAAAATAAATTCTCAAGGAATATACTTGCTTTTAGACTTAAACCAATTGAAATTTACTTGGACAGACCGTTATTACATGTGTATTATTCATTTCGAGTGTGTGGCCCAGATACATAGTCAAAATCACATTCTATCATTCCGTGCAAAAATCTCCGCCAATAACCCACGTTGATTGGTCAATCAGCGTGCTCAATTTTGCGATTGAAAACATGCTCCAGAGTGCGCGGACGGCGCTAGTCTAAACTCCTCACATTATCAATACAGCCGCTGACGTCGCAACGCGTGTTCCGTGTAGCGGAGAGCAGAAGTTTAGACTAACGCCGTAGTAGTGGTCTCCGCGCGCTCAAAACAAACGAAATTGACTTGCATGAGAATGTTATAATATGATTTATTTTAGAATAAAATGAATTTTAGTCATGATAGAATGGTGATTGACCACTCGATTGTCGTGTCAATCGTGAATTTCACGATTGACACTCCAATCTCGTGGTCAATTCCTACAACATATCCCTCTATACTTTTTGGTTGTATTGATCAAACACCATAATCATTTTTACAGGTTTCTCTTTTACACCTTCTTGTTTTTCAGTTGCTCAGCTATTTGGCTAACTTGAAAATATCAGAAGTTTTCAGATTAACATTTTCAAGAGCATGGTTCTGTACCCTGTCTTGGACCATAGATAGTAGTACATCTTGTACTGTACTCCCTAGCATTGTGTATTTTTCTATTCTCTTTCACTGCACTTTCTACTTGTTCATCCACCACCATACACTACAGACCTGCACAACAGCTTCATACAAACTGTCTCTTAAAATGTTCTTAGCTGTAGAAAACTTCTGCAAATTTGCCCTTCTCGGCTGAATCCCTAAAGCTTCACTTTACTTAATTAGGGACAAATTTTTGCTTTGCCAGATATTGTGCAGCTACCTTGAAGTCTCCTACATTTCACCCATTGTGCGAAGAGAAAAATGTCCAGCGCTGACCAATGCAGACTGGATCTCTATTCCAATTTCTATCACACAATAAGAGCAAAAGTAAACAGATGAGAAACGTAAATCAATCGACGTTTTAAATAGATGCTACTAAATGATGTCTTCAGTTACATTATGAAGTCTTCAATAAACAATTAAGTTTAGAATTTAGCACTGTAAACAATTTCAAATGCCAATAAACTAGTGTATGCCCTTGAATCTAAATAGAAATATGTCATAATATACACAAATGCAGATAGTAGAAATCCAAATAATGTTTAATATAATGGTTGTTTCAATTTATGGCAACGTTTTCATTATCAAAAATCATGGGTTTTACAAATTGCAAGGGCTAGTCTTACAAATGTTCATTCTACATAGCTTATGTAAAATGCTGCTTAAGTATTTCTTATGGAACCCAAAGGTAAATATTCGAAAGACAACACCACTCCATTTTTAAGGTTGCAACTCTCAAATCTATGTGGTCAGTTCGATATCCTAATGAAAATAGACTCAGTTTGCCTATTCATGCATAATTTATAATGTATTTAACCACTTCAGAATTCTCAACAACGAGACCTTCAAGGTTTTTACAGCTAGTTCATAATATAAGAAGACTATTAACATTAGAATACAAAATTGGTATAAATATTAGTACCATAACATAACAGGCGAGGAGCTACATGTATCTCACCAATAAAGAAAATTTTCAATGTCGTCATTATAACTAAAATAACTTCAATAATGTGGTTCTTATAACTACAGTTTATCCCAAAATGACATACATGTAAGGTTAATTTTCACTGTAAGTCAGAATACACCATCCATAGTTGTCATTTTTTTTTTTTTCTTTTTACCTTCTATTAAAGTTAGAAAGTTATGAAGTAATAGCTACTGGCTTCGAGTTTGGACCTTCTGAGTATTCATTTGTATTTAATGAAAAGTGAATAGGTACATAAACATACAGTCATACAGCTATTATAAGGCTTATATATCTAATAGAACAGAAAAATTGAAGCTAAGTTAGTTTGTATAAACAGGTTTATATGTGCATGATAAATGAGCATACTCTTGATGTACTTAATTAGTTGATTCAAGCTACATGTATGTGGTTTGAGGCAAAAATACCCTTCCAAGAATGAACACAAATGACATACAATACTAAAAAAGTACCTGCCATTTTTTTTTGCAATATATTTGTATTTATGATGGAAGTCATATAAAAACTGAGCAAGTACAAGAAATATTCACACTATAACTTACACACAAGAGATTGTCAACTTCATGAAAAAAGAAAAGAAAATTCTTTTTGAAGTAGTATGTAATTAACATGTAATTAACGTATTACTGTACATCACCTAGTTAGGCTAATATGACTACAAAACAATACATGTAGGAATGTGTAGGAAATACTTTATAGTTGTAAAACAATGGCATTCATTTAATTTCAAGTGTGAAAAAAGACGGAATAATACATGTTGTCTAAAAAGTAAACATTGTAAATTTACAAATAAGCAGGAGATAGGATATTGGCATAAATCCATCATACACAAGTGTGCTCTTCTGGTGAAAACTTGCATTGATTCTTGAACAATGAACATATTGATCTGTTGATTGACAAAGGTACAATTATTCCAGGATTCCAGGCATTTCCTGATGATGAAGAAAACCAAACACAATGAGCATGTAATGTAAACACTTGAATGCTTTATTAATTTAATTTAATGATTATGAGGGGGGAAGGTATACCCACATTAAAAAACAATACACTTCATAAAAACAAGATGAAATTCCAAGGTACATGTAAATTGAAATCAGCAATTTTACCCAACAATAGAAAGACAATGTCATAACATGAGACGTCAGTGACAAATAATAGAATCTCAAGCAATAAATAATGAGAAATTTCAATCCATGGTGGTCTAATGGCACGCTGAATATCAAGTGCTCAATATGTTTCTCAAAACTTGCTTTTCATCAGCCAATATTATATAGAGTGTCTAATGGTTACTACATGTACCCTGCAAAGAGCTACATCTGGGTTACTCACGTGCTTACCTGCGTAAGTTTGATATACCGCACATGTATGCAGTAGACACATGCGTGGTTGCTGCTTCTTGCAATATGATAATGTGTATGGCATTAACAAACAAAAAATTCTTTCTTTTTGTTTGTATGGTATTAACAAAAGAAAAAAAAAATATTAAATTTCATCAGCACTGAGCAATATTTTCAAAACATTGGCCAAATTTTTATTTCATAAACTGATAACTTTTAAATGATTTCATCCCTCAGGTTGTAATTTTTTACAGACGCTATCCATGCATACATGCATGCTTAATATGAATTCCATAAATAATGTCACGTGAAGACTGTTATATTACTAATGCAAGCTATCCTTAATGTAGTGTTAATTGACACACAATGTTGACTGCACCTATGAATGGGAATACAATATGCACATATTTGTCATATCATTTTGCATTAATTTATTATTAACCCAACAGGAACCTTAAGCTAACATTTGTCGAACAGATCGATTATCTCTTTCCATATGTATTGCATAACAAATGACTATTACTATCAATATTTATATGAAATGGTTGATGGATATGTGAATAAATACAATTGTAAATGAGATTGTTTGTAGATACAATGTACTAATTAATTTAATGGCACATGTTATTTTCATGTACACATTAGAAAGTTGGCTTTGAGAAATACATGTATGAACAAATGCCATACTAACCCGGCTCAGAGTATTGTACGCATCCCAATCATTTAATCATTTTGTATCCATTATTGACACAGATAGAGATTCTAGCCATTAAAATCCACACAACTTGGAAGATACATGTGCAAATTATTCAGCTGAAATTATCCAATGCCTAAACTTCATATATGGAAAGCAACTATTGGTATCCAAAACAACTTTCATCAACAGTTATGACTAACAAAAATGAATCTGGGAAATTCCTCTTGCATTCATGAAAAATATACTTAAGCTCATAGCCTACCTGGACAACTTGAGGAGACACAAAACAAACACAAATATTTATTCTGAGCAAATTAGTGTAAAATGTCAACTGTTTGAAAAGCTGTAGATCTTTGTAAATCCTTATTCATTCTATACAACTTGACAAATCAGGTGTATTGACTAATCCGCTAATGCTCAGAGATCCATTGTGGGACAAAAATGCATGCATGTTTGTGAAGAGACTTTGCATGGTCTAAGCAAATCATGCAGGTGAAGACCAGACCCATGCATAACACGTGGGAATATGACACCACTATTGTGGATTGTGTGACACTGGCGGGGAAACTTGCCTGCATAAAGCTGATACCAATGGGTGAGAAATCAAAACTTATGAACATAATGATAAAGCTCATTAGCGCTCACAAATAATGTGTACTGATATATGCATTTTTATGGAATTCATTTGATTTTAGTTGATCTATTGAAATTAAATTTTTTCAACACCCAAACTTTTACCACCATGAGGGAATGATGAGATGGAAAACTTGTTGGCTTGCTTGAACATCATAGTACATAATGTTAAATACAGATTTCAGTGTGTGTGTGTGTGTGTGTGTGTGTGTGTGTGTGTGTGTGTGTGCGTGCGTGCGTGCGTGCGTGCGTGCGTGCGTGTGCGTGTGCGTAGGATGCGTGTGTGTGTGTGTGTGTGTGGGGGGTGTGCAGGTGTGTGTGTGGCTATACCAATTATCAATCTGTGTGTGTGTGTGTGTGTGTCATTGTATCACTATACAGATGTGTGTGTGTGTGTGTGTGTGTGTGTGTGTGTCTAACAGTGTGTGTGTGTGTGTGTGTGTGGGTGTGCAATTTTAAAAATGGAATTGTGGGGCACAGCATATTTTTTGTGCAGGTGTGACCACATATGTACAATTAATTTGGCTATACCAATTATCAATAACAATTTATACAGTGCTATACAAATCATTGTATCACTATACAGATGTACTTTGTCAGTGCCTGATAAAGACAAAGTGATCTAACAGTATCCTCAACAATTTTGGGGCCAGCAATTTTAAAAATGAATTGAGGGGCACAGTATTTTTATGCAAATTACTGACCATTAATAAACAATTAATAAGAGCCCAACAGCAATTATTTCAAGTTCAGTATCTAATATTGCATACTCTATTGTATATAGGTTCCTGTTGTGTCCCTAACATTTTTTCTATGCTTTCATATGTTTGAAAAAAGACCTTTTATCTAATAGATTTTTTTTTGTCAACCTAAGACAAAAATTAAAAGTGTGTCTATTATTATGAAACATAAACCACTTTCGTGTCTTTCAACGACCTTATAAGTTTTTTACTATTATTAATAAACCACTCGTGAGCAAGTACCTTTAGCCTTTAGCTCTAATAGATATAAAGTCTTTTACAGAACCCTAGGAATTCCACTGATATTAGATATGCAGCCTCAAACATCCTGCTCTGTTATAGCCTTTAAAACCAGAGTATTCACTAGCAACAGCTGCAGAAGCAGCAGAACATGTATGCATGGGTGATCAGGTAAGGGTCAGCCAAGATATTAAGTATGTAATCCTGATGTGTTTCTCAGTTACTTGTACATGTATGACTTAGTTTCTTTTTACCAAAATGGATACACCTGCAAATAATAGTCCCCCAAAAGTTAACTACAGTACACCAATAAAAACAAATAAGAATGTCAGACTTCAACCTCCTACCTACTATAAGTGCTTGTTGTGTGACAAAGAAAACTTAAAATCATTTGATAAAGTAAAACTATTTGAAAATGTTCATATCCAATCTTTTGCAAGCTATGTCTAATTGCTTCATTATCCATGATCAGATAACAATAGAGTATCAAATCAACAAAATATTACAAAACAGAACTTCATCAAACATTCGCCAATACATGTATAAATAAACAGTACCACATGCTAAAACTTCCCGTTACTAACTGGGGCTGGCTTATTTGTGAATTAATGAACCAGAACCACATCACCAATAATCAGTACCACGTGCTTAAACGGGAAAATACCCAACTACAGCTGGACTGCTGTTTCTAAAATAGAAGCCATCTGCTTTTAGTAAATGACGTCACTTTAGCAAAACTCTTTGCAAAATTGACATCATACAGAGGCTTTTAGAATAGGCTTTAATGTCAGATCATTTAAAGGCCTTGAGATAGGCTAATGCTTTCGGGCAATGCCCCTTTACATGTATGTCTCAGCTGGCATGGGGGCTCCCAGCATGCTCTGATAGTGTATAAGACATTGATTAGCATGATAAATGTACTTAGTGTATGTTGAAAATGTAAAGGATACCACCTAGTGTTGATGAAATAAATCATTACTGTTTACAATTGTTATCAGCAATGATATGATAAGAGCCAATATATTGCCTATTAAAAAATAATATTATTTGACCTTACATGGAGTTGAAAAATAATATCACATTGGTAGAGGTCATTATTGGCCATTAGAAGAGACTCTTTTTCCTGATTTTGATAACGTTTTAAACATTTGAAAATTCTGTAACATTCAGCAGTATATTATGGCTCAATGTTCTGGATAATTCACGGGTCGCATCAGTCATGCATACCCTGATCTGGAACAAATCCGAACTGCATTGCATCAATGTCCACCATAGGTTGGATGAATGAGTCCATCACCCTCTCAAGCAACTTCATTACTTCTTGAATGTGTTCATTGATTAGGTATAGAATATTTTTGCCGATTCCATGCCAGTCACGTGAAAAAGTGTATGTCAGGGAAACGGGCAGATAGTTTGGTACCAGACTGAAGGAGCATCAGAAAGACGTGGAAGCTAACCAGAAGGGAGCATACACCAGATCCACAAAGAAAGAGTCTCAAACGGAACTAAGCAAGAGTGCTATTACAGACCATGTTAACCAGCAGAACCACAAAATAGACTGGGAGGGAGCTAGAGTGATACAGGGAGAGCGAATGGACGACGAGAACCATCAAGGATTGGCGGGTTTAACCTCCTGACATGCGCGGGAAGTCATTTTGATGATGCCAACAGCAGTTGGCGAATCTGTCAATGAAGGTAAAATATAGCATTGTTGAAAAAGAAATATGAACCAAAAAAAAAGAAAACTTCATTACTTGATTGATGAGTTTGCGTGCATGACACCAGTAAAAGATAGTCACAAGAAAATGCATATTGTAACAGCTGGCCGTACTTGGTCTCAATCAATCCCAATAAAGAAATTTGCAAATGATGAGATGTCCAGAGGTTTAAACAGGCTTATTCATTTCTTTCTTGGAATATTGATACTATATACTATATATAACGTACGATAGTTTAAAAGTGTACGTCAAACATTGCATGTCACAAAATGATCACTGTATAGATCATGCAACATGTGGAAGTTAATTTTCCAAATAAATCAATTTATGATACACAAGCATTCATCAGCAAAATGACTTCTTTTCTTTATATTGGTTTGATATAATTCTCTATTGTGAATCATTAGACAGTCTTTCTTTAAAAATCTTCATCCCAACTTATATGGCTCACATATAATATACTCATTATAAAAGTATGCCATATATGTACAAGTACGGTATTTCTAACATGTGAGAACATTTAATTACAAAACTCCATTCGATAGATACATGTGCAATTAACATATGACCCATAAGCTTGAATTAAAATATGGCCTATCAGGTTGAAAGTTTGAGTTACCAAGTGAATCTTTAGAGCAAGATAGTGATTTGCACTTTAGAACAATGCAAAACCATCATATCATTGATCCAAATACAAAACTACGCACGACTCCATTGTAAAGTTCTTCAACTGATACATAAAGTGCTGAAGCCTTTACACCGTCAAAAGGCTATATACAAATCAGTTGAATGGAAAGACACTATTCAATTGTTGCAGAAATTGTTGTTTTGGTTATTAATGATTTATAACAATTTATATCTAAACCTTGGTTTTCATTGTATAACAATACAACGTTCTTTTTCAACATACAGCTGACTCGTTTTTTATCATCTGTTCGTAGTCTTTTCCATACCTGGAAGTAGTGTGTAGCTATAACTCTGCTAAATCTCTGATATTGGAGGTATAGGAGGAGACATATGTCAGTCACATGCATCACACAGTTGTATGTCAATGTGAACTGAAAACTTGAACTACAGAATTGCTAATGATTATTTTTTGTATTTCCAAAATACAACATTTTAATTGAAGTATTTCATTTCATTTTATGCTTATAGTTTAAATAATCTTAAGGCTGTATCATGAGTCAATTGATACATTGTAGTCTAACCTGGCATAAGAAAACACTGTTATCCATGAATATCCAAATCTGCATCATCTAGTTCATTTTACATGTATATGATTTTAATGTTCATTCTAATTACTTAAAAATGGAGATGATAATAAAAGTAATTAATATAAGTAATTGGTTTCAGTAATAAACTTGTGGTAGCATGTGAGTCTGTTATTTGTTACATATCTACAATAAGACAGTATCCAAACATTGAGACCTTTTGCTCAAATGGTCATGTCTGTTTAGTTGGAGAATACAGTCAATAGGCATTGATCAGGAGAGTTGCCAGCTCAAGCGTTGCCATCCTTGTTCAATAACTGCTCACCCCTGTTCCTAATGTGGAAGTGTGATAAAGGCTAGTGTTTAAGTCCATGCTCTGGTGAATAATATATTAATTGAATAATACTGTAATATTGATTTTATTGAACTAATTGGTAAAATATTAATCACACAACAGCTCAAAGTAATATAAACAAGTTGTAATTATTTCTACCTATAGGTACATTGTACGAGACAAAAAACAAAAAATGCTATACATGTATCACAGGGAAAGTTCATTCATCTGGTATTATTTCTTCCCATTGAAGAACTTGAAGATTCTTGAAAATTATAACTTGATACACTAATGACTGTCGCAAAGGCATCTAGAGCTCCTGCTTTCTATACCTCACAATACTGATCTATTGCCAAGTCTTGTTTGAGTAGTAAGGCGGGTACATTGACTTTATATGACTATAGTATCTTAAGTTTTTACTTCATTTTAGAAAATACTAGCATGCTCTAGACAAGTTAGACTGCCCACTTGCTTGGACCTGGTAAACGTTTGGCAGGCCTTGAAAAATGTGGATGACGCCTCCCTGGAGCGGAAATAATGTTTCCCATCAGTAAATATATTCTAGATAGGCACTTAAAAAATAACCCGTACCATGCACATAAAATTTAAAGTCAGCCTGTCCTAATAAAAGGGCAGGTCTAATTCATTTTTATTTGTCTTTCCCCGTTAAAAAATAACTGCACATGTTATTTATAAACAATAAATGATAAATAAGAATAACTAAACAATTTGACAGCAACCATGCAATGCTCAACTAAAAAGGACATCAGGGCAGTCAGTATTTGTTTTTGAAACTAATTCATGCACAGAATTCATGAAAAAAATGAATGACTAAATTCTAATTAAAAATTCTTTTGGTATCACTGAATTGATGGAAATACTCATTTCTGATTGGTTCAGAGCTATGAAAGATGTAATTACCTATATATCCATGTAACTTTGTGAATGAAAGACAATTACTCTTTATATATCATAGTAAGTTTGATTTTGGAACAGGAAATCAGGAAAAGAGTCTCTTCTGATAGCTAATAATGACCTCTACCAATGTGATATTGTTTTTCTTGTTATACTCACGTACTAATTAGGTGAACACACCCTCATGTATACGTGCCTTGGGTTTGCTGACCTCTGTAGGACACAAGCTAGGCGTGTGCCACGGTCTGAAGCCGTCGATACCAGTACCAGTGCGAAGTCCTCCCTGTGTGGAGGCCGTCAATCTGGTGCCTGGGAGAGGCCCCTGTGCGACCGTAGTGTGGGCCCAAGTCTCACTGGTGACAAACACAACGAGAGGCAGGCGTTGTGAGCGCCTCGATGAGTACCACGAGCCGTGTACGAGTCCAAAAGCTTACACTAGAATATAAAATCCATACATATCAGTTACCATAAGCAAAACACACGAAAAAAATCAAATCATCTCGTATGTTGAGCAAATTGATTTCTTGAATCTCCCCTTGGGCCTTTGGACATCCGAACATGATTCTGAGGCTTGCAGATTAACACCTAGAACTAGAATGTATGACTATAATGGAACACTCAAATCAAATAACACCTAAATTCTATTAACTATATAGCTGCACACATCAAATTCTATTTCAAAATAGAAATTTAAATGTACATTTATTGATCCTTTTATTTTATTGAAATGAATATTATCATAGACATAAATGGCCATATAAATTTTGTAAACTCGAGTGAAACAATGTATTGTTTATATAGGTTGCCATTTTTTTTTAGAAATTGCAATAATTTGAATGGTTTTCAAAAGCTTCAGACAACTAAATTTATTATGTACATATGTATTTGAACGTGTTGTGAATAACTTTCAATAATACTTTCATTAGCTCAGCATTTTTAGTTTCATTTTATCAGTTTTTTTATATATAATTAATTATATAATCATATTTAATTATTTGATTGTTTAGTAACTGACGATGTGTGAAAACACATACAATGTAGTGTTCTTGTCGTTGGTACCATTTAATAAAATATTTATCAGTTTTGTCAAAATCACTTTCATGTATGTTTTTGTGAAATTGAATTTTATTTCATTTTAAAATTTTAACAACCATATTGATATTGGCACACTAAATACAAGCATAAATCTTTATGAATACATTATAATTTTATGATATCTAGAGCAAAAACAATTGGGTCTACATGTACATATGAAATGTAACTCAAACACAGCAAATTTTAATATCGATACGACTTTATTTGTCACAAAATATTTATTTCCAGTGTTTAAAGTTTAAGTTTTAAATAAGTCTATAAAAAGTGTTACTGTCAAGTAACCTTCCCTGATAAATTATCGGGTACTAACATTAATGAAACTTAGTTTCAATTACTTCAAAGTAATTACACAGAAGCCTATTTGAAAATGCCTAAACATAATGTACAAACACAAAATAAAAATTATAAATAAATATGTCAATCAATTCCATTAGGACTTAGCAAGTCGTTAATATCAAATTGTGGTAATTATTCACATTTTGTAACAATGGGTATATTGCTTTGTAGCTTTATGTTGCATAAACAGAGCCCATGTTATATTTTAATATACATAGATAACAACGAAACAAAACACATTGTATTCTTTGAATACACACACTTAAGAAAGCAATAGCAGTACAGACTGAAATCATCACAGGATTTTCATTTTTCCTGATTTTTCCCCGATTCATTCAGTTCAAATTTTTCCTGATTCTACGAACCAAAAAAGAACATAAAAACCATGAAAAAGATAGGTTATTATTTTTTGGAAGTCCCTAACCACCCCTTATAGCTGCACCTACTTCACCAAATTCAGTGTATGATGTTTCTGTACAGACCTAAACTAAAAGTTGGAATAATAGTACATTGTATGTACTGTTGAAATCAATCTTAGTGTGTCTCACTATACAGAGATCACAGACTGAAGAAGAAGTATTCCATAAAATAAAACAATTAATTCTTTTCTCTCACAAAATCTAATTAACTAATGTTCCCTCTATTTTCACCCCCAAAATCAAATTTCCTGATTTTTCGCTGCAGGGAATTTTTTCTGCCAATTTTCCCTCATCCGTGGATACCCTGTCATAATCACAGCCTCTACTTCTATTTGTGATTAGATGAAACATTAATTAGGGCAGAAAATAACAACTTTATTATTCTAGATTAAACATGTGTATGAAAATAAAAGATACTATTAAAGCAATAACCATCTAATTCTATAAAAAATAATATGCAAATATAAAAGGAATAGATCTGTGATCATCCAGAAATTTTTAAAATTCATCCCACTTTGTGAGATTCACATCATATAATGTCAAAACATGTGGATAAAACATGTAAAGGGCACAACATAAGTTAAACTACCTTTTAATTGTAGCGTTTACATAAAACATATAATAATGAAATATCTATCACTTTTAATCATAATGGAATGAAATGAAAACATAAACACCGACAATGTTTTCAGTGTTTAGTTTAGTTGACATTTCAAGCCACAAAAGATTCATAGACCTAAATATGGGAAAATATGTGAAATGATTTACAAATGTTCAAGTTAGCTACACAATATGTATTATAATCAGTGCGCATTAACAATTTGTTTGTTGAATCTGAATATATTTATTGTTGCATTTCTAGCATAAGCATTCATCATGGAGTAACAAACCTTTACATAGACTTATCTTGTACATTTGAGTATATATTTTTTTCTCTTTCTGCAGGAATGTTTCAAGAATATAATCGTCTTCAACTAGATCTAGATATGCATCAATAAGTTTGCAAGATCATGGTAAAGCTGTTTGTAGGTACACTGTAACACAGCAACAATGTAACACATTTTGTCATGCATTTTAAAAAATGTATGAATAGAATAATAAATGTGGAGTAAGTTGGTCCCAATGGTAATCTCAAACTTGTTCGTTGTACAATATCTACACAGAGAACATATTGAAATTGCTCTCTCATTCTGAAAGTGAAATAAAAAATAAAAATATCACTCATTACTCACAACTAAATCTGTAACAAAACCTTCAAATTTATCACATCAATGATTGCAAACATTCTCCTAAATATTAATTATTCAATATAACAAAAAAAAAACATAATTATATCACATGATTATTTTTGTAGTTATTTGGTCCTTGCATAAAATGCACCACTGCATATAAATCCAGTCGCATTTGTGCAAAGTTAACAATATTCATGACAACAAAGAGTTATGCATAATAGCAGTTGCATAGCTCTTACGAATTGTTCTTTCTATTACAGGTGAAATTGCAATTGCAAGGGAATTTTGTACATACATGTACCAAAAATCTTCTATTCATGGCCTGGTATAATTAATAGCATACTTTTTTCTATTCTACTTGAGGGGAGGCATTTATTACAGGTAGGCGTTTAATGGAGGTAGGCAGTTCATAACATATGTAAGACATAGCATTTTTGTTTCCACAGGTGCATGATTATTTAGGTACTTTACACAATGCAACCTTTTTATAATACATTATAAAATCGAAACAGACACGTACATTGATCATTAAATGCTTTTACAAGAGGTTGAGGGGTCGCATTTATTAGAGGTAGGCCTCTAACAGAATACCTGCCAGCTCAGGGGGGCGTTTAATAGAGGTAGGCTCCTATTAGAGATAGGCCATTATTAGAAGATTTATGGTACTCAAAACTCAGCTTGTGTTTGTAGTATGGCCCAGCTATTGTCTCACTTTTTAGTCACTATTGTTTGCTAATAATTGTGAAAGGTCCTTAACATTCTCCTATTAAATCTATAAGAATGAGATGTGTAGATATCCAATATATTCTAATCCTCAAAATCAGACATCATATAAAGTCTTATAATATAGAGGTATTTCCGATGCCTCTAAGCAGACCTATCAATGAATAATCTGAAGTAAGTTATGAAAAGTTCAATAGTCTTTGGGTGTACGGAACTGATTGTTTATGGAAATTAGATTATATTAAAGTACAATGTAGGCTGCATTTGTGAAATTTGAAATCGGTGGGATTTGTCAATGAGTTTCTTATAGGTATTTATGCGTAAGACCCATTTGATGGTTTTTGATCTGTTATATTTTCATTATTGTTTGAAACTGTTGTAACATCTTTTAGTTCAGAATATCCAGGATCTTTCTCTTCAGGTTTGCTGCCAGTATCTAGAGACACATATCCTTCGCTTTTTCCACCTTCAACAGCATCATACATTGGATTGGCAATGCCGCTTGTATCAATAGCAAAGGCGTCTGTATCAGATATAGAATTCTAAAAAAAAAGAATATAATATTATAATCTATTAATTTCTTATATTGTTGGGCATATATCAATTAAGTATATTTATGTTCTGGGTCAATGTAGCAGATTTCATATTTACATGGTTTAGCTCGATCAGACACACACAAAATGAACACATATCTATTAATAGATAGGAGCAATACATTTGCATGAAAAAATACATTCTTGGCTGAAAGGGCCTAATTTTGGCCCCTTCAGTTTTCGGCCATTTACTATAAAATACTTGCTAATTATCATTTGAAATTGCATCACATACATTCTATATAGTCAACCACCGAAAACTGAAGAGGCCGAAATTGGTCTGGTTTACCCTGTACAAAATCTTTCAACATTAACTTTCTCAAATTTGGAATAATTAAAATTAAATAAACTTTTTTGCTTGAATTTGAATTTAACATATCAAATTTACAAAGCTGATGATGTTTTTCATAACCTATTTCTTGGAGACACAGACGCTAACGTGGATGTCAACTGAAGAAAACCTAATATAACAGTCTCCCACTGGAATAAGGGAGATTTAATTGGATAGTACTTTATGACCAATCATTTCTATTCTTTAACTCAAAGATTAAAAAGCTTACCACGATAACTGGTGATCTGTTGGTTTCATACTTTGCTGCTCCGCCTGCGCTGCCACTTCTATATTCAGCTCGGCCTGAGGGACCATCTTTACTCCAAAAGCTCTTTAACTTCCCACTGCAAATGAACAATTAATCATATCGATGACATTATGTTCTTTTAAACTTTGTATTATGTGACACACTGTTTGAACTTGTAACACAATTTTCACTCCTGAATTCATAGATTTGATCATTTCTAAAATGGAAACCGTCATTCTGATTGATGTTCAATAATAAGTTGCTATACATTCATGGACAATAATACTTACGTTCGCATCATGTATAATGTAATGAGGACCATAGCAAGAAGAATCAGCACAACAATCATGATCGGAATTGCAATAGCAACTGCTCCTGAAGTTATAATAAGATTTAATAGAATGTTTTATAACTCACCAACATAAATATATATTACATTGTGCCATATATCTTGCAAAACTATCATAAACATTGAGTTAAAGTAATTGTAATCAGTGATTAGAATACTTGATATGCTATTATTAAAGGTTACACAAGTTTCTGACCAATTTCATTTTGAAAAAGTCACAACTATAATTATATGTATTTTCTACCATAAAAATGATTGAAAAAATATAATATATTCCCCGTCCACACTGTTATGACTGCATACAATGGTATACGACGTGACGTCATGGGGGTGTGGACACTACTACGACTAAGATTCAATCAATATCTGTCACGTCAGAGGCCGTCGTTACGACTGAGCATGTTCAGTTATAGTCGGGTGTAGTACCATACAGGCACTTAATTGTTGCTTAGGTGTGGACACCCATGCGACGTGACGGATCGTCTTGGCATCGTTTAGTCATTTAGAGTGTCATAATGCATACTGGTTCCAGTTTAGTTTATGAGACAGTCACCAGGATCGCGGCAGGGTTAAGATGAATCATCGAAGCAGTGTGGACAGTCACTGTTGTGACACTTTTACGAGTTTTCAATACGACGCCCTATGACAGTCGCATCGTATATAGTACAGTATAGTCAGGAGTGGTATGGACGGGGCTTAAGAGATCACAATCTACACTGCTACACATGTGTGCATAATATTGCATATTATGTCTGAATACTTTTTAAGTTATAAAGTCAATATAAAAGTATGCAGCACAAACATGCACATAATTAAATGAGAAAATTTTGTATTAGAACTTTATTGGCAAACCAGAGAGCATTTCCTTTGTAAAAGAATGTAAGAAAAATCAAAATCTAGATTATGTTACCAAAGGGTAAAATAGTTATAACTATTATACCAAACACTATAGATTGAATTTCTACTTTACTAAACTGCAAAAATCAGCACAGGTTTCAGTTAATATACTTTAACATTTAAAAGCATCAATTAAATTCGAATTATTAATAGCTAAGCAATCTAGTCTTTGCTGTTTAGATTCATATCTGGATTTTTTTCAGCATTACACTGTATAGTAGGGTCCTCAAGGGTACTTGTCTTTGAGGAGAATATGACCATTACTTGAGTACAAGTCTTAGTCTTGTACACGAGGATGAAGTAAGATTTGTGCTCATTATATCAAACTCTTAAAGAATGCTCTGTATATTTAACTGCATGCCTCAATGTTTGTAGGGGTATGCTATCAGACTTCCTGTAGATGGCTTTGGCCCAACCAGGTTAGAGCATTTTTGTTGCTGTTTGATCGCTTTTGAAAGTTTGCAAGTGGCACGATTTGTCTCACTTTTTAATTTGTTTGAGTCTTCATGAGTCTTGCTTGTCCATAATAAGAATATCAGCATAAGTTGTCTAACAGGTGGCTGTAATTATTTCATTGTTGTACTACTTTTCTAATACACATTGTACAGTGTGTCCATCTTCAGAAAGAATCCCCTCAAGTTATTGATATCACAAATTGTTAAAAAGTATAGGGTTCTGGTTAAAATAAGCATTTGCGCTAGTGAAATATTCAAACATCCACATAACACCTAGGGCTACACATATTCTTTCACATTCACAACTTTTTAATGTTGATATTAATAAGACTGTATGTACATGTATGTTTCATTCTAAGTGAGAAGAATGTTATGGTGTTATATATTCATAAAACTATTATTGCAAATGTTGACATACTCTTTGATGTTGTATTAGTAACTAATAATGCTGATTTATTTGAAAAAATATCAGCAGTAGTAAAATCAGAGGAAATTGTTGTTTTTGCAGATGTGCTTGCACTCGAAACACTCATACTTGATGCACTTGTACTTGATTTACTTGTGCTTGATGTGCTTGTAATTGTTGAACCTGTGAATGAAGATATTGGACTGGATTTTACTGCAGTGTAACCAACCTATGATTATAGTTATCTATTATTCATCTATTTCATTAATGAAGTAATATAACAGTACAGTATTGAAAGAGTAGCTAGATTAAAGTTCCATTTGGGCATGAACCTTAAGGGTTATGTTAAGCCCTCACCTTACATGACAAATGATTATAGTTTTATTAGTAACATTTCTAGACTATGAACTATGCTTGCGAATCAAATAACTTTCCTCCATACAATCCATCAGTTTGGTGAACTTATTATACCGCTACATGCATCCACAATTTGTTGGCTTAAATGTATGTGAATGATATACTAATAGAATAGAACAATAAATATAAAGTTTTAAAAATAAAAGACTTACTGGTGGGCCTACTTGTTTGAGGAGAACTTTTTGACGTGGGAACTGGCTGAGGGGTGGTTGACTTTGTGGCTGGGGTAGTCGTTGGCTTCATAGATGCTGTTGTTGTTGTGACTTTGCTGTCGCAGAGAGAGCCTTCATAGTCTAGATACATACATAAAAGCATGGATTCCTAAAGGAAGCTTCACGATTGATATAGCATTATGAAGGCAAACTATAAAAACAATTACATGTTCGTTTATCATTCGACAGTTAATTCAGCCATTTGGTATTTCAGTTTAGTTCCCAATAATATTACGAAAGTTGTGTCATTAAATAGCCTGTATGTTCTACACTAAAATGAAATATGTAGACATAATTTGAATCATCAATTATGTCAGAGCAATCTTGAGACAGGCAATTATTGATACAGTACCTTTTGGACACTTGCAGGTGTACTGATTTGTCTCATTTCGCACACAAAATCCTCCATTTTTGCATCCTTCACAGACCAATGGTTCAGCACGGACAACATAATTTATTTTGTCTGAAAGAAATCATTGATATATAGAAACTGTGTTGCGTTGAGTATTTTCTGGAAATGTTCAAAACTTTGGAATGATATATATGTATAAAACTACCTGTATATATACAAAAACATTGGTCACAAAATACATTTGAATCTATCGGTATCTTAGGCTTTGTGCTTTTGTTAAACAAATAACAATACCAACATGTTAATGAAATGTAACTTCCATTCCATTATTGTCAGTAGCAAAGTTAAGATTGTTGTGCATTTCAAAATTCTTATAAGTCATATACCATACCAAGATCACAGTATCGGCCACTCGATGGGTTTCCCGGAACTTCTGTTCCATCAGGACACAAGCACTGAGCACCAAGAGGCATGTTCACACACAATGCATTGCAATTTTCAGCGGCACATGCATTGTTGGGGAAATTCTGATCTATAAAGTGTATATGAAATAGTATTTTAAAGTAGAGAGCACATTCAAGATATCATACCAAAAATCAATGGAACATGCATGTAGAATTATTAGTTAAAAATAAGGATGATAATCTTATGCATTCTTTGTCTACTAATGTAAAATACCTACTGTTGGGTAATGGATATCTGAGATCATGTAAGAATTTCACGCTTTCTGCCACTGCTCCTTTCCACACAGTTTCGTTGACACCATGACCAAATTTGTTCTGACGCAGAATGTTACTATTTCCATTTGACTGTACTACACCAAAATACAGCGAGTCTTCAAACACATCCAGTGTCAACAGTTTACTTCCTATGGATAAATCTTTTGTTATAAAAAATTGCTCATAAATTAATTAATGATAATAAGGAAACCACACGTCTTAGTTGAACTACATGTATCTATCTTGCAAATTAGAAATTATTTCTTAATGCAAACTTTTCAGCAAATCAAAATCTGGTATCATACATGATTTGAATACATGTATTTGCATAGTATTCTTTGACACCTTTGCTTTCATATATTATTACCTTTGATTCTTAGAGCAAGAGCTCTGTCTGAACCATCATGATTCACTGTTTCTACTAGGCTCTCAATCTGATCAAGCCAGAAAAGGCGACCTGAAGAAGGAAAAATATATGAAATATATCAAAAATAAACATATTTGTTATTATACTACTTCATGTATACAGTACTTGTGTACGGAGTGCAATGCTCCATGCTAGTGAGACATGGCCCTTAACCAAGCCAAACTTTCAACGTTTGCAACGCAATGACAGGGCAATGATCAGACAGATCTGCAATGTGAAGCCGGAGAACGTCGCCACCACCAGTTCAAGTGAGCTTTTGAAGCTTCTCGGCCTTGAGGACCTTGACCTCATTCTGAAGGAGAGAAGAAGTACGGTCAAAAAGCAATCAAGACAGCATGGGACATGAAATACTTCATGGAAGCAGGTGACTGAGAGGGATATGAGGGACTGGGGACTCTCAAAAACCGATCCTCATGAGAAAACCACATGGAGATCCGGTGTACGAACAGCCATGCGTGTAGCTAGCCAGCTACCTGGAAGGGGGTCCACTGAAGTGGACGTTACCCCAGCACCTGCACGTTAATCAAAACACCGATGATGATGATGATGATATCAAATATAAAATAGACTACATCTTGAGAAAATAATTTTACAATAATAAACTTTGATTTATTACATGCACTCCTTATATTACAAGATGCATTATTATACATAAACAGGGTATACCATATACGACCATCAAAGTGCCCACACTCGTGTAACAGCCCTCCCCCCTCTTTTTCTTAAATGTCTTTAAGAATTAAGTAGTAACTGCACTCTTGTGTAACAGCCCACCCCCCAGTTTGATAAAATTTTAATTTAACGGCCCTGGGCGCTTGGATGGTCGTATACGATATTTTTATGATTACACTAATACTCTTATAAGTAAACCCAGAAGTTCTTGCCTCGGCTAATAAAAATGGCTATTGTAAACTGACAGTGGTTGATATTTTTCTTTGGGGTTTATTTCTATTTGATATGCTTCAGACATACAAATTGCATTAGTGCACTTACCATTCATGTAGTAGTCAATGGTAAGTCCTGATGGACTCTGCAGGTTGGTGAGTACATCTTGTACATCTGTTCCATCAAGGTAAGCAGAACGGATAGAGCCATAAAGTCCACCACTCTCCATCCTCTCAATCCAGAACACTTTTCTGTTATAAAACAAATATTTGAAATGATTCAGTATTGGAGTTGTATAGTTGTCAACTGTAAAATAAGAAAATCCGAGTTTAAGAACCAGATATTGATAGGGGATAAATTTTAAACACGTCAAAATGTTATACTTTTATGTATCTCTAGTACTATATTTGTGACAAAATGCACACAATCTACGTAATTAATACACTGTAATGTAAAAAACTGTATTGATCTTGGCATTGTTTATCAGATGCCACTTTAGTTTATGAAACACACGACAAACCGTCGTAGTGGTGTGGACAGGCACCGTCATAACTAGAAAGTTTTACAATTTTTCTATACATCGCACTACGCCCAACGCATTCCATACCGTCGCATGTACATGTAGTTGTAGCGGTCTGGATGTAGCTTTAGTAAAATACAGTGAACCTGTTAATGTGGGACACAGATGACGATAAAAGCAAACCAAAAGACTTAATTTCCACTATCTTTCCACTACCTTAGCCATATACAGTAGGATATTCCATGTATTAAAGGCCATATTTCTGATCATGCTCATCATTTATCAAAAATTTCCTTCAAATGTCCAGATCATTCAAAAAACATTTTCTGTCTGATCTATCAATATTTGATCCACGCCAACCTGCCACAATCTTGAATATTTGACATTGGATACGTGGAACAGTCAGACATTGTGGATATCAAATATTAGAATAATGACAGCTCTAATCATTAATATGGTTCTTCACTTAAAAGAATATATCTGAAAAGAAAAAGTGTGCTCAGTATACCTTAGAATTGGGTTTACAGCAATGGACGTGGGTAAACCGACTGTCTTGACCACGGTGCGTACAAAGTTTCCATCTGCTCGACTCATGTAAATCCTTTTGGCTCTTGTATCAGAAAAGTAGATGTTTCTGAAGGCAAGATATCAAGAATTGGATGTTACACTCTTAATTATAAATCAGGGTACATAGTGTGTACTACATATGTAAAATATGTTAATGAAAAGCTAGTAGTTTGGATTGAGGTTTCAACCAATCCTTGAAGAGGTAAACGATCTCACGATTGACCATCATGCGTAGTGCACATTCTCAGCATAGTCACAGAAGAGACGGAAACTTTCAATGAATATATCATTCATGATGAGGAAATGTGTAACACTGTATATATTTCATTACATGTATAATATTTCATCTTTCTTCTAATATCGTCTTCTGTGAAAAAAGTGATTAATGAAGAAGAGCTGCAGCTAAGTTGCTAATCAACATGTCTACTTCAAATATTAGATTTGCTAAAAATTGACATCTTTAGTCAAAACTACACTAAATGAACCAACAGTTTTTGACTGGTGTTTAGAGTCTCATAATACAACAATTAATACAAGGTAGGACTTCTGATACTCTCTTATCATATGTAATACCATATACTGAATGTATACTTACTTGCTATACCAGTCATAAGCAATGCCCCTAGGTTCTGATAAATTTGGTATCTCCAAATCTTGGGTATCGGAATAGCCCAAAGTTGACCTAGGTATCTTTGCTCTCTTTACCTGAAAAGAAAAGCCATTGATAAACTTTTTTTGAATAATGTTATTGTGACATGGAAATACTCAACAATCTCAAGTGTATACTGGGATAATATCAATACCCATACCTAAAGTAGCATTTTGAGATAATATAGGCTCTTTATAACTTGGTACAAATACAATATCATTAAGATGGTAAAATATTCAAAAGCTTACTTTTTTATCAGCAACGTCAACCCACCACACCATCTGTGACTTAGGATCTAATGTTAAATCAGAAATTGACTTCTCTTCCACAACCATTGCACCAACCTACAAGGTTAACAATTCAAAATCATTCAATGTTTCAAAAGTAAGTTCCAAAACTTCCATAATTTCCAAATATTTTCAGGCAATAACGGGAGTATCAAGTGAGTGGGATTCCTCAAGACTTTGAAACTAGGACTATCCTCAGTAGTGTTAGTAATATAGGGTGGACAAACCTCTCCTTTGTATTGGGAGTGGGTTCCTATTACACTATCTTCTAGTTACTCCTCTCTGAGCAGGTAATGTGTAGCCACGGCTATCACTTACAGGGGAAACCAGCTTTCAGTGGCGTCTGCTGCTTGTGTCTGGGGTGTCCGTTCTACGACTGGTGGGCTAGTCTCCGGCCATTACAACACACTGATCAGTAGCTTGTTACTCGTGTGGCATACTGGCAGTGCTTGCTAACTTCGAAGAGAAGTCTCTCTCTCATGGCCAGGATTGTGTGGGGCCTAGTGATATGATCACAGGCATGTGAACATGACCCATGAAAGTAGTATTAAATAATAGAAGTCATAGGTGTGCACACTGATGATGCAAGGAGACTTTCCAAATCATTAAATCACATATAAAAAGGCTACATATACAGCATACCGGCATATATGCCAAATTTCACAAAGTTGCGATATTATGAGGTGCTGGCAGAGTTAATATGCAACTGAAGTTCTAACAATCTTTCAACTGTTTGGAAGTATGGACATGCTGTCGTAAAAAAACCCACACAAAACAATCCTTGTTAGTTGTACTGTGTAAAAACCAAAAACCAAACAAACAAGTAAACAATGCTTGTTAGATGTGCTGTGCCGAGTGTGATGACATATACTGTAATCCAATATATATACGGTATAATTTTATAAAAATTCAACTGAATTGTCATCTCATGGATTTTGCTCGGTACTTGAGATGATGTTATTATTTTGGTCTTACAACCAAGGGGTTGTATGTTTAAGTCCCGTCAGCGCCACTTGATATAGTAAAAATGCAAGATGATCTTCAGCTATGTCATTATAATGGTATGAACAAGTTTGACATAGAGAACTGAGACAGATGAATTGCATAGATTGTCATAATTCAGTATAGTCTTACTTGGTACTTTGTATCACTAAAAATTGCAATTTTTCAAACTGCTCTACAGGTGAGCTGCCCATTGAATCAGAGATGTTAAAAAGATGGCACGGATATTCTCTATCTGACAATATAGTCAAAACATTTGTGGGTGGTCTACGGCCATGGCTTTGCTAGTCATTGTAAGAAAAGATCTTTAGGGACTAGTCATTAAAAATGTTCGATAGGGTTGGTGTTTTTCAAATCATACCCTGTTCAAAGGAGCTGTTCCATACCCTGTTCAAAGAAGGAGAAGTTATGTTTACTGCTATAATTTCCGAACAATATACCACACATAACCACAAATAATTCTTTTAAAATCCCGCCTATAACGGATGCCCTGGCTCCCCTCGTCTTTGTACTGTTACTTACCCTTACCTATTATATATGATAATGAGCATGGTATAGTGTTTGTAAATCATTGTAGTATACATACTCGATACCCCCTCTCCCTTCTCATGATGCTGGGGCCTATGGTTCTAGCAGTATACACACCGTAAGCGCTTATACTTCACTGTGCATACAGGTGCATGAATAAATATGTGATATGTGAAGAGAGAGAACTTTCATACTATACCTTTAATATTAAGCCATGGCATAGTTGAACATCCTATCTATTATAAGTTAATGATTTAAATATATTATTTTGTTAAACGACAAAAAATATCTATTGAATAATAATATTTATTATATATCATGTTATGAAACTAACCTCCGATGCAGATGAAGATGTGGGGAAGAAAAACTGATTTATGTTTGAGCCGATAGCAGCTATTAACCTCCTCACATGACCTTCTGGAAAAGAGATATCAAATGTCAATTGAAAATAGTCTCTAATGACTTATATTACATATAATAAGAATAGTGTATATCACAGACTTGGGGTCAAATTAATGCCCTCAACATCTGAAAGTTCTATGTCTATGTGGTTTGTATAAGTTAAATTTGGTATATGGTATGTGGTATGATTGAAGAGAATTATGAAGATCTCAACATTTCAAGCATGAGGAAATCCAACCATTTTGCCTACCATAGGAAGGGGCACTTTGGCTTCCTTCTATAATCTCACCCCTGCTCGGTCGCTACATGCTCACTGGCAAATGTGAACCGCGCCTTACAAAAAGCTTCTTAAGCCCTTGTCATTATGGACTCAGGCTGAGAACATTCTCCCACGGGTTTTTAAAGATACATTTCTGGATGTCTTTAACTTTCTCCAGGCAGTACTGCATCTGGTCGCGATGGTGAGTTTGCATCCTCCTGAGCATAACATATCTCCAAGATAGCAGAAGCTGGGCTCTAATCAAGCATGGAACCATCCACATCTACCTGGGTGTCTGGTCTACAGTCAATGGGACAAGCTTCACTTCGACATCTTAGACATGTGCCAGTCTGTGTTAGCCACAAGCCTCCAATTTATACCACTGCATAGCTTGAGGACCCACAGCTTGCACTGCAAGCAGGCGATGGCATTAACACCTACACCACTACAACACTGGCACTCATGAGCTTGCCGGAGGCTTTGAGAACGTCAAGTTCAACACAAACACCATTATCTTTGCCTTCTTCATGTTGACTCTAGGACCTTTTTGATCTATGTTTTTCCTTCCAAGCTTTCAGCTTAGCGATACACTCATCCTCTGAGTCAACGATGACCACCAGTTCATCCGTGTAATTTTCCATAATAATCTGTTGTATAATTTGAATTGGACATGTAATTGAAACAAAAAATGAGGTGGTAATTGTAATCTAGATTAAATTTTGCAGTTGATCCCAAATCTGGTACATACTATACAATAGAATAAGAAGAGACTACATAATATTGCAAATAGCCAGCCCAGATGGCCTGATATCAATTAACACGATTCTCGTAGGCTATGAAATGTGAAATAGTTGATCTTGTTTTAGGCATTATTGTTTCCCTAATCTTGTTTGACGACGTTAAGAATATTACATTGTCATGCTTATTGATACACAACTCATGAAAATGTACACTATCAATCATCACATGTCTCATAATCTAAACAATAGTATGGGGAGTTTATTTAAATTACAAACCTACAAGTTATTTTGAGCATATTTCAATTTCTTTTCATTTGGCTTATACCTGCCGTGTCAGTGCAACTTCACTGTGTGAAACAAACTAGAGTGTACTCAAAGTATCATAGGACTTTTCAAATCAGATGAATACATAATGCTTTTGACGTTATAACAACGATTGGGTGTGAACTGAGAGTTCAGAGACTATACTAAACCTTATTGCCAGGTCAGCATTTATACAGACACAATACAAGCTCAATATTTTCAATTACCATGAGTATTGCAAGATCTTCCTCCAGTAATATTTGCATCTTTGTCAAAGCCATTGTAACACTGGCATGTGTAGGTGCCTTTTTCATTAATGCATTTCTGAGAGCAGTAGTGACCCCAGTGAGCACATTCATCCAAATCTAAAAAAGAAAATTCTATATAATACTCAAATCTACTGATGTCAGAGACATTGAGAGTAAAAAACGCTTACAATGACTGCAAAATTCTTATAAAAACTGATAAGAAAAACAACGGATATTTTCAAAATGATTCTACATACTACATGTGTTAATATTAATTACGAGAATTCAATTCATTCAGATTCATTGACTGTAAATGACTATATCAAAAATCTCCACTACATGTATGTGTACCAGTATTTCACATGTATTATGCCATCGATGTGATGTTCCCGGACTAGTTTACCTTCACAGTAAGCATGGTGACTTAGTGATGGTTTATAACCCTCATCACAGTAACAAGCAAAGCCGCGACCATCCAAGTCTAGACATTTCTGGCTACATGAGATGTTAGCCTTCGCCGAGTTACATTCTGCTAGTACATCTCTATCTGAAAACAGCCATGATTCTTTCAAATTAATAATTAATTATTAAAAATAATATTTATTTTCACAGAATGTAAGTTTGTATTGGGTTCCATTATATAAACATACTGAAATGTTCCAGGACTACCTTTAGGCACCAGTCATGTTTGGTCTTTGAGATGGTTTTTCGCTCTTATCACAGTAGCTTCGTCGGGCCTAATGAAATGATCCTCTCACTGGGTCACATGACCAGATGTTGGTGGTCATGTGACCCATTCTGCTAGTACATCTCTATCTGAAAACAGCCATGATTCTTTCGATAAGAAAAATTAATAATTAATTATTAATTTTAAGTAATACTTATTTTATTTATGATATGGCAAGGTCTATGTACGGATGGCAAATGAAGCATGTTCCAGTTGTAGATCACCACCTTGAGGTAATAGGTACCTTCAGCTATTTTGGTAACAATCTATACTGCAAAAGCTTGATTTGATCAGTATCATTACAAGATTCCAATGTTCAATTTAATGATTGCTACCAGTGGAAGATTAAACAGTGAAAACAAAACATCATGTTATACAATGATAAGTGTTGGGTTTTTAAAAAGAGGAGTGTATGAATTTGAACCGTTTTTCCACATTCTTGCTCTCAACTTTTACAAGCCAAGATTCAATTAATTACAGCAGAAACAAACATCTTTACCAAATATGTTTTTCAAATTAGCTCCAAAGTTAATGAAAATCAGGGATATTTTCTTTTCGTGCTAATTCACATTATTCAATTTGCAAAGGTATAGATTGATATACAAGCTTTCATAAAGTAAACCTGCATCTTCAGGACCTCAATGACAACAGAAGCAAAGTTATAATAGAAGTTTCCCTCCAGTACCAGGGAGGCATATAATTACTCATCAGCATGATGTTAGGTGATGTTGATTTGACTCAATTAGAGGTTTATGATGGATATTTCTTCACAGTTATGTTCACTATAAAAGACCCAAGGTAAAAACACATGTTACACTTACAACAACCAAACTCATCTGAGCCATCTCCACAATCATTTTTCCGACGAGAATCACACACTTGTGTCATATTCACGCATCTCTTGTTAGCACATTGGAACTCATCAGCTGTACAAGGTCTGGATTTTGCCTCACCTTAAAGGTACAATATATATACATGTATGTTCATGCAAAACAAAAGTAAAATACCAAAGGTTTTGAAATTAGCGGATTCTTTTTTAAAGTCTATTGGGATATATCACATAGCCTCTGTCCGGACTCAAACCCTGGACCACTACCACTGTGGTACCTATTCACCAAGCACTTCAGGTAGGCGCATTAGACCACTCGACCATCCTGACACAAATAAAAGCTTTTTAAAGTTATATTAGATATCAATAAATAGCTTATATAATACAACAGACACCCATTGTTCCTAGGAGTATGATGATCATTTTGTACATTACCTGGTAATAGTGTTTGGGACAAAATACAAGAATTAGAGCTTAGATATGGACGACATATCCCATTAAAGATAACATTAGCATCTATTCAGGTATAAAGGCCCTTGGGCCTAACATCAAACATGGGCTTAAGGTTTGAATTCAGGCCTATGGGCCTTTTACAGAGTTGAATAGAATTTTTCCCTAACAAATCTGGCTTTATTTTTGCAGAAAAATTTCAATGAAAGTAAATTTCCTGGGTTGCCGCTGCCGTTGTTCAAAATTCATCCATTTCTTATGATACAGGAGCAAAGAATAAACATATATTCATAAATAACATATGTTTATCCACGAATATTGTACAACCACAATGTAATGGATTATGCCCCATTTGAAATAATGTAAAGTGATTCAGACGGTGAGAGCTTCACCTAGTGGCAGGCTCGCGGCTGAACCGCAGAATCGCTACCCGAAGCTGTTTGTCGAATGAGTCCCCCAGTGGTTAATGGTGCCGCCACCACGGTGCCATGTGTGTATAAATTATACTCCATTCAAAAAGCACTGGATTATATTCAGCTGCAACTTCTTTCTGCTGCCATCAGAGTTTATGGATTGTAAGCCTAGGAGTCTGTAGTTTAGGAATATATAACACCTCAATTCCTTAATAATCTAATGCTTATTCATGGCTAAAATGGTGGAGGGAGTATGGTTCGAACTTATGCCCATAAGAGAATTTTTTTTTCAATCGAAAAATGCCTTAAAACAGCACTTTTTCAGATAAATGGCCAGGGGCTTTTATACTGGTATGTGAATATACGGGGTAGTTTGTTTTCTTTGTTTTTTTATATTTATAGTTGGATTTTATTTTCATAGTTTACATGCATTAAGTTATTCTATAAATGAAAATTTGAATTCAATTATTATGCAAGGAGATATGTACTTGATTTACATTGATAAATATTTGACAAAATTGCATTTACAATTTTTTGGTGGTTAAGTTTGGAAATAAGCACTAGTGCAAGGTAATAATGAGCTTACACAATGTTAAATCATTTTCATCAGATCCATCTCCACAATCATCAACATCATCACAAGTCAACCACTTATAGATGCATCTTGAATTTTGACACCTAAAACAGTAGAAAATACTACACTTGATTAGCCACAAATATAGAAAAAAGGACAGGACAATGTTGATTTACGCATATCAAATTCAACTGATTTCAAGTTTAAAAAAGCACTTCATATTCTTATGAAGGTGTTCACAGAGAAATTTGACTAATCGCATATTGAATTTATGTTACAAATCTCCGAAGAAGCATATGCATCATCGATGTACAAGATACATAGTAAAAATTCAAATGTCATGAACCTGAAGTAAAATGTGTCACTACACTCCACTTTTTTGCATTCCTCGGACGTCTCATCAGACCCATCGCCGCAGTCGTCTTCTCCATCACACACCCACAGCGTGTCAATACACACCTAAAATTCAATATATAATATATGAATACAGACTTTATTTCTTAA
The DNA here is from genome assembly GCA_019095985.1 of Streblospio benedicti. Lineage (NCBI taxonomy): Eukaryota > Metazoa > Annelida > Polychaeta > Spionida > Spionidae > Streblospio > Streblospio benedicti. The sequence continues at coordinate 20,862,459 of CM032662.1, forward strand.
TATCAATACTGTGATGAACTAGAGCATAAATTCAGCCTATGTAAGCCCTGACTCCCATTGTGTTTCTGTAGTTAGATACTCGATTCTAGCTTTATTGGAATAAGAATAGTGTTTGAATAGATCTAGTAAATCAAAATGCATTTCAAGGATCTAAATAAATCTAAATAATCATCTAAAAATAAGTATGGGAGAAACCCACATGGTTGTTGCATTCAAACTCGTTGGGTGGGCAATATGATCCATTGAATTGTGGCTTGCAGTCTGCTTCATCAGAGGCGTCATAGAGGCAGTCCCGCTCTCTGTCACACTTCCAGCTGTCCAAGATGCAATGGCCACTCTTACATTGCCACTCGTCTTCACCACACCCCGGATGGTCCTCTACAGGAAATACAAAATATTGGGTAGTATCCATAAAATACAACATCAGTATATCATCAAAATTCTACTGCTCAAAAACATTAAATGATCTCTAGAAACCAATTGACAGGAAAATAATTAATTCTAATCTGTATAAACACATTCAATTTTTCGGCACCGCTTGCATAACTTTTACCCTTCGTCAGGCATTTCTTCATTTTAGATATTTAAAGAGGAATGATGCTTTCGTGTACTTACTGCACATGTCTACATTTTCATCGGAGTTGTCGCCACAATCATTAACATGATTACACTTGTTGTCAATGCGAATACAATTTTTATTGCCACACGTGAATTCCATCTCTGAACATTTTCTCGCAAAACCTAAAAAAAAATATCTCTAAAATTATTTCAATAAGTTTGAAATTGGTACATAAAAATCTTAACACATGAACAAGTATAAACATATTGAGGTGAAATCCTTTCTTAGATATGAAACATGAATAGAATCTGCATTAAATGTTAAAAATAAATAATGTAATCTAGGGAGTTTATGCATGCAAATCAAGAAAGCTCCTATATAAAAGTTCATGTTAAGTATTGTAACATTGCACTTGGTATTCATGATGAGAGCTCCAGTGCTGTGGTGAATTGGGTAGATTTCCCATTATAATTGATATTATTTTGCATTAATTAAAATTCTATATACATACATATTAAAGAGAATAAGTTAAAAAATTACAGTACGCTATAATAGAAACAGGTTAATTTTATTCTCCATGTGGAAGAAGGGGATCTTTGGCGCTAATATAAACTAGTTACACAATAAGCTATGTACATATTGTAAAATTAGGCAAGATTTTTGTTTTGAAAATTATTTACCCCGGTAGTTGATGTTAAATATAGAGAAAATTGACCTGTTGTTACTAGATTGAGAATTAGTGCTCACAAATTATTTGTTGAACGAGGACGTTACTAAGAATATCAGGCCACCTCTTGACAATAATGAGAGAATTTACTCTAACTGTTATATAAATAACAAAGCACATATTGAGGATGAATTCCATGCTATAATAATTTGTTCTACATGTAATAAAAAAAAAGACAGTTTTAACTTGATTGAATGTATATGTCCTAACTTTAAAGAACCAGATAATTATGAAAAATTCATATACATTGTATATTATGTCAGCGGAAAGTCAGATATGTAAACTGTTTAGTCAGTTTTGCAAATATATTACATTGTATGATAAAAATTGATATCTTCATGAAGACTATCATTAGTAGTAGGACTATCAATAGAAGTTAAACTAAACTAGGCTACTACTCACTAATTCAACAAACACTGACGTTGCGGCTTTCATCACGGATACTTTGACCAAAGTGACGTGGTGACGTCACAATGGCGCTAATATGATTTCTGCCAGGTGGAGTTCCTGGCAGAAAGCAGATGGAGGAGGTTCGAGGGGATGTTCTTGCCCCAACTGAGGTTGAGCTTCGGACGGTGCTGGTGGATCTTGATGCCTTCTATGATCTTTCGGCGGAAGGTCTGGTCTTCTTTGCCGATGACTTTGACAGTGTCGCCATAGAATCTATGCCCTGAGTTAGATTTATGGATCTGAATGGCAGACTTAATGCTATGAGGGTCCATATGCTCCTTGGTCTCCTTGAGACCTTCTGCCGAAAGATAGTAGAAGCCATCAAAATCCACCAGAACCTCCGAAGCTCAACCTCAACCAGGGCGAGAACATCCCCTCGAGCCTCCTCCATCTGTTTTCTGCCATGAACTCCACCTGGCGGAAATCAAATTCGCACCATTGTGACATCACCATGTCACTTTGGTCAAAGGCTCCGTGATGGAAGCCGCAACGTCAGTGTTTGTTGAATTAGTGAGTAGTAGTGTAATTTAGTTTAATCTTTATAAAAAATTGATATTCATTTTCAGAATTCAGAACTCACTATCCTGTCTGTTGTACACAATCTGCAGTTTTACAATAATTTCATAATTGTGGAGTTAGATATTTAATTTAGGTACTTATTTCGATGTTGGTTTATTTTGATAATGCTGATAGAATGATTGTAAAACTATTAAGGTAAAAATAAACTTATTCATACAATATGCAATTCATAATGCTTCAAAATACAAAACAGACTGTACATGTATAGCGCAGAAATATTAATGTTGTAGACTAAACTACTGATAAAAATATACTACTGGATTAAATGAGCTTAGAAACAGCATCCGCCATGATTCTTCACTTCAGAGTGCCACACGATTCAGTATGATGACTTATTAATCGCAAGGTAAATGCAAGATAATGGTCGATGTGTGTGGGCACCGAAAATGGAGCACCCGTAACCCCGCCCATCTTTGAAGAAAAATGGCAGATGCTATGTGACAAATCTGTTCATCAGTTCATTAAATCCAGTAGTACAGTTTTAGTTCAAACTGTAGAACCATTTACCTGGATGTCTACTCTATATAAAGTTATAAAAGTTAATAAAAACTTAACAAATGATTTCATAAACATAACTACAATGGTTGAAATGTGGCCTTACATCCTTGTGTACCAGGCTCACATCGGCAATAGGTTTCCTTCTCGTCTGTGCCATCACCACAATCATTTTGACGATCACACACCCATCGCTCAGGTATACACCTGTCAAATATTTGGACGCAAACTTCTATACAATTATTTATATTAGGTATTTTTCCATAATAGCTCTCTGTATACACATATATTCATGGGGTAGTTCTACTCATAATGAGAATATAAGCATCTCCTTGACCTATAAAATGCATTTGACTTAAATAAATAACAATATCAATTAATTCATCCAGTAGCTAATAATCTTGTAATATTTTGAAAAAAAAAATCTGTATGCTATTAAACTTCTGTTAGAAAGACCAAATGAGTAATGCAACTATTCTTTTGTGGAATTATACTGACTTTGTATTATTGCACTTGAAGTCTCCCACATCATCGCAAGTATCTATACATTTCTCTGGCTCTTCATCACTGTTGTCCCGACAATCATCATTGCCATCACACAGTGCTGTAGTGGGCACACAGCGGTAATTGGTGCGGCATTCTGTCCAACCATCTGGGCATTCCCTGGTCTTCCCTACAACAAATCATAAGTATATAACTTCATAAAGTAAATTTACAAATATAAGGTTGTATAACAAGGTGCGTAATAACATTCGTCACAATTTGCAATCAAAACCTGAAGTGGGTGGAAGGTCCACACAAATGTCGCTGGTTATAACGGATAAAAGCATAGGAGTAGGTTTGTACCTTTTCTTTATCTGACCTGTTTGCTCAAGATGGCTATTCCCCAAAGTCAGGTCACATGAGATTGTTACCCAACCAAATGCTTGGTACTATCCTCAACATTCACATAAAAGCCTATGGGCTTTTATGTTGAATAATTTATTTAGGCAGTGGGCCTTTCGTGTGCAGCTATTTACATTGACCTATAAAAGGTGCTTATATTTGAAATGAGTATCCTTAGATGACTGCAATTACATTGGAGTTTCAATAAGTGATATCGTAAATTGCGCGTGGTCAGAGGTCAACGGTAATAAAGATGTGTATTGCGCAAAGATTTTTCTATACAGTATATAGTAAAACTCAGAGACAAAAATGCTTGAATAACTTTGTTAATCATAATCTGTTATTTATGAATTTTAGGGACCACTTGTAGGAAAGGTATAAGAATGCACAGCTAAAAGAAGAGATTAATTTAGCATTAAACAGCAACTGAAAAGCTTCTCTAAAAATGTAAACAATGGGTTTCGGCCATGACAAAGATTTTTCACCGAATTTAGAGGGTGTTCAATGACAGCTATGCATGCAGAATTAATCTTTTGACTTCAAATAAGGACTCCTACACTTGTTTCACAATAGGCGAATTAATATTATTCAATTCCCAAGAGAATTAACTAAGTAACTACTTTTTATTGGCATCTCCGATAGAATTTCCTGATGGAAGGAAATAAAACGCACGTGTAAACATTTTCACACATCTCCGACTTTCAAATAATATTTGACAAACTTATAATTGTTGGATTTATTATGTCTTGGTGGCAAATCAATCGCATATTTGTCTTTTATCATTCACAAATGATTTGAAAGGGGATAATTTCGATGGAACGTTTTATTTCCTAGGTTTCTGTGCTTACCTATTATTTGCCTTCATTTTACTACATGAAATCACCCGTCCATAACTAAAACTAAACTAAAAGGTAACTAAAAGGTAAAAATTGTTGCTAATGAAGAAAGCCTAAAGAAGTATAAATCTACTACAAAGGACATCATGAATGTTTGAATAAAATTAATTATTCATTAACTTAATTATTAACCCAATTAACTTAATTATTAACTTAAACTTCAATATTCAATGTATTAGGATTTATTCTAGGTTGCAATAGAATTAGACCAAAGGGATCAGTGACTATTTAGCCACCAAAAACTTGCACTGACAGCATTCATCATGGGGTTCATCGCTGTTGTCACCACAGTCATCATCCCAGTCACAGTACCACAGTTTAGGAATGCACTTCTTGTTGTTGCATGTGAACTCGGAATCAGAGCATTCTCCAGACTCTAAAATAACAGATATTTAAATTTTCTTAGCACTACAACATATCCCACCTTTCATCTGCAAGCTACATGTAATTGGTTAAAGCTATTGGCTCCATTTTACAGTATAGCATTGAATGAATATTTTGCGATGCTTAAAATAAGAGATTGATTATTGGAGTCAAATAAAATTTACTATGAATTATTACTTCTGTATATGATAGAGATAAATAACACAGAATTTTTATATAAAACTGAAACAAAATGTTCATACCACATTGAGGATTGTGAGGAGACTCATCTGTGCCATCAGCACAATCGTCCTCGAAGTCACACGCCCAGTTTGCAGGAATACACTGTCCAGAGTTGCCTATAGTGAAAGAACAGTGCAAACTGTGCCATTATACCAAGACTCGAGGAATGAAGAATAAATGTCAAAACCATCGAGACTTGTACAGTGGTAAGTTCAAGATATATAGCCTGTAATTTCAATCATGATTATTTGCTAAATTTTTTCTATGATATACAATATACAATATGCTATATACCTACAATTCAATATCATCCTTAACCTGTTTTAAGATTTTCATAATGAACAACCTATTCATTTTAAAACAACAATAACTTCAAACAATTTTTATTTAATTTTACGTGGTTTTGATATGAGTATAAATGTTTTAATCTTTTAATTTGAAATATGACTTTTCAATAACAACAGTACTCATGGACGCCTAATTTAAAATGCTAATAATATATTTACACAAACAAATATTAATAGGTTATTATACGAGTGGAGTGGAGATATCAGCCAATATCTCACTGAGTGGTTTTGATAACAGTACGAGTGAGCGAAGCGAAAGAGTGCTGTTATCAAAACCACGAGGTGAGATATTGGCTGATATGTCCACTCCACGAGTATAATTACCTTTTTCTCCCTTGTATATACTCGGCAACAAGGCATAGAAACCACTTAAAACTATCCAATTTCTATCCGAGAACAAAAGAAAGTACTTCAGTTGAGTTCAGTTAAGGTCAAGGTAAAAAGTACATTGATATAGCCTTTATCAACTAGAGTGCTACCTTGCTGGACGCATTGAAGAACCAACAAAGCGCAGGCGACAAACTATATTGATTGCAGTCGCATGTCTTATTAGTCCACAAACAATGGAAATGGATTCTATCAGTCTGGTCCAATTTTTGTGGCAATTTTATTATCAATGCTGCCATCTGGTGTTTAAAAAGAATAACTTTCATGCAATTGCATGAATGAATCTGTAGTAAAACTAGTAAAGCAGTCCCCTTTACATTATAATGTTATGATATGATTTATTTAAAATAAAATCATGAAAATGGATTTTAGTCATGAAATTATGAATTGAGATGCTGATGTCTTCAAGACCCTCGCCTTTCTGTGCGAAAACATGAATGGACATCGACTCACTTCGTTCGGGTAAATCAGGCGTCAGCATGCCATCTCGTGGTCAATTAACAATAGTCATTTTTGTGGCAATTTTATTATCAATGCTGCCATCTGGTGTTTAAAAAGAATAACTTTACAATTTTATGAATGAATCTGTAGTAAAGTGTAGTAAAGCAGTCCCCTTTACATTATAATTATCATAATTTATGCAAAGATTGGCGTATGAAATTATGAAGAGATCAGAAAATATCGTACGGCCTTGCCATCCATAAACACAGTCAGGAGTGGGAGAATTTCTAATTCATATGTACGTACATGTATATGAACATTGTATGATTATAATATTTCCAATAATTGTATGATAAAGAAAAACTTTTCCAATATAACACTATTCTTACATCTAAACTGGTTGGGTTGGCAGGGTCTTTGACAAAACTCTGCATCCTCATCACTTCCATCATCACAGTGAGCAATTGTGTCACAAAGTCGAGCATTGATTGTGCAGTCAGGTGAATCCATTGTTGAGTTTTTGCATTCGAACTGGCCAGGTAGGCAAAACCGATTTGCTAATCAGAAAATATAAAAAGAAATTCTTGAAAATATGAATCACAACATGCATAATGGTAAAAAATATTTAATGACTTAGCAGCCATGATAAATGAGAATTATGATTATTAAATCCATCAAAGGTTAGATAATCATAGCTGTGCATGTTGACAATATAGTATCTTCACACTTGTTTTAGTAGTGCAAGACAGTTTATGCACAAAAACTGTTAAACCAGGATATCTAAAGTTTCAGGTTTAATATCTTACATAGTTGGGCAAAAACAAAGACAAATATACAAAAAAAACAACAAAACAATTCAGACTTACGACAAGTTTCTGGTTCATCCTCCTCGCCCTCACAGTCAGATTCTCCATCACAGTACCACAGTTTGGGGATACACTTGGCATCATTTCCTTTACAAGCAAATTGCTCAGATGTGCAGTTTGCAATACAAGTCTTCTGATCACTCTGGTACCATATGAAAGATAAAACTTGTATGCACACATTTGAACATAAAGTATCTTACATGTAAAGCTTAGATATTGTTGACTTCTCTGACAGCTCAAACCAAAACCACCAGTAATAGAATATTTAGACAAAAATAATGAGAGCCTTAATTATATAAAAGAAGACATGTATATGCCCCTTGCCCCACCAGGTCCATGGCAGTGGTCAAAATCAAAAACAGTTTGAATGGAAAAAGTACCTGGGTACTTCCCAATCTGCTGTATGAGATTAGTGACCAAATATAATCATGAGGTGTAATTTGAACCCTAGAATATGTTGACTTACATCTAAAGAAAATTCATTTGGACATCCGCACTTGTAGCTGGCTTTCTCACCATCACCAGGACTGAGGAGACAAAGATGTGAGCATTCTGCTTTCTCACACGGATTATCAACTAGACAAAAACCAACAAAGCAAGAAATGAAACATTAATAAATAAATGATACATGTGTAAACAAAGTGGCTCAGCAGCAGCGCGTGGTGACTGACCAGGTTACACTGACATCATGCACGTGTCACGACTGCTTGGAAATGTTTGGGAATTAAGGTTAGATGACAGAGAATCAGACAGATATAGAAACATACAAGCCACGACAGAATGGACACCCTACACCCTTTCTACACGTACTACATGCAATCTTTACTTCATTTTCAAGCACATTCATGTTCTGTCCACTACAGCCTTGTTTAAAGGCATGCCCCGTGTAGAGGACAACCATCCCTCTGCACCATAAAGAACTCACCTAGTTTGAAAACAATAGCTAGTGCGATCTCCCCCAACTCCGAGACTCAGCTGGTTAACTAACCTGCCTCTAAGCTACCTGGGCGTCCAGGGTTCTCCTAATCCGAGAGGAGAAATATACAAAACAGTACAGTACAGTACAATACAGAACACAACAATCATGAAATAAATATAATATTCTCAAGCAAATCCTCGCTTTCGTTTCCTGTATACAAGGTGATAACCAACGCACCTGTGCAGTATTGAGTTAACCGTTCGCACGTTTGTTTGGTGATTTCTCTTTGTTAGGTATACGATTTTCGAGGTACAATTTAAGCTACAGTAAACGTTTATTAGAAAGGGTCTAGTCTAAATATTTCCAGTATATTATACAACAGTGTGCACCGAATGAATTTTGATTCATAACTAAACGAATATACCAACTTTAACAACAAAAATATCATGTCAAAAACGGACAAGTTCCTGTACATTTGTATGGGCACGTGACAATGTTTTCCCCTTGTGGGTGTGTAATCACGTGATGTGTGACTTGGGGATTTCCTTGAAAATATGCTCTTAGCTTGCTACAGGGAAAACATGTATTTGTGTCACAGTCAGTTCATTACAAAGGTTTATGGCCTGGCAGGCAGGCTACTTTTTGCTAGTAAAGTTTTGCATTTTTGATGAGCTGTTATAAATAGATTACACATTTTGATGTACAGTAACCACAAAAAGTGACATTTTTTAGATTCAGTTCTACAATCAAAGTCAACCAACCTATAAGTCTTACATTATTCAATTATTAAAAATGAAAAACATTGAAAATACAAAACATGCACTGGTATGTAAAAAGAAAACTTACATTTGGGCTGCTTTGTTTTGTGTATAACACGCATCCCATATGGCAGATGCTCCAAGTCGTCCAATAGTATTGAGTGGTTGGCTCCAGTAAACCTATACAACAAATTTAAATTAAAAAGAAATCAAAAGAATGCACAGAATACAATGGACTACAATCACATTAAATTTTGCTTACCCAGTAGGTGGTAGTATTGAAGTAGAAATTCATTATACCTTATTTATATATATTTGGTTTTGTGGATTATATCAGGATTGTTCACTGCTCTGTTTGGGGCACTATTTCAGAGTTCCACACTATAAGATCACTAGTGCTCTCACATGAGTGTTTATTTACTTAATACACGTGTGTACCAAGTTTGTCAAGTTTAATAACCCCCCCATTCCACCGTCGCTAGCTAGTCGCAACCTGAAGAAGTCGCGGGTATCAGAGACTAGGTTACGACAAAATGCTGATTTTTGGCCCCAAAAAATGGTGTCCCATTCCACCGTCGCCAAAGGTTACGACTTGGTGGAGACTAAATCCCCAGCGACCGTGAAAATCGGGGACCTGCTTCGGCGACTGGTGGCGAGTTGAGAAAGACTTGATTACGACCAGATCTCGACATGGTAAAGAGTAGGTAGAGACAAGGTAGAGACTTAGTAGCGACATGTCCGTCATCATGGCGATGTGGTTACGACCTTATAAAGACCTGGTTAAGACCTGGTTAAGATCTGGTTAAAGGCAAAGGTTACAACTAGGTCTCGGTACCTCGAGACTTGGGCAAAACTATATAAAAAGGCCAGCGGCGTCAGTGAACCGCGTTCATTTTGCTCGAAGCTACCCTGCCACCAACATGCTGCCCGAAGAAATACAGGCATGTTTAATGTTATGTGTAATAAATCTGAATTATGTTTTGTATAATGAAATGAAAGATGAAGAAACACGAAGAGCAAAAGCACAACAAGTAGAAGCAGAAGAAGGTGAAGATGGTCCACAACGCAAGAAGAGAAGAAAGTACCCGAAGCATCGACAACCTCCTCTTTTCTGGTGTCGTCCATGGAACAGCGCAGATCGTAGGTTAATGTTCGGTCACGTCGGGGAGATTCAGAGACTCAGCCTTCTCTTGCCAGAGTGCACGCTTGCCTGCGTAGTCCTTCCAACCTGCATGGCCTTTAATGTACAGGTGCTCATGGTCTTGAATCCATGTCACAAGCTCGTCTTGCACTTCTTGGGAGTGACGGACGTCGGCGTAGGCTTGGCGCTTCTTTTTTGGTGCCCTGAGATACCTGGCT
>CM032662.1:20879620-20900807 GCA_019095985.1 Streblospio benedicti
GAATCAGTGCTCAATAGCCTCTAGTTGTTTTTCCTCCTTGGATTTTATTTTTCTATTACCTGCTGATGTCTTTAATAACTGACTATATCCACCAGACATAATTATAATTTATTACCGCTTTGATCTTGAAAATATAGGCCTACCTGTACTCACACTACCTAGTACTACTGAAAAAGCAGTATCATCACGTCGTCCTAGATGTAACTTATATGGATTTTGATTTTTCCACGAATCCTCGTGTAAGTATTGATGTATTATCGATTACGTGCTGCAGTGCCCCGGGGTGTGACGCTAACCTGGGTTGTCGCGTCACGGCTCATATACTACTAGTCAGTAGTAGATCAATGCTATGATGTTGTTGCCAGATAAATGTATGACAAAGCGGAGACAATTCCAGTCTCATAACTATAAATTTAAGAGTTGATCACTAACCGCATTGTTCTTTCTCATCACTTCCATCCCTGCAATCCCAAATTCCATTACACCTTTTGCTGATGTCCAAACATTTTCCATTTGAGCATGAGAACTGTTGAGTTGTGCACTGTGGGTAAGCTACAACATTGATATATATATATATATATCAACTATGACAATCAACTATAATAGATATGAAACACAAAGGATAAAAGAATAAATGTAAATGTAAATGTGGTGTTTTATAGTCATGATTCAAGTCTTGTTCTCATAAGAAAAGGAAAACGTACTACAATTTTTTTCGTCCTCGCCACGTAAGCAGTCTGAGTAGTGATCACATTTGACAGCTTGGGGGATGCAAGTGTTATCATTACAAGTGAACTCAAACTCATTACACTGCACAGATGATTGGCAGTCAACTTCATCAGAACCATCTACAATGAAAAGCACATATACATGTACTGGTCCTTGCTGTTCATGACATATACTAAGCTGAATATGTATAAAAGGTCAGGAATATGTACAAAAGGAATCAAAAAAATCCCTGACTGAAGTAATCGTCTCTGATCAATGGTAAAACATCTTATATAAGATGTTGATTAAGTTGTGCTGTATGCTCCCTATGTATGAACTTAATATATAAAATGTCAATTAAGTTTAAAAAATACACAAACCACGGGATTATCAACAATTGAATTGAATCTTCCTCATTTGAAAGTCAGATAAAACACAGATACAAAGCATCTTTTTTTCCTGCCTCCAAACCCTAATGATGTGTTACCATGTTTGTAACATTGCCTTGCACATTCATATATAGATTTTATGGAATACTCACTCAAGTCCCCTAGATGCCTGCTACAGCACTTCGACATGCATTAGCAGTTCATCACTTAAATTATTCTGTGGTTGTATCTTTCATAAAAGTTTCTTATATACATTTGTACAAATCTGTTTGCGAACATTTTGAACAGGTGTTTTGGCAGATAGGGCAAACGTTTAACACTACTAATGAAACTAAAATTCAATACAACCACAGAACAGCGTAAGTGACAAACTGCTAACACATTGTAATGGGACCATTAGTATTTATACTTTATTTGAACAATCTTCCATGAGTCCTTGACCCCAACACTGCCTGTCATCTGTTTGCTGATTATTGTCTTCTTTATTGCTTCATTTCTTCCATCTCAAAGGTGACTCTGCATCACTGGGGAAACACTTGGGGGTTAAAATTGTGTCCAAATGTAATATAATGCATTTGGATCGTAGGACTGTAGACCCAATTTGTTTTTACACTTTGGGTGGAGAAATTATCTCTAGTGTTACTGAGGCCAAATACCTAGACCTCCTTTTCTCTAACAAGTAGGATACTTGCTCCTCTCAGTGGAAAGCCCATATCATCCAAACTGGCACCAAAGGATACCAGAGGCTTGGTTTTCTCCGTATTAACTTGGGGGGCTCTCCGTATAAACTTAGAGAACTTAGCTTACCTAGCCCTAGAAAGATCGGCTTTGGAATACGGCAGGGCCGTCAGGGACACAACTGTCAAAGAGGAGTGTAACCGTTAAGAATCAATAGAGCACCGCGCTGCCTGCTGGTCACCGCGGTGGTCATGACATTTTTTCCATTACTGCGTTATTGTACGACCTTAACTGCAAACCTTACAGCAATGACAAGACTTTGAACTGTCGTCTGGATCTTGATAGACCTCATTAGCTATGAAACACCCACAAGCAGAGCCCACAAATGGAAGCTACAAAGAGTGACTGGGCAAGATAAAAACTCTCCGTTTTGGAAAGGAACTATAGCCCGTACCATTCCTGAATGGGGTGCTTGGGAAGTCTTTTGCCGAAGCTGACTCAATTACAACATGTCAAGAGTCAGCTGCACGTCACTCCGTCCGTGTTTTGTTCCATTAGGGGAGACCAGTATCTACTTAATCACTGCTGGTCCACTTGCGGACTATTCATCAAAACCTAGAACAAGCATGTTGAAGTGCTGGCGTGGGCATCCACCCATGATTTATTAAGATATTCAATAAAGTTTCAAAAACCAATGAGAAAATGGGTACAAGATGTAGGTAAGATGATCTTATCTGGATGATATTGATTCTTTTTAGCTAATTACAGTTCTTTTTTGTATACTTCTCATTAAGTGATACACCAGATTCTACTGGTTATGATGATACACCACTCAAACTCTTGTCTTGTGCTTCCGATTTTGTGTCCACAATGCTTGAATTCCCAAGAAAACAACCTATAGTAGTTTAGTCCGACCACATTTAGAATATGCCTCTGCAGCTTGGAATCCCCACACCAAACGAAACATTGAAAAACAGTCCAGCAAAGAGCAGCGAGATTTGTGTTGAACAACTACACCCTGACACACAGCTCACATACCAGATAATCACACAGCTCCAATGGCTCCATCTGGAACACAGGCAGGGTACATCTCTTTGGTCCCCCATCTCTTTGGTCCCCCATCTCATTGGTCCCCCGTCTCATTGGTCCCCTAACCCATTTACATGTATATGGTGTTGATGTTATGGCTGCTGCTGCTGCTTCTGCTTATACTAGTACTGCTGCGTATGCTGCTGTTTATGCTGCTGCTTATGCTGCTACTTATGCTGCTTATGCTGCTACTGCTGCTTTTACACACATATGGGCAGTTGTATCCTATACTACTAAACAATGCTGGACTACAACCATAACTGTTGTATCAACATTTTGTGATCATATTATATAGAGTAGCCATCAGAGCACTGCGCTGGTTCAAAGTACTTACGTATCTAAGGCATTGCCTGTGTTGCCATAATTTACATTAATTTATGACTGGTTTTTAAAACCACATAACTCAGTTTAAGCTCAGAGAATGATCAGCGTCTATAACTAGCTATAGATGCTGGTTTGGGTGCTGGCTTCATGATCAGATCCAGGATGCCCCCCCCCCCCTCCACACACACCTTTCCCCACCAAAATACCTTATTTTCATAGGGTTTTGGCATGTTTGCGATCGATTGCAAGTACGAAACACATGACATCCTCAAAGGGCGCCCCTACTTTTCTGAAAACCTGGATCTGCCAGTGGCCTTCAATGCTCTAAATGAGCAGGTGCTGGTGTGGTTGTTTGTTTCACATTAAAGGGGGGGGGTTATAAGACTTTGGGAGGTGGGAGATTGGTGTGAAAAAATGTGGGAGGTGGGAGAATAGGCAGCCAAAGTGGGAGATAGCCAAGCAAAGTGGCCCAAAGTGGGAGGTGGGAGACTGAGATTTTTGTACATATTTTTTTTTCGCAGACCCTTTTTAAGTGGGAGGTGGGAGAAAGGCAATGGGAAGTGGGAGAATGAGGCAAAAAAATTTGGGAGATGGGAGACTGGCAACCCTTATAACCCCCCCCCATTAAAACATACATGACGTGTGTGTGTGTGCACACACTTTAATATCATCTGCGGATGCCTCTGAACTGCTTGCCACCTTCATTGTTCTTACACAAACATCAATTCTAAACCTCTTCAGTTTGAAATTTTGAAAGTTTTTGAGTGACTTATTTGATGCCTGCAGAAAACCTCGTCTTCCTAGCTCAAAGATGTACACAAGATTGTGCGTGATTGTACTTAAATTTTACTACCAACTCCTAACATTATAATTATACCTTATTCCAATACGCATTCTACTACACGATCTCCTGTTGCTCCTATTAATTAAAACATTCCTCTTATACTCCTCCTAGCTTCTCCTAGCTTCTCCTAGCTTCTTCCTCTTCTTCTTCTTCTTCTTCTTCTTCTTCTTCTTCTTCTTCTTTTTTTGTTTTTTTTTGTGTGTGTGTGTGTGACAACTTCACACTTAACCCTTTTCACACATAGCTCTCCTCGGCACGTACTTAGATCCACACCTGAAATCTTATAATAGTATCCCAATAAGATCAATATGATGGGGGGGGGGGGGGACCAATGAAACGAGGGACCAATGAGACGGGGGACCAATAAGATGGGAGACCAATGAGATGGGGGACCAGTGAGACGGGGGACCAGTGAGACGGGGGACTATAGAGCTGATCCCCACAGGCATACCCTCACAGACCTTGTACTCTAAGTCTTCTAGAAAATCAAGAACAACTTCCTCAACGTAATATCACCTGCAGCAGTGTTTCCATCATCCAGAACAGTTTATGCTACCAGTAAATCAAATTACGCTATTCCACAAAGCCTACAACAGATGCATAGATGTACACCATAAACCCTCACAAATATGTACAATCAATTGAAACAAAAAGTGTTTTTAGTGATCATAGTTATCAGAATAGTCCAGATATTCGAAACTTACAGGCAACTAATGATATTATACATAAAAGGAACTTACTGATACAGTCTTTTATTCCATCACACTTCATTTCTAGGTTAATACATGCTGGGAATACACCATACAATCTGTTATCCAAACAATCCCACTGTTCTTGTCCGCAAGGCACTAGTGCTGAAAACAAAGACCGTCAGCTGAGTATATATGAGATCGTAACTGGGCTTCTCTACAACTATGGTAACCAATAAATATCTTGTGAACTGTATAATATTGACATACATTGAGCAACACGTTTGTGGTTACGTCTAGGGACAACAAATATAAGTGTCAAGTTTCATGCATTAATTACTTACAGCATCTATCAGCATCTTCATCTGAGTGGTCGATACAGTCAAGTTCTCCATCACACACCTCATCATAGGCCACACATTGGTCACCAGAGTCACATGCAAACTGCTCACATGGTGGCGTGGTTGGCCGGTTCACACCAGGTGTTGTGTAAAAGATCGGTCTTGTCGTCGTCGGTATTGTAGGACGTGTGGTTTGTGGTTGTGCACCTAAAGTGAAAACATACACTTGAAGAGTTACACATATTATTATCATATCAATTCAGGATAATATCATCTTCCCGTATATGTATTTATGGTTCTCTATATCTCATTTGATGAATATGATAGGTGATAGCTCGTTGTTGAAGATAGGTAATTGGACTTGGCAATAAGCACTGACATAATAATTTCTTCTCCAAGTAAAATGACTATTTATATAATTATGCTAACGGGGGCTTGTCGACTGGCAGTTGGTGTTCACACCCTCCACAGTGTAAACTTATGCCTCTCGACTGTCATCGTAGGCCTTCTGCCAATTGAAACCTAGCTGTTGTGTCACCTCTGTAACATCTAGAGGCTATCCTAGCATATATCCACGCCATTGTGTTCGTACATGGTAGAAAATCTGCACACAAATTTCATGCTTTGTAATGTATAGTGTTTCGCTCCCAACTTCTATGACATTTCAAGAAATTCTTCCCAAGAAATAAATTAAACTATCATTACTTTTTTGTCATTTTAAACGTAGCCTATGTTTCGCCATGATAATCTAGAAAGCCTCTACTGTTAGAAGATTTAACATTTTCAATAGCACAAGAGAATGTAAAATTTCCACAAAAAATCCTTGAACAGAATATTTTCAATTGAAATAAAGTTGAAAATATGTTGCTGTAAATTGTACAGTGAAAGTTCAATATTTTCAGCAAATCTGATAATTATTTTTAAATTACGATGTTTGACATAAGATTAAAAAAAATATCTACTTAATATAGAGTTTAAATGGTAAACTGCATTTGGTCTCATTGTATACATGTATATATTTCTTTGTCTTACCATACACTATCGAATAAATAGTCCAAGAATTTGTTTTCCAAATAAAGTTTTTATGGAAACTAGAGTTTGTACTTTAATTATCCAAACTCACCTTTCCCCCCATAACTTGGTTTGAACAAAACGGATTTCTATAAAAGTGACATCATTTGGTGCATAATTTGTAAGGGTAGTTAGAAATCATAGCTTGATTGTACAAATACTGATATACAAGTAGCTACGTTGAGTTTTTGTTTATTATTCAGCATAATTTTGGGAAATGCAGTGCTGTACGTCGAAACTGTTACGTTATACGTACCTAACGTATGCGTATCACATACGTAATGTATTCTAAATGTGTCAAAGTTCATAACGTCCCATCTAATGTATCTCCTGGTCTATTAGTCCACAAAGTCTTAAAATCTGTTATCTTATGGTGTAAATAACTAAGAGACAAACTATAGTTTCAAGCCAAAGGTTCCTTTTCAATCTGCAGTAAATCATTGTTTCAATAAAAACTTTATTTGGAAAGCAAATTCTTGGACTATTTATTCAATATTGCATGGTAAGAAAAAGATATATATATATATATATTTTCTTATATATATATATAATTTACCATGTTGTGATAAACCCTGTAAAGATTTGGAAGGCCGTGGAATCGACTCACGATCTTCTGTTCACACAAGACCAGTCATATGTGTATGGAGAGACGCCTTATACCGTTAGGCCAACCTTCCCTACAGAGTACTAATCGCTTGCCACATGTGTTTCTTTTTCTGTCTCATTCTAACCTTGATCCCCGACCATTTCTCAAGCAGTCGTGACACGTGCATGATACCAGTGTAATCCAGTCAGTCGACATGCCCTGCGGCCGAGCCACTTTGTTTACAGACTCCCCCAGCCCCAACTCATCGACAACTCCCTAACGGCTCTGGGCTTTGTGAAACCAATGGAGAGGGAGATAGATGGCTATATCCTTGTGGCTCGGTGGCACATGGTTGGGCTCAAGCTCAGGAATTCTTCCCAGGGAAACCTGTCCCATAGTCACGTGACAGCGACCGAGAGACCGATAGAATTCTCTAGCTTGACCACTGACCACCCCACATGGCACCCCACATTTAACTGCTTCCTTTGAGTTCAATTTCCGGGCAATAGCCTCCCTTCCCTTATAACTCTTTAACTTGTTACTGTTGACCATTGGTTAACTTGGTCATCAGTTGACCCACGAGGAACTTAGGAATCTACCCGGTGGCTTACTACAAATCACCTGGGTCCGTGTACTTTCACCAATTGTGAAATTTTCAGGTAGCCCTGTAAAGATTTGGAAGGCTGTGGACTCAAACTCACGATCTTCTGTTCAAACCAGGCCAGTCATATGCGTATGGACAGACTCCTTAGACCGTTAGTCCAACCTTCCTTACAGATTAACCTCTTGCCACATATGTTCTATTTCTGTCTCATTCTAACTTTGATCACTGATCATTTCCAAGCAGTTGTGACACGTGCATGATACCAGTGTAATCCAGTCACCATGTGCTATAGCCGAGCCACTGTGTTTACAATTATTTTGTAACATGAAATTTTAGAAGAGCTTCTATGAATGTAAACATGCTTGTTTTATTATCATTATCATCACATAAAACTAAAGATTTTCTCATATCTTTCTCATATCTTCATTGTTTATACAATAAACCTATGTGATGTAAACTTTATGAGACCTATGTTTGCTGCATAGAATACAAAAAAGAAAAAAGAAACTGCCACATTTAAATGGCACATGTATGAGTAAAAGCTTAAAACAGAATTCACATCCAGAAAGAGCCTTTACAAAAGACCCAGCAAAAATGAACAAAATCCCCTGAACCAAGTAGGTTGATAGAGTGGAGACAAGTAAAAAGTTTCTTTTGAAAAGAATTAGTGAACTTTTCTTATCAATCCTTGGGAATAAAGGTTTAAGAGGATTATGCATGATTTAATACACTTAATGGAATTTAAAATTCTAATGTACATGTAGAAAGCATTTAAATAAGACCAATATTTGTCATATTTAGATTGCCAATGTCACACATCATGGGAATCAAATAAATATTTCTCTGTCACTAATCTGTGTTCATAATGCAGATTTGTCTCATTCTATATTGCATTAATATTTAGTTACTTCTTAAAAATTAGTGGAAAAAACATAACTAAAACTGCACACAAAAATAGCCATTACACTACTTTTTATTACAAAATGTAAATTTAATACACAAACATTATGGATGTAAACTCGTTTGATTCATTTCATGAATAATAATAGATGTGTATGTGCTATTAACGAGTAGTTGAAAAATGCATTCCATTTGTAGTTAACTGTGTTACGTAAACTAGAGAAACTGTAAAATGAAATCAATTAGCCAAAGGCAGATTGACAATGACTTTCCTTTCTTTGTTATCTGTGCCAAATCTCAATAAGATGGGCATACCATGATCACTAGTTTCAATACCTAAGTTGCAAAGTCACTGCCAAATAAGGTCATGAAAATGATTCTATGACTTCTTGAGAAAAAATGCATTATATGGGTAACAATATATGCCAACAATCTGTAAGAGACCATCTCGTCTGATCTGTAAACGCAATGTAAATGAATCCACTAGAGAAGATTAATCAATGAATTTACAACTGTTTTAAATACAAATGTCGTTATAATAGTTGTGTGCTTCTGTGGCCAAATGGATAGGTTGGTCTCATAACCAGAAGACCGTGGGTTTGATTCCCAGTTGGGTCTGGTGGTGGGTGTTGAGCAAACTCATACCTAAATAATTGCACACAGCTCCATTTCACCTATATACTAATTAGGTACAAGTCATTGGGTTAATAGAGTGAGTGAGTGAGTGATTTTTGAGGGATTAGCATAGTGCGCTGAAAAGTGTATGAAAAATGATCAATTCATAATAAGTGTGCCAATGAACTGGTGTAGAATGTGATGTTGTGAGAGCAAATCTTGGATCATGACTAAAAATCGCCACATTCACATATATAATTTCAATATTGATACCTACACAAATTAATGGAAAATATTTTTCATAAGTTTAACACCAATTATCTAGCCAAGGTGCAATCTTCAGATGGTTTGAAATATTTTGCGTGTGACTAATAAGGTCATGGTAGCATTACCTACTGATAGTCGGGCCCAATTTATGCATGAAGCCCACCTTTAACAAATAATATATATTTACACATATTTATACATTGGGCTATCATAATTCAAGAATACAACGTAAGAATATATTTATGCATATATTATCACTTATATTACTGTCGTATGAAAATATGATCAATAAGGAGACGCAAAGGGAGTATGTTTTCTAGACAAAGTTATTCGACTTTTTGTTAAATTGACTACATAATTCCTTTGCTTTGAAAACAATCATTAGATCTGGTTATGCATAAGTATGAGAAATTGTAAATCTTTAATGAAAAAACAACAACAAATAAACTGTATTAGCCTATTGGCCCATTAAATGAGTTGCATTAAGTACTAGCTTAACTGAACTAGTATTTTCATGTGCAATGATCTAGATTATGTAACAGGGCATAAATTTCCATTATCTAGATCTGCAAAAAATACACACATTAGGTTAGGAAACTTATGCAAGTTCCAACAATGCCCTGGATTATTATATAAATAGACTTTTCAAGCTGCGCCTGAGTGATTACCAAAGTAAATTAAAATGTATAATCAGCTTGTAATCATGCAATGTAAATCACTTTTGAATAATCATGTCACATATTTACAATCGAAAAATCTATTAAAAACCTAAATAATTCTAAATGTTACATAACGTTTTTCTATCATTTGACCATTGTCACCTAAATAAAATTATTAAAACCATGGTTCATAATTATGTCTGTTCGAACTGAATGAATGCAACACTCAACATGGACCAAAAGTGAACAATATGTACTCTCTACACGTTCAAATTATTGTGTCATGTTCGATATGGCATTCTCATGTATGTTGCATGAAACATTAGGAATCCATGGTCTACATAGTACTAAAATTTTCATGATACATCACTTGGTGACTGTCCCTCACAATGGCAATGCTTGATAGAACAAATAAAACATAGTGTTCAACTTTCTGCTCAAAGGTGTTCAAGCCAGGTCAGCTGGGTTCACACTTATAAATAGATGTTCCATTCAGTGTTATTCAATTCAGTTGAATTATAAATATTTGTCAATTTGATATTAATTTAAAACCATGAATTAATTCCATTCAATATGTAATTTCTTCAGACAGCCTCTACATAATAACACCACCTCTCTATTGAGACCACTATTTGTCAATTTGATATTAATTTAAAACCATGAATTAATTCCATTCAATATGTACTTTCTTCAGACAGCCTCTACATAATAACACCACCTCTCTATTGAGACCACTTGAGGCCAGTTCCTGGAAGTAGGCTTTTAATGGATAGGATTTTGTGCAGATTTAGTTAATTCCTTAACTTCCAACTTGTCTCTCACAAACGTCTTTTTATGCATATATCTACCAATGATAGCCATAACTGAAAACAGGTTTTACAACCCTAAGCTTGCATTTGACTATATCAAGTGATCCTAGCGGGACTCGAACTCACAACCCCAAGATTGTGAGCCCAGAATGATCCCATCATCCCAAGCAGCGATCTGTTAAAAGGTTACACAGCTGAACCATTGTATCTGTAACCCTCAGCTTACATACTGGTCTGTTATCATCTCCAAACCAGAGATCGTGGGTTCGAATCCCACTTAATATAGTCAAATGGAAGCTTAGGGTTGTTGAAACTGTCTTCAGCTATGTCTCTCTTTGGTAGAAATATGCTTGCTAAAAAAGACGTGTGGGAGAGAGAGAAGTTTCAAAATGTATTTGCAAGCACTGGGAAACACGTATATATACTTCCTTATTGCTTCCATTGTCCAAAAGATCACAATCATATTTATAAAACTCCGTATTCATATTCTTGACGTGTTGGAATCCATATATATATACAAAGTTCATCTTCACATTCCCTATTCATATTTTTTTTATTCACCTGATTTATAAATGTTTGTCAAATTAATATATTACTTTGAAACCACATATTTATTCAGGCTATTCAAAGATGTAACATCTTATCAAGACCGGGGTATCAAGACCACCTCTGTAATAAAACCATTGTTTGCAGTGCAAGATCTTATTATAGAGACTGATTGAGAACCTCTAAAATGAGATCACTTCTCTATTGAAACCAATATGTGAGATCAGTCCCCAAACACGCACAGGATTGGAACCTGGATCTGACAGTGACATGTCATTACTAGCAGATTGTAAAATGGATAATGTTACATAATCATTAATCAAATGAGTACATTGTATATCATAGGCAGACCCGGAGGTGGGGGGGGGGGCGCAGAGGATAAGCGACCCCCCCCCTTTTCCCCACCAAAATACTTCATTTTCATAGGGTTTTTCATGAAATCCCTTAAGTGCGCCCCTCCCCCACCCTTTTTCAAAATCTGGATCTGCCACTGTAGATGACAAAATCAGTATTGACTGTTTCTACCAAAACTGAAGAGTGAAACTTGTCAGACTTACTTGTTTCCACTGTTATGTGTATAAATAAGAAGAATGCCGTCAAAAATGGCAAACTATTCATTGTTATTGTCATAAATTGACTATACAAATATTCTATGTTGAGTATGTATCCCGTTGAGAACAATGTTCACTTATCCATGAATTGACAATGCACCGTAAATCATAATACACACACTCAATATGTAAACACCAAGCACTAATTCAGAGGCGTAATAAGCCGGTGTCAATTGTTAATTCATTTTACTTGAATTTCATGACTTCCTCACTACTGTATCGTGTCGTCACTGTTGCATATCTTTATTTGACAACCAACCATTCTTAAGGTGCAGGATGATTATTTACTGACATAGGACGAGTCCAAGTGTTACACCTGCACGGGTAAACGTTCCTTATTAGGGATTTGCCCGGGCGAGTCCATATTCTACCTGCTCATCTGTTCATCGATGTTGAGTGGGGTTAAAGCAGAAAATATTTGTTCGTTTCTCCAAAATCCATTGCAAGCAAAAGTTTTTGGCATTAAAAACTTTCTTTAAATCTTAACATTCTGTGATGTTAATTGGTCAACAAGAAGAAAATTGCCTTAAAATACTTATATTCCAATTAACTTTATCATAGATGTTGCTCTAGGGTAGAAATGTCATATGTTCGAGAAATCACACATCAATCTTTTTTGTTGTATATCCCACGCCCCTATGCGTTGCCCCCACTGGCCCACTTCCTACCATTTCCCATTTGCCACATACCACTTACCTGCAATCCAGGTGGTGGGGTGGCGGGGGATCTTGACTTCCACATTCCGGTTGGGTATATATGCTCAGCAGAAAGACCCCCGATTTTGAGATGACAAAATACCTAAGACCCCTATTTCTTGGCAACCCAAACCCCAAAGCAAATCTCTAAATATCAAAGCAAAGATCAACATTTTTGGTTAAGTTTCACATAGATTCAATGAATTGTTTTAAACACCAGTATATAAAACCCCTTGGGCTTACAATACATCCTACTTTTGGCTGCAAGGAGATCACGGTGTTCAATCAATCTCCAGTTTTTGTGAGTTATAAGCAGTTTTTGTGAGGAAAATGTTTACTTTTGAAATCGGCGGTTTGGATTTTCCACTGTAAACGGGCTAAAAATCATTTCTGAGCACAATTTTTGCCGTCCATGCACTTTAAGAATACTTCTGGCACATACTGATGCGATTTATTTCCACTCACATGGGCTGGTTTCTGCTGCTAAGTCTGCAATAGTTGAAGACCCTCGTTCTACATGGCTGTCCACTATCCGAAAATGAGTGATATTTTGCCTTATATTGCTTTGTTAAGCCCTAAGTTGGGTCAAGCATGTAGCTTATACTTGACTGAAAACTACCTTTTGCATTGCATCTATATTATTAACTTCTATATTGTGTAAAGTCTCCAAATCTACAGAAATGTACAATCAACAGTTTTCGTGAGGAGTTGAAAATCATTTTGTAATTTTGGCCAGTTATGTGGTTTTAAAAAACATGGGATTAGTGTAATCTGTTTTTTGTATCAAGTTTGAGATACATTCTCATTCATATTTTGCCTGAACTACGTCTTTACAGCCACTACATTCGTCGTTTTCTATCAGATGACCTCAATTTTGAAGGTGGGTGGTCATGTATTGCAGACTTAGCAGCAGAAACCAGCCCATGTGAATTGAAATAAATCGCATCTGTATGTGGCAGAAGTATTCTTATAGTGCATGGACGGCAAAAAATGTGCTAAGAAATGGTTTTTAGACCGTTTACAGTGGAAAATCCAAACCGCCGATTTCAAAAGTAAACATTTTCCTCACAAAAACTGCTTATAACTCACAAAAACTGGAGATTGATTGAACACCGTGGGAGATAGTATACGTACATGTACAGCACGCAATATATTAATAGTACGCACGTGCATGCTTACCTTTTTGAAAAGCAATATCATGCGTGTTTTAAACTTCCTTTTTCCTATATAAATATGTAATACATTTCAAAATTTGGAATAAGCCCCTCCAATCGTCCATTGTGTACAAATGGTGTGCTGCTTTAAACAGTCAAAGTTATTACCGCACATTGTGATGGATGATGTATATTTTATCATACTCGTCAAAGAATGCAAATCGCGATAGAGAAGTTGCCGGTCACAAGCGAATCGATTTAGCTTTTTAATAAATGATGCTTTACATGTATTCTTAATACTTAATGAATAACTACATGTTTTTTATGAAAATAATATTCTATCAACACTTAATAATGATAAGAGGGAAATTAATTATACTGATGTATATATGAAAAGTATCGCGACGTGAGTCACGAATGTCACTATGTCCGCGCAGCTGCAATTTGTGCGTTCCGACTTTTTTTTTCAAAGTATGGTTACCTAACCCCCCCCTCCCCCTGCTGAACAAGCATTACCAGGGTTACTGTATCTCAGGGACACGAGTTCAGGTTTCAGTTTCATTTTTAAGTTCAGTTTTCAGTTTTGGCAACCATCCACCTTTAATAGTTGCTTATAGGTTAGGTTGCGTGCGTGAGGAGAGAAAGAGAGATATAGATGTAAGTAGGGACAAGAATTTAAATAACAAAAAATGTACAGTGGGGAATAAAACGTTAGTAAATTGCAATACAAGGTAAAAACAGAGAAAGAAAGAGATAGTTAGGGGGTAGGGGGATGACAAAGTGGAAATCTTTGTTCCTAAAGATTTCCAGTGTTTTGATAGCAGTGTTTCTGGGTTACTAGGTAGTTGGTTCCAATCTGCTATTGTACGAGGGAGAAAGGAGTTCTGGAAATATTGGGTACGGCATACTATGGGTTGGAGGTGAACACCATCTCTTTGTATATGGAAGTATGATAGGCCAATAGGAATATCGACAAGGCCATGCACTATCTTGTACATCATACACAGTCAACTATCTACTATAGTTTCGCTGGTTCTTCCAGCGGACTTCAGCAAGCATCTAACTCACATATGATGTGTTGTGGAAACGCCCCATGACCCTCTGTGGAGTGCTGTACCTTTTCAAGCATTGCTACTTGATGGTTTGAGTAAGGCTCGATTACGGTTCCCAGTACTCCACAGAGGGTCATGTACGACCACCTTATGTTGAACCCAAAGACTTTAAACGTGGTGTCAAGAAAGCCACCCATATTATGGAGGCAGACATAATATTAAGCTTCCTACAATCTGCAACAATGTTCACACTCCCGAGGGGGTGCAGGGTGGGGGTGGAAGTATGCGCAGTTGTCAAGGTTTTACTGCAATACCAAATCAATGAGTATAGTTGTGACATACAATTATGTATTTGAGTCAAGAGAACCCGTTGATGCATTGTAATTTTTAGATTATCCTGCGTATTACAATTAATACACGTGCACAACTTATGCTCTACGCACTGCATCACAAAGTACGGGATCCGCACGCTCATGGTATGGGAACGCACGGCCCAGTACTGTGTCTGTGCTGACAACGTGCGGTAAACCTCTGTGTTTAATTTTAAGGGTCACCGCAGACTGCTCCACGGTCAGACCTGACGAGGGTGAAGTCGTAGAAGAAGTTTGGCATGCTAAACTTATTCTGCTGCCACGCACGGCCTTGAAAAAAAGAAGCTTGCCGCACAAAAATGGCAAACTATTTCATTGTTTTTGGTCATAGATTGACTGTAAACTCCACCTTATTGGAATGTATCCTGTTTTTTGTTCACTTATCCATCCGGCAGTAGTGCATTGAAAGTCCAATTTGTGCTGGTTTTTAAACCAAGCGCCGTTCGACACTACGACCGGACATCAGATTACGGACATCGGCTACGGATTTGAATTTGTACTCTGTACGGATCGTGTCGTGACTGTTGCCGACCTGGGGTTTTCAACCTTCTGTTAGCATTGATCCGTCAGAAATGATTGTCTCCTGTCATAGGTCGAGGACAGGGATAGATGACGGGTTACCCACATCTGTACGGTTTTTAAGCCGCGAGTATATATACCCACTGATAGGTTGACAGAAATGCTTGAGTGGGGAAAAAGTATCAAAAATATTTGTTATGTGACACCATATCCAACAAATTCAGAAATCAACTTTTGGTTACCCCCAACCACAGCTTCCCATATTCCTAGACCATGATTTTAATTGGTATATAACAATAAGAAAATGGACTGTGCACGACTTGATATTCCGTGAATTCCGCCTGTTATATAGATCTCCATTTAGCATGACAATGTCATTTAGACTCCGGCTGCATGTCAATCTTTATGTTGCATATCCCACGGACGATTTTCAGCCCCCTGCATGTGACTTCCTATTTTTTACTACGGCAACATAGCCTTGCCCTGCAATCCAGGTAGTGGGGCACATAGGGGGACGGAATCATAATATTCCGGGAGCAACTAAAATGTTGAGTCCGCCCGGATTTTCCAAATGACGGGCCTAATAAAATGGGGGTGGGGTAAGAAACCCTGCAGTAAATGTACTAAATATCAAAAAGCTTAATGACCACAGTTTTTGGTTAAACTTCCATTGAACAATGAATTGTTTATCACTGCATATGCATAATTTCCAGAAATTAATAGTTATCTGAGAACAGAAATCCTAGTTTGCATTGCAAGGAGATAGTATACGTACATATACAGCACGCAATATATTAATAGTACGCACGTGCATGCTTACCTTTTTGAAAAGCAATATCATGCGTGTTTTAAACTTCCTTTTTCCTATATAAATATGTAATACATTTCAAAATTTGGAATAAGCCCCTCCAATCGTCCATTGTGTACAAATGGTGTGCTGCTTTAAACAGTCAAAGTTATTACCGCACATTGTGATGGATGATGTATATTTTATCATACTCGTCAAAGAATGCAAATCGCGATAGAGAAGTTGCCGGTCACAAGCGAATCGATTTAGCTTTTTAATAAATGATGCTTTACATGTATTCTTAATACTTAATGAATAACTACATGTTTTTTATGAAAATAATATTCTATCAACACTTAATAATGATAAGAGGGAAATTAATTATACTGATGTATATATGAAAAGTATCGCGACGTGAGTCACGAATGTCACTATGTCCGCGCAGCTGCAATTTGTGCGTTCCGACTTTTTTTTTAAAGTTTGGCGAAACTGTAAATGTTTTAAAAATATCTAGTGTTGTGAACAAAGAAAGATGAACCAATGTAGTTATAAGCCTGTATTTTAAACATTGTTTAGAGAAATAGTTCAATAAAAATGAACACCAGGACAGTCAGCAAGACTGTAGCAAATCATGACACTTTTTAATCTGCATGTACAGTGTGCCATATTATATATAAAATTACTTTCTAACCAAAGAGATTTTCAATTTTGGATGATTTTCATGCAACAGCACTAGCACAGTTGTGCCATCATTCACATGATTCAATCGTTCAAACCGGGAACGGTTAAAGGGCGGATAAAGGATGCCCGTAATCAATCGTGTAGTTGTAAAATTTGCTATTGATACCTAACAAGGGAATCACCAAACGTGACGTCATGAACGGGACAGTACTCTGTTTGTGTACAATGGAAAGTACGTATGAGAAGAAATTTGTTGGGGAAATGTCATATTTTATGGATTATGTTGAAATGAAAGCATTTATAAAAATCCACCACTGTTAAGCGGATGTGATATAGATTGGACAGGGAAAGTCTATTGAAGGTGCGATTTGTCTACACGACGCAACAAAGAGGAATTTGACAGTGTGTTCTAAGTAGCAGTTGACAAAAAAAACATAGATCTACAGATATTGCCATTATTGGATCATATCTCTGTCATAAGTTGTCGTATTGGTATATAACTTTCATGGAAATAATCTACAATAATATGCGATTCCATTCATATATATGACTCTAGGTAATTGTTAAAACCGAATAGTTTATTTTGAGGATCAATCACAATATTCACATGCATTGCACTCGACAACTCCCAGGGCCTCATTTCACCTGTGAAATTTCACGATGCACAAGATCAATGCTCAAAATTAACTATTTAGTTTAGATAATTATATAGATTTATACTTATGGATAGAATCGCATATTACTACAGATTATTGCCATCAAAGTTATATATTAATACAACAACTAATAAATAATATTTCATCCGATTTCTGTGTGTGGTTTTGCGAGCGCAGGTGTTGTCTGTCAAATTGATCATCGAGAATATCCACATTTTGATTATCAAAGTTTGATAAAAAAATCTCTTACAACTGTTTAACAATTGGTATGGTTGAAGACGCATACTTCTGTAGATTACACATATAATTTTGAAATAATTCTAGCAGAGGTATTGGGCTAGTTTATGAGCAGATTCCAAGGACACTTTTACTTTAACCAATGATCCGACAGCGCTAGACTATATACACCGTGGGTAGACTGTTATGGATAAAACTGAGGATTTCCAGTGAATCACGGTAAAAGCTGAGGAAAATGGCAGAAATGGCAAGGTTTTAAAGTAAGATCAGTAATAATTTGGACAAAACGACCAAGAAAAAAAAGTAATATATATTTCTAAGTATGTGCAGGGAATGCGGGAGTATTCAAGGTTTATAGAACTTCTTTCAAATTCGTTCTACGCCTCACAGTTTACTCACAGTCGCTCGCACAAATTTCAACATGCAAGATTTGCTTCATTTCTAGTGCACAAGATTGATGTAAATTCAATGAAGTCTACATTATAAGTCAACATTATCCACATAAATAAGAAATATGCTCCTCTAACTGTATCCATGCCAAGTGGCATGAATATTGTAGATCTAGTTTTTTAGCTATGGCCAAATCTTTGTAAATTTTTATCCACCTTGTTTCCTGAGAAAAATGCCTCCTCAGTTTTTACCGTGATCTGAGCTCTGGATAAAAATTTACAATTGCTGCAGTCTTGCTGACTGTCCAGATCGTCATTTTAATGGAGATGTTTCTCTAAATAATGGTCTATAGTATTGTATATTTGTATTAAAATCAAAGATGAGACAAATATACATCGGTTATCTAAGACATCTAAGACATAAGTTTCCTATGTGATTGTGAAAATGAAATATCCCACAATAAAAAATCAGTGACTAGTGATGAATCTGCATGGAGTGTCCTGATGTCAGGGAAAATGGACAGCATAATGCAAACATTTACAGCGACACCTTTCCATGAAGATACCTTTCTATAGTCTACTTGGATACCTGTTTGTACTGATCTTGAATATCATTAAAGGTGGAACTGTGTGTAGCGCAATTTGTCAATCCTATAAGCTGTATAGATCTATGTAACTCATTGTAACTGCCATCTGTTAACATTATTTGGGAATAAAGTAAGCAGCAACAAACAAGCTTAGACAGGCATATTTAGATTTTCTTCTTACTTAAAGTAGGGCACGAGTATTTATTATAACACTCTATCTGTGACACGTGACTATCCTGCATTCTGATTGACTTAGAGCCAAAATCAGGGGGGGATAATTGAAGAAATGTCTTGGTTTGGAGGTCACCATGTATGAATGCATGCCATGCCCAAATGTGGTGAATATTGCCCGAGCTTGCGAGGGCAATATTCGACCACATGAGGGCATGCATTCATACATGGTGACCTGATCTGGATCTGGATAGATAATTCACAAATTAGCCAGTCTCAGATAAGAGACTGGCCTCCTCTAATGAGGCAACGCGTGAATGGAGAGGGTACGTTCTGCCTAAGGGTTGGCAGATAGCAGACTCTTGAAAGTGGTAATAGAGTCGGCATTGACAGTTCCCGGGTTAAGACTGTTCCACTCGGGATTGTTCTTAAAACTGTTGATTTCCACAGTGGAGATTGCCTATCGCCGGCTGAAGGTCTTACTATCTTCCACTGGTGAGAGCCCCTCGAGTGGCTCTACCTTGATGTAGTTTAATGCCAACGCTCTCTGGTGGCAAATCCAGGCCTCCATGCAAAAGCTTTTAAAATAGGCATAAACGCTGATTACGCCGCCGGTCTGCTAGGCTTTTGCCAGCCAAGGTCACGCAGTAGGCCTGTGACTGATATGACACCGCGGGCTCCAAGCGAGCCCAACGTGCTGCTCGCCTCTGCACAATCTTAGGGAATCAATTTCCTCTTTAACTGATGGGTCCCAAATAGCCCCACAATATTCTAAAGATGACCTGACGATTGTGAAATATGCTGTCTCTCTCTCAGTCTGTAGGGAGAACCGCGGAGATTCCTACGTAGGAACCCCCGACAAAGTATGACATATTATAACACGATAAACACTCAAAGATGTCAATATTTCACAACAATTGAATCTTTTTTAAAGTTAGGATGCCATTGAAACGTCTTACTTATATGTGCGTAGTACAACAAACCCCATACGTTTCGAAATAACGTCAGACGTACTATTTCACGTCAGTCTTGTATTATTACGTCAGTCTTACTTAGAAATATGTACGTATTACCGACATGGAAATTTTATTGAGAACATTTTGAAACATTCTGTTTCATATGAAATTTTGTAGGGTTATAGTTGAGTTTTAACATGCATGGTACTTTTTTTAGTACATTCAGAACCAAGTAGGCTCCATCAGAGTTTTACTACTTGGCCTGGGCGGGGATCGAACCCCGGACCTCTGGGTCAACTGCGCCGCTTAGCGACTAGCCAACAGAGCCAACGCTATACCAACTACGCCACATCCACAAGGCTAAAAACCTTTGCTTCAATGACGTATTGATACCCACTACTAGCTCTGATGTCATGTCTTACGTCCAACGTATGTCCATGATGGTTAAGTATCTCCTTTATAGTACTGAGTAGATCTAGTGAAGTATTGTTGTGAGATTCACATGCTTTTTTTATATGAAATTTAGTAGGGTTATAGTTGAGTTTTAACATGCATGGTACTTTTTTAGTACATTCAGAACCAACCATGCTCCATCAGAGTTTTAAACTTGGCCCTGGGGATGTTGTAAAACAGTAAACATTTTTTTTCTTGTCTCAATCATCTACGCTTTTATTTGCAAGTAAATTTTGTTTAGAAAAATCCAACGTACACACAATTCTTTTTAGCATTGGCATACATTTAATGAGTGTACAGATGGCCAATATGATTATAATATATTGATTTACTTATTTGAAAGTGTGACTGACTTTTAGAGGGCAAAATTGGCATGTGGATGGTTAATCGAGTATTCTATCATTCCGCAAAAAATCACCGCCACAACCCATGCTGATTGGTCAATCAGCGTGCTCAATTATACGATTGACTGCACGCCTCCAGTGATTGACTGCACGCCACGACACCACCAAAAAAAGTCTAATCACTAACCTATAGAGGGTCTAGTTGTTGTATTTATTATTTCTGGTGTCAAAAACCAACGCATATTGGTCTTTTTATCATTCACAAATGTTTTTACAGTGGATAATTTCTAAACTACACTAAATTCAAAGGTTTTAACCGAATACCAGTCTCATTCTATCATGACTAAAATCCACACTAAATGAGGGTCTGATTCCTCGCTTTTTATTTTGAAATAAATCAACTTC
>CM032662.1:20900907-21057541 GCA_019095985.1 Streblospio benedicti
GTTGAGTTTAACATGCATGGTACTTTTTATACATTCAGAACCAAGTAGGCTCCATCAGTTTTTGACTTGGCCTGGGTTTGATGGATCGAACCCCGGACCTCTGGGTCAACTGCGCCGCTTAGACTAGCCAACAAAGCCAACGCTATACCAACCACGCCAAATCCACAAGGCTAAAACCTTTGCTTCAATGACGTATTGATACCCACTACTAGCTCTGATGTCATGTCTTACGTCCAACGTATGTCCATGATGATGTTGTAAACAGTAAGCATTTTTTTCTTGTCTCAATCATCTACGCTTTATTTGCAAGTAAATTTTGCCGAAAATCCAACGTACACACAATTCTTTAGCATTGGCATACATTTAATGAGTGTACAGATGGCCGATATGATTATAATATATTGATTTACTTATTTGAAAGTGTGACCGACTTTTAGAGGGCAAAATTGGCATGTGGATGGTTAATCGAGTATTCTATCATTCCGTGCAAAAATCACCGCCAATAACCCATGCTGATTGGTCAATCAGCGTGCTCAATTATACGATTGACTGCACGCTCCAGTGATTGACTGCACGCTACGACATCTAAAGTCTAATCACTAACCTATAGAGGGTCTAGTTGTTGTATTTATTATTTCTTGGTGTCAAAAATCAATCGCATATTGGTCTTTTATCATTCACAAATGTTTTTACAGTGGATAATTTCTAAACTACACTAAATTCAAAGGTTTTAACCGAATACCAGTCTCATTCTATCATGACTAAAATCCACACTAAATGAGGGGTCTGATTCGTTTTTATTTTGAAATAAATCAACTTCATCGGGCCGATTTCAGAGGGTAACATGACCACCATAGTGGCGGCAGTCATGTGACAGCAGTGTTGAGTACACGGGAGGCAAGTCGTAGCCGGATGTCACGGTTCAGTGTTCAGCGTGCGGGTTTCAATGGCCTCCCCTCACTTTCCCTCTTGAACTCCTCTTCCTCCCTTGCCACAACCTTTGAAGTCCTTATCACTAATTGTGTGTCCTGTGTCTCATGTGTTCCCCGATGGCGGTTGGGGTCTTGCACTCGGCCGATGAAGTTGTTGCGATAACAACGAAACTCGCCAAAAAAATGGTTAACTTTGGTTTCTATTGGTATCCAATAAATTCTCTGAATCATGAATAAAGAAACCCAGGATGAATCAAACATACATTCATAACGGTCTCATTGCCATTTTTGACCATAGGACGTCACGGACCACAGTCAACACTAGACTAGTACCGTCACATTTTCTATACAGCTGCTGACGTCGCAGACAGTCAAATGACAATGAGACAGTCATGATATGATTTATTTCAAAATAAAAACGAATCATACACTCATTTAGTGTGGATTTTAGTCATGATAGAATAGTATTTGTACGTTTGATTTACCTCACTTCGTTCAGGTAAATCAGACGTCAGCATGCTCAATTTCAAGATTGACACTCCAATCTCGTGGTCAATTCCTACAATTATCCCTGGCTGATTTTGGCTCTAAGCCAATCAGAATGCAGGATAGAGTCGCGTATCACAGATAGAGTGTTATAATATATAAAAATCACATGCATTAATGTACCTGATCATGACATTTTGATGCACATGACACGCACATACATCCTGTCAGAAGTGTACAAGAAATAATAAATAATAAAATAAAAATAAAAATACATAAATATTGTCTGTCTTTGGTTTAGATTTTGGACAAATTGAACACTTGGTTACAATTTTAGCTAAGATTTATTGGTAAATTGATTTATATACAAATGAAAGGGGCAACTTTGCCCATTACTTTCTACAGTTATGTGGGTGGTAACAAATTGTAAACATATGATATACACAATTGCATAAAAATAACACTGAAATATACACCTTTTAACATTCACATTTATATACAGGCATTATCATAACATTGAACATTATTCTACATAGACAAAGGAAACATTTTCTTATGTGCAGTTTTCGTAGGTTTATCATTATTTGCAGAAAAATACAAAATGATAATTTTATTGTATTACAATCATGGAGCAGAAAATGCCTTTCTATTTACACTTCGTTTTATTACCAACAGTCTATTTAATATTAAGTTTCACTTACAAACCATATGAAATAAATCTGTGCATTCTATTACATGATCAACCAAGAAAAATATTTTCATATCAATTTCAAACTTTCAGTTTTGACGATCTACTGAATGTATGTTGTTTGTTTGCTTTGTATTTATTTTATAAAGATTTACAACATTTATAGTTAATGTAACATTCTCTCATTAAATTGTTCAGTCACATAATCCGTTTTATTATTACATTAATTAAATAATCTCCTCAAGAAATGTTTAATGATAATCATTGACTTTTTAATAGGTAAGCAGACATTTTCATAATAGAACAAATTATTTCTATTAGTGTATCAACTCTTTCTGACATAGAATATATATATTTACATCATTTATATATCATAACATTTATTCTGTTCAAGTAAAAACAAATCAAAATTCTTAATCAAGTCACTAGTTTGTAAGTTGATTTGTGATTATATCACAGCACTGAGAATAGAGAAATTGATTATTCAACTTCTCTTAAAGTATTACATAAGTTGAGCATTAATGCTAGCGTTCATTAAAAGGCTCAAGATACTCTACATATTTATGTAAAAAGGACTAGAAATAGCTTTTATAGCAATTTTCAAAAACCTGGTATGTGGCAAATACTTATAAAATGAAACAAAATTTGTTAAACTTAATATGCAAATACGTATTTTAAAGTAAACAACAATAATAAAAAATTAACAATGTCATACATACTGGTATGTTCGGAGTATTATATGCGTTAAAACCATGATTCCTATATGACTGGATTAGATTCAATGATAAATACATTATATATTCTAAATTCAATATTTCCATATTGATATTTAAATATTTGAATTTTATTGAATATATCTCTTAAAAGTCAGGACTTAAATTTGAAATGTTATCCTATGCCAAATTGACAATTTATTACTTTGGTGTGTATAAAATTAGCTTGCTTAATATACAAACTTTAGTTATTTATGGGGATTATGGACATTTATAATTATTTGTAAATGGCAAATTCTACAAAAGCATATTTCACCGACACTATATAGTAGATTCATTTGTATCAAAAATGTCGTTTGTATCACTGTTTTTAATCATTATCGCTTCTGATCCAGCTGGAGAAATACTTCCTCCAGATATAGTTTGCAAGGTTACATTTCCATCACTTTCAGATTTCTCAAGACCGTTATCTTCTACAACCTGGTTTTGTTCATTCATTATATCGTCTGTGTTTTCTTCTGTTGTCACATCCTGAATCATTCCAAGCTTGTTATCTGTATTAATCTTCGATGTTTCGACATCTGAATCGATGCTCATAAACCTTTGCCCAAATCCATGTTTCGTACGTTCATCACTATTTACTGAACTATTTACACTCAGTTCCCCAATGTTAGTATTTAGAGAACTTTCTTGTTCTCTGTTTAATTCAAACACTTCGCTAGCATTGACCTGTTCATTGATGTTATCCAGGGCATTGCTTGAACGCAGTTTATCTAGGCTATCAGCTTGGACAGCAATTTCTTTTGGTCCAGTGTCATCAATGGAGTCTAGCCGTGTTTGTGAGCTTGTGGAGCGTTGATAAAACTTCAATTGGTCAAACAAGCCAGTTGTTGAAGTTTGTCGACTCATTGCTGAAATATGGATGGAAAAAATATACAATAATCTGAATTGTAGTTTTTTTTTCAAAAATGACAAAAATAACACTATTTAAACCAGATTTATTTTCGTACTGAAAATTATTTGATGAATGATTGTAAAATAATTCCGTTAATAACATGTAAGATGTACAACAAAATATCATGTCAGTCACAACAAAACATGCTTGGAATAACCATCTATCAATTACATTTACTAATCATATTAAATGCTCCATTTGAAAACTTACCATTAACCAAATAAAGGCATGCAAAAATCTTGCTTGGATTATATCAAAATTTCAATTAATAAATCAAAGAGTAACGAATATTTAGTAAAGTGAATGTCAACAAACTAGCAAATCTACCATTTGAATTCAATGCACACACATAAGGCATAGATATCACATTGAAAAAACCTAATTGAAAAACAAATGTTTAGAAAATAAATCAAATATAGCAAATTCAGAAATCTACCCTTATAGCTTTATTGAAATAAGCTGTTTAAAATGAAAATAAAAACCATATTTTGAATGTAATAAGTATTGTCTAGTACTTGTTACTCCCTACAAGAGGCTAAACTACGGAAAATATTTTCTTTTAATATTAAATTATCAACTGCTGTGTGAGACAATCATTGGTGTCTCCAAATATTCCACAAACAGCTCCAAAGCCATGCAAATAATTCACTTTGAAATATTAATAATACAATAAAGAAACAACTAAACATTCTATGTATAATTTGGCCTCTTATGGAGTTAAAGTTTCTACTGATATAAGCAAAAATGCTATAAAAAATAACACAACCATGGCAAAAAGGGATCAAAATTGCTCAAAATTACACTTACGGTGATCATGTCAAAGCTCCAATATGGAGGGAATTAGTCCGAGTTTAGAAGGCAGAATAAATTATTGGGTTAGTTTACAATCATTATATCACAACAATGGTGGAAAATGCATTAGAAGAGATGGGTATTTTACTTACATGATACATGTACATATTACACATTACATCATGTAATTGACCAGTTTAAGTGCTACACAAATATTGAAAAAGTTGTATTGTTGGGAAGCTCAGATTCTCATCTTTTAAATTAAGTATACAAATGCAAAACGGGTCAATTACTAGCAACCTCACACTAGAAGGTTTTGACAAGTATTCATTTCTATTTGGAAGAAAACTGACATCACAACATAATATTGGTTAATAGAAGTACTTTGGTAATGCCAACAAATATCACAATCAGGTGAGGAATCTATAATGACAATCACATACTGCAGCATACACACAAACTTTCATACGTAATATCCATAACAAACACGTGTGCCTATAATGTGATGTCTAACATTGCATAGACTGCAATTTATTATTCAAATACAGGCAAACCCCAATATATAGAACTCTTAAGAATTTGTGCCTAGCTTGAACAATAATTATTTACCTTAAAAATTTCCATAAGTATTAGTTATGGAAAAATTGAGAATTCTACTCTGATCCTTCAAACTAGAACACAAGTGGACTCTATTTCACTATCAGAAATTGAAACAAGTGCTTCATAGGGCTCCCTTGTGAAATATATCTTTCTTGTGACTATAATACAGCACTTGTGTATCCAGTCACAAGGAATGAATATAACATAATATATAACGGATAATTATTAAAAAAAAACTACAACAGAACATTTCCCTCACAAAAGCAACCAAGAGAGATTGTCAATTTTAAAGATGAACTATCATCTAAGAAAGTACATGTATAACTGAATGATGACCAGGTTTAGTTCTGCAGGTATTGATTAAATCAGAGGCTGATTCAAAAAAATCTTAATGATATGTGGAAGATAAGTTTGAATTCAGTTAAAATTTAGTAGGAGTATGGAAGACAAAACTGTCCTGTTGTAAAATGGCGATCTACATCTATATGGGAAATATGGGGGCTGCATTTTTCTATCTGGTACATGAATCCTTTACGAAACAATGTTTTTGGTCTAACATTGTGCTTTTTACAATTAGTAATAATCTATTTACAAAAAAGAAGATTTGCCGACAATAATTCCATGTCAGCAACAATTACCATACAGCCAAATTCACTATTCATACAGCCTTGACAAATTTGATTTCTTTTTGACTTTATCTATATGACCACTTTCTCACTAATATCAAAGTATCTTTAATAGCATGTTTACATTCAAAATTGTCAGTACACATGTAACACCAATAGGACACATAGTTGGTGCACACCATTGCGTTCCATCCCTGAGATCTCTATCAGCTCTCACCTTTCTCAACTACTGGCCTAACTGGTTCAGTTTTTTCCTGTGTCACCTCCTTTTTAGGGGTAGTTTGCTGTTCACTATCAGCCATGTTGTGGGTGCTAGCTGCATGCTGCTTTTGTGCCTTCTCGTCATCAGGTTCTTCTGTTGCTGACGTTGGTGGTTCTTTGGTGTTTGGAGATTCCACTCCAGAATCCACCTGCTCCTCCTTTTTCTCGTCTTTGGTCAAGACCTCATCCTGGTCTTCCCCATTAGCACTCGCTTTACGTGCTTCTGCATCTGCAAATTAGTGAAAAAATAACATTGGCTTACCTCTGGCAACTATTATTTCATTTTATTTTTGTTTTTATTTTGTTTTGAATTAATATCTTTTTATCTGCAGTCTGAAAATCTATTTAAAATAACAGCAATTTAGAATGGTTGGATTTAACAGAGATATGCATTGTACTGTTGTGAATTTTAACAATATAAGAATGTCATTCAGTTAGTAAAAATCCAATATTATATTTACACGACAAAACTAGATATTGTAGTGATAAAAAAACATACAGATAGCCCTTTTAATAATATCAAGATAAAAACAAATCATCTGTCTTGTTCACAAAAATAAAAATGAACACAAAATAGTGTTATTAACAATTATAATTGTTATAAAGATAACAATTATAACTTAAACTTGACTACTAAGGCTCTAAGTGAAAATGATAGCAAAATAGATTTTATGATATATCAAAAATTCATGCTGTATCACATACAATACAATGAAACTGTAAAAACATGAAATATATCATTAATTATAACTGGATTTACCATGCACAGCTTCTTCTTTTATATCATCTAGAGACTGTTTGTTTTGTGTATTTGATGTTGGTTTTCCTTCTTTTTTGTAATAAATCGAATAAACCAATTTGAACTATTATGTCAGATGAACATAAAATCATTGGCATTTATATAAAAAAGTGATACATGTATACTGTCATGGATTGATAAATGGTTTGACCAATCATTCATTAAAAATAAACAAGAAATAAAATAAAAAAATAAAAAAAAATTAAAAAAACTTATTTATTATGTAACAAGGAACATGAAAGGAATTTATTTTTCCTAATTGTGTAGAAAATTGTGAAAGCTGACGTTTCTTGTGTGGACTGCACACTTTCTCAAAGATAAGTTACAACACAGCTAGGAAAAATAAACCATCCTTATGGGTATCCAAATAATACAAAGATGAATTGTAGATAAATACATCTTTGATTTTATCTCTCTTAAAAATATAAATCCAGGTAACGGTTTATAGAATAGACAGTAAGAATGCAATACATATATAAGCACAAAAAATTCAAAGGAAGAAATTAACAAATCTAAAAGTTTGGTAATTACATCACAGCTGCTTCATATTCTTACACCTAATGAAACTTTAAATTATGATACATGAAGAAGGGACAAGCCTACTCAGATGCTTGTCTCGTCCATAACACTAAGGGATGTTTCGGTGGACCTTCCACTTGCTTCAGGCTTTGATACATGTATAGCAAAGTGCGACGAATGTTGTTGCTTTGCACTCTACTTTTGAAGCAGGTTGGAATGTCTACCGAAACATCGCTTATTATGGATGAGAAAAGCATTTGATGAATCTAGATGCCAAAAGAAATCTTTACTATATATTCAAATTATGATGTTTACCTTTTGCAGCTCGATCCTTCCATTCTGCCTTATTCATCGACAGACACTCTATCCAGACTCGTCGCACCTCGAACTTCACACCTCCTTTAACAAAACAACTTACTTAATCAGTTGTCATTAATTTGGATGAAGATTATTTTTTATAGACCAAGATATGAAAAAATAATGCACAATTAAATATTTATAATGAACAAATTCATTAAAAAAGTCTGACATTAAAAAATAGTGCATGTAGCAGTAATAAAATAAGATTGACAGTCAATCTTTGATCAATATTTCTTTACCAAACATTTCATGACCAATCTCAGTAATTTTAAAATATATTTGAAATACATTTAAATTATAATTGGAAAGAAAGGTTCATCATTGATCACATAAATACCAACAAATTGAAATAAATTCATAATTATAACAGGTTTGTTTTAAGACTTAATATATACTATGGTATACGTATCAGATATAATTATAACACTGATGTGGTAGCATTTATCAATGTTGCTAACATTTTTAAGCCGGCAATAAGTCATATACACGTTGGTATCTTTAGACATAATCAAATAAAGAATATATGCAGCAGTATACAGTACATGTTAGTTAAACTATAAAATTAAGAGTAAGCAAAACAACATTTGAATTAATACTAGATTAGTAAAATATAATTACCAAGGATTTTGCAAATAACTTAGTTATACTGACAATGTGGATTCCTAGACAAAAAATCTAAAGTGCAATGCAATCTTGATTGTATGCAAAACTAAATTATGAAGCAATTATAATATGTCAAAATATAATACCTAGTATAATACAAGGATATGAAGGTATTGGTTTAGAGTAGAATGAATAAGTAGTCAGATGTTTAGTGTAAGACTATACATAAACCATAAATGGAAAACACCACTAGCTTGTCCAAACAACTACATGTACCGGTAGCATTGTTGTCTTGCAGAGTAGCAAACTATCTATCATTAATGTCACAAAATATGCACCACTGTGACATTGATCAGAATTTTAAGTCATGTGCCCCTGGTTTTACTGGTTGAAAGTATAAGGCTACATGTAAATTAGAAATTGCATATTTGAAATTTCAAAGTGCATATTGTACAATTAACCTAATTACTGTAGATTTAAAACTGTAGCATAAAACATGGGGATTATTTTAGGAAAAGTCCTATTTGATAAGTTCTCTAATGTTGCTCAACCAAAGTGTGAACACAAAACCAGAATCGTGAGCAATCTGCCTTCTTAATGTTATTTAGAGAGTGGTAAACATCTGACTAATTATTCTTTTACTATTTCATGGCTTCGGATAGTAGAAAGCAAGTCTATTCATAAGGATAATGTACTGGGTTTGTTAAATACTTTTTCTCAATTCACACGCAATAATAATAATAATTTGCAAGCATTAAAACTTAAAATCATTTAGCAATAGCTTCCAGTACCAATGCAAAATAAAATGTTCTCTATACTATGTTTATACCTTTTCTTAGTTTAGAGCCCAACTTAGAGTTATTTCCTGAATAAAATGGCAATACACATGTATTCTAAATGAAAATTATGATTTTGATTAAAATATGTACAAATGTCAATTTAATGAATGCCAATGTTTTTGTAAATAAATTTTGATAATAGATAATTCATATCTTATGTCAATCTGAGAGACTTCTGATAGATACAAAAGATTCTGTAGAGTGTTTATAACTTTATCATTTTATCATACCTGGAGAATTAGGAGTTCTTGGAGTTGAACTTGTTGATGATGATCTAGATCTACTGGAAAGACTCGTTGTGCTGGTTGCCTAATCATAATATGTTGATACAATTATTTTTCACTTATCAGTATTAAAATTTCTATATTATAGTTCATAAAAGAATTCTAAAACAATGATACAGAATTTCCTTTTTCTTTTTGAATATTGAAGTAAAACTTTCGGAAGTCAGTAAATCTGTATCCCGGTAGGTTTGATGATTATGTCTGACTACTTACCTTGTCTACCCTCTGTGTCCCATCTTCGAGAATAGTATTTCGCTGTTGCATTGGAGCAACAATCTTGTCAATCATATCTCCCATAACTTGAAAGCTCGGATCGACAATAAAATCAATGAATCCTGACAAAATAGACATAGAATTTGTGCATGGTTAATCGACAACATAAAGTTTATTCCTAAATTGGTATTAGTTTTACATTAAAACAACATATTACTATAACTCCTGGTCATCCCATCCTTTTTTTACATCATATGCTTTCTGAACATTTCTATTCATAATCATCATATCATTTTTATTTAAAATAGTGAACGAGAGTTATAACCTAAACTAATGAGATTAGTTACACCAATATCGACACATATTCTACTGACTGTTACTACCTTCAAATTCATCAACATCTATATACTTTTCTAGGACCTTTTCAATGAGGATGTTGAGAACCTCAAAACTTGGTTCAACTATGAAATCTATAAAACCTGGTTTGCAGCAGTAATAAATATTTTAAGAAATTACATTACTTATTTAACAACTTTTTACTTGGTTGTGTAAAATAGACTAATAGGACTTAATCATACTTTTTCTGTGATAGATTTAGGACCATTCAGTATTTATGACAAGGTGGAGTAGGATGATTTCCAAAAGTGCTGTGAAAAAATTAATAGCCCCCCCCCCCCCTCAAATCTATGTGAAATAATTGGTAACCCCTATCAATTTCATGTGATAAAAATTGATACCCCTAACATTTAACGCAATCATTGTCATTTAACCCTTATCCTATTTGATGTATATGCATCGTAATCAAACAGTAAATATCAGTACAGAATCTCTAAACAAATAGGGTTATATTTTCTGTAAAAAAATTAATAGCCTCCCCTCAAAAGTGTGTAAAAAATTTGATAGCCCCCCTCCAAAAATTGTGACAAAGTTTGTGGCCTGCCCTGGAAGCCTCCTACCCCACCCTGTCATAAATAATGAATGTTTCCTAAGTAACTTAACTTTTTTATGTAATATAATTTTCAGTATTACCACGTATACATTGTATTTGCTTGTGCTCCGATTTTACTACATTTTTAGATATAATATAAAATGTGCGTAAATTTTGTCTTTAACATCTAAAATCATTATAATGAGCACAAGGATCATTAATATCAATAAAAATCTTAAAAATTTAACTCTCAACCCTACCGATTTGTGACTCTGCCACCAATGTATTTTTACGATCACAAAGTGGTGAAATTGGCAGACCCATTTCTGCTTCTCGATCACCCTATTTGTTAGATGAAAGAAAATACATTTGCTCAGAATTATTTGACGATCAAAAAATACACTATTTAATACTTCTTATTACTATATAACATATTATTACTATATAACATATCGGTAACGCAAATGATGGGAATACAGAGTACAAAGTAATCTTAATTAAATAATAATCATTTCTTTAAAACATCATGTATGATTTGACATTGTAAAAAATTGCTTTGCATAACATATGAAAAATATTTTACATGTTTATTAAATATCGATAGATCTCATTGAAATATACGATTAAAATTAGGTCAAATGTTTTAAAATGTGTATTCACAAACAAATTTTTGACTTGTTGGGTTTGGTGTGCAGAGACATAAGGATTTGTATACCATATATTGTTTATATATATATGAGGAGGATTTATGAATATTCAAACAAAATCACGAAAAGAGATACAAAATACTGTAATTGTTACTTTGTAATCATAATACCAACATGTGTAAGATCATATTAGAAGAGGGGATATTTTGTTCATGTGGTATTGGTCTCCGAGACTGAATAAAACGCATTTAACCAAATGTTTTTTAAGCTGTGAATATCTAATTTTTTTTTTTTTTTATCTAGAGATAGATAACTTCATGTTGATGATCTTTTTTGTGCTGAAATATGGGAGATATGCTTAAGAATAATATCACATTTTAATACATACACAGGACGCATGCAAAGATTCATGCACACATCAAACTGTAGAATCAAGACATATATAAACAAGGAGACAACAATTAAGTTAATAACCCTACTAGACCAGGACAGTGGAAATGGTAGAAGTCCACATTGACACATGAATGTGCATGTGTACAATGTCAACCAATTGAAAATAAATATCATAAGTTGCATACATGAGCCCCTGCATCATGTAAAGGTGTATGTGGCATGTATACAACTTACAAACAGTATACCATACACATTACTACTATCATATAATAGTAGTATAAATGTGTATGGTAGTGTTTGTAGTGTTATAGTGGTATACATACCCATACTTCTCGTGATGCTGGGGCCCATGGTCGCATACATGTATGCAATCAAAATACAACAATTTACATCATTATATATATATTTAATTGCATACATTTTGTACGGTTGGATGTAATTAATTTCAATATATTGGTAAGTGCTGATTACAAAAGCTCTATTGATCCCCTGCTCATTCATTACCTGTTTGAAATACTCCTCTACCAACAAGTTAGTCCACTTATGGTGAAACTTCCATTGTTTAGCAGGATGCCCAATATCTGCACAATGCACTATGAGAGATAGTGCTTTAGATTTATCTATACTGCAATCAAAAAGAAAAAGAGATCTAGTACCTACAGACACACATTTACAGGAACACAATATTGCAACTACCTTTAATTATCAAGTTACCAAAAAACGCAGTGCGTGCTGAGGATCCATGCAAACATCTGTCTCTCATATACATTCATATTGTGGTAGTATAAATTTTGTGTAAACCTAAGGGCTTTCCAAAAAATATTTTTATTTCTGCTATTAAACGTGTCCTAATTGTGTGATGCAAGATGCGGGAATATCAGGACGTATATCATACATATATTTCAGCATTAATCTCAAAAGATGATCAATTGAATTCTAATTACCACGGTTTATATCGTAAAAGCAGAGTGTGCATGAATTTAAAAGCATTCTACTTGTTAACAGCACTGAACAACATGCACCTGAGCCTCTAATCTCTGACTAGGCTATCTTACATGCACATGTCAAAGGCACACCTAAAAGAGAGAAAACATGCAGAAAATGAGAGTCATACCTGCAAAAAGAAAGTCAAACAAAAACTTAACAAAATCCAATGCAAACAGATATTAATTCAAAGAAATATTTGAGAAGAAAAGCACAATCAAGACGTGCGAGGAGCTGATGCA
This sequence comes from Streblospio benedicti, assembly GCA_019095985.1. Lineage (NCBI taxonomy): Eukaryota > Metazoa > Annelida > Polychaeta > Spionida > Spionidae > Streblospio > Streblospio benedicti. Next base: position 20,913,772 of record CM032662.1, read on the forward strand.
GCGAGCGTGCGAGGATTCCTTACCTGCTTGAAGAACTCCTCAAGCAACATTCCTGTCCACTTAAAATGCAAATCCCAGTCTTTTGCTGGATGTGAAATATCAGCACAATGAAGAATGAGTGACAAGGCTTTCGATTTATCAATGCTGTAAATAGAAAATGGGGCACACAACATTAAGTGCCTTTCTCGATATACTGGTTATAACATAAATGTACATCGTCCCTACTCAGTATTGCAGATACATTACAATCAAGTTTTAAATGTCATATACAGCATTATACGGGTATCATCAACATCCAATATACTCACTACGATGACATTCCCATGCCGAACAGTTTATCAAACTAATTTCATACTGATTTATAAAATTAAAGATTTCCAAATGAAAAGTGCATAAAAGGGGGCAATAAATATTGTTGTATGTTGTAGGCAGAATTCTACAATTCAACGGTAATTGTCATGGCAATACAACATTTAAAACTGCTGTTACATATCTACACCATTGTATCTGATTAGGTGGTGCTCCATCTTCTCTTATTTCTTCTTCAGTAAGACTAAGCATAAGATTTTCATAATTAGTAAAGAAAAGATCAATAATAGTCATGAAAAACGCTCATCTCCATTTTATTTGAAATTACTGCATGCATAAATTTATTGTTATAAAATATACTTTGAACATAAGATTTATAGCAGACGTTAGTATGTAGTCCTAATAATGTTTGAAAAAATTTGACAAAAATTCTACCAAATTATAACGCTCGCAAAAAGCATATCCTGTTATTTGCAAATATTATGAAATAAACCAGTCAAAATATGGTGAAAATTAACATAAACATAAACACTATAAATATCATGCAAATAAGAAAAAATCAAAACATAACTTATCATTACAACATCTATCAATATTTTCAAATATTGAACATATATATATATTTATAGTGTATCTAGTGCCCAATATGAGTTACTAATAAGTAACCTTTTTGCCTGAGTGTTAGAAACAATGGACAACAAATTCTTTATCATGACTTTTGAAATATCAATTACTACATGGAAACAAAGTACAATCCATTCCACTGATCAACCAAAAAAGAATAAAAAGAAAATATAGTAGAAATGATTGAAAGATAGTTAAATTGAGTTGGTTGAGGAATGGTAGTGCTTAAATATAAGTATTACTTTCTCATGAGTTTTACATACATTTCAAATAGTGTCCTGTTTATGCTAGTAAAGTTTAAAATATAGAGACTTTGTTATGTAGATATAAAGCAGATAAGTATTTCTAATTCAAATATACAGGGTAGGTTGTTCTTAATGTAGTGAGAGAAAATCTAAAAGAAATAAGGATATATATAGATTAAAACAGTTTACACATACCATTATATCTGAATAGAATTATATCATACAGCTTCACACATACAATCGCATAATTGTTTGATTATTATTTCTAATTAATATAGAAACAATTACTCTTATTAGTAATTGGTCATTATTGCAATAATTCACAAATTATTTGGTATTTAATTATACATTCATTGTGATTCTGCAAAAATGTAAAATCTTTAAAAACTATTGGTGAAGTTTTAAATTGCAATGCATTTTCTAATTGATTATTATTTGCTGTAGCCGAAAAGGATGTCAAATAAAGTTACTACAGTACAACCTCTTTCAACCCGCCATGTTGGAAAGCTGGATACTTTCTTTCATTGCATACTAACGTCATTGTTACTGCGGTTGACTACCATATTAGAACGCAACGAATGCGTTGTGATTGTCGATCCTCGTGTTTAATAAAGTCTGATAAGTACGAGTCCATAGGAGATGAAGTGTACATTGGGAAAAATGGAAACATGGCAGTGCATAAGGTTGGTGAAATTATTCCAATAAAGTATATACGGATAAGAGGTTGTACTGTATTACAATCAGAGCTTGGCATTCAACATGTTTGAATTGATGTTGTGAAATCGAATCTAGGGGTATGGTTACTTTGCAAGTACATTATTTGATTATTTGAAGCTATTTGTGGATGGCTATGGAAAATGTCCGCTAGGCTTCCAGGCTCTATGCACAAATGCATATATCTAGTATCCAATAATATATTGTAAAATCATGTACAAAAAAAAAGACTTAACGAAAATATAAATATACTCAATTTGCATATTTCAGTAAAATAAATAAGCATATCACATTTTAAGCATACAATAAGCAAAATAAAACTTTTGAAATGAAATGTAATCTAAAATATTTATATACAGCGTGGTATTAAGTTCTACAATTCTAAAAATATTTGAAGAGTATTAATATTACTGTACAAGATTACGTAGGTAGTAAAGAGACCTTATCACCCAAAACAAATGTATCTTACTTGTTCTTAAAGTTTCTGAAAATTGATTGATAACCATGAACATTGATCTTTATCAAGTAAATTAACAAAATAATTATAATTTCAGAACAGTGCTAAATATGTATTTCAATGCTATCATCTTTTTATTCTATTATACACATACATGTATGTTTTGTTCTATATAATTACTTTTATCTAATAAGACGAAAAAGAGCACTTACTTTTCAGGCATGCTGAGGAGGTTCTTCATATTTTTAATCTGTTGGAAATGGTATGACATGTCTGTTGCAAGCACCATGTCAATCACAAGTGAACGGAAGTCCCTATAATCAATATAGCATTGCTAAGTTGAAAATCATTAAGTAGAACATGATAACACTATGTTTTTGTCACTGTTGGAAGTTCGCAAGGACAGACAATGAGATTTTAATGAGTCATCTCAATACGTATAGAATGCAAAATACGGAATCGTAATCAATAATACATGACAAAATACGATAACCAATGTCTACAATTAACATGACACGATTTTCGGTATACTTTGTAATTTCCAATGCACCCTTGAAATTCTCAGTCAGCTTATTTCTCACCTATGCTCCTCGCGCTTTAGGTTTGCGAGTACGTTGTAGTCGTCGTCTTTCATGAGGCGGAAGGCGGCGCTGACGTGGTGGTTCTCCAGCACGGCCTTGTCGTTGTACAGCAGTGCCACCTCAGAGCTGTAGACAGAACAGGGTCATGTGGTCATGTTCCAAAAGAATGTAGAACAACACAGCAATGTGGACAAGTATATAGGCTGATAGGCTGGAGTCATAGCAAAAAAAATAGTAAAAATTAACAATCAAGATAAAAAAAAGCGTATATTTATTATCAACATCTAAGTAATTATATTTAATATGTGTTTGAAAGTCAAACAGTCATTATCATTTGTTATAATTTTGGTCTAATTAGGGAGACATTTTACTGATCTGAAATTTATTCAAAATGCTTTCCAGGTTCTGGATAGGATTTTAAAGGAGCGAAGTTCATTCAATTCAATGAACGTATAACAGTACATATTACAATCCTAATAAAATTGACACTCACTAATGAAGCATGAAAAATTACTTACTTTCATATAAGAATTAAAATTTGCAACACTATAAATGGGGACAGTGTATAATGCACAAAGCATAAATTGTAGGAACTGACCACGAGATTGGAGTGTCAATCGCAAAATTGAGCATGCTGACGTCTGATTTACCCGAACAAAGTGAGGGTAAATCAGATGTCAGCATGCTCAATTTTGCGATTTACACGACAATCGAGTGGTCAATCACCATTCTATCATGACTAAAATCCATTTTATTTTAAAATAAATCATATTATAACATTCTCATTGCCAGTCAATTTCGTTTGTTTTGAGCGCGCGGAGACCACTACTACGGCGCTAGTCTAAACTGTTGCTCTCCGCTACCCGGAACACGCCTTGTGTCGCCAGCGGCTGTATTGATATTGTGAGGAGTTTAGACTAGCACCGTGGGTTTTTTTGGAGCGTGTTTTCCATCGCAAAATTGAGCACGCTGATTGACCAATCAGCGTGGGTTATTGAGGGAGATTTTTGCACGGAATGATAGAATGACCAATTTATGTGTATATTTCGTGATTGGTTTTCAGAAAGTTCAATCTACCATAATGCAACCCACTGGTTGTCATTTGTATCTTTCATTCTCATACAACTTTCCCATTTGAGTCATAAGAGGACTGAATTGATGTATTAGGAAAAGAAAATTGTTTGTATTTCCTGTTACACAAGCTATTCTATAATTTTTTTTTCAAAAATGAAAAATATGGCCACAATAAATTTCATCATATAACAATGCATAATTTATGCAAGTTTAAATCCTGAATAATCATTGCTCACATCCATAGTCAACTCGATCACAATGCATTTTCCATATTTACCACTATGAAAAATTAGGGTGTTGTATGTGATATGGGTTTAAAAGTTAAAAGTCTTACAGAAAAGTCCCCTGAATAAATCAAAATCTCCATAGAAATAGCTAACATCATTGAAAAGAATCAACTTACCTGGTATTAATATGAAAATTGTTGGTTGTGCCAGTGTGCTCAAAGTCATGGATCATAGCTGCTACAAGAGTCGCTAATATTTCCAGATCTGACAACCAAACCTGCAAAGGTCACATTTACAATCACTATCCTTTCAAAACTATAAAGGTGTCTATGAACAAAATCATATATGCTAATTATTAGAATCCGAAACAATATTTTTTAACATATGAAAATCATACGAACAATTGAATGAATATTAATGATGGTGCAAACAAACAAACATGAACGACTAAATAAATAAAATATAGTAACTGGTTCACTGATACATATATGTGATTCAAAGAAAAAATTAGACATATGGAAAAGAATGAATTCTTATGATATTGACTGCTCCTTTTCGGGGCAAGGGAGAAGACTTGTCACTATAGGCTACAAGTGTACAACCATCTGAATGTCATCTGTTGGCATGATTTCCATGCAAGCTTCCTTCCAATAGCATGACAAATTATGATCTTTCTTAAAATGTCACTAATGTTTCCCTTTTATAGCCTCTATTGCTTTCTCAATGAGCATTGAGCAACCGAATTGATCACACTTCGAAATGCAATCTACACAATTTGGGATAAGTTGCAAAAAAGCTTATGATGTGAATCTTTTATTTTTTGCAAGACTGCAACAATCTTTGTTTCAAATTGTGATAAAAAAAATCTCACAAGGCAAGAAAATAGAACTGTTATCTACAAATATCAAAGGAGCATGCAATCTTAAATTCAAATTTTCTTGAACATGGCAAAGAGCATGCCATAGCTCTAACATAGCAATGAATTTTTAATGAGGAAAATGAGGATAATTTAGAGACAGAAGGCTTTTACACCACAAGTAGGGACAACCTTTAACGGTCAATGGTCATCTATGATGTTGGAACAGACTTTAAATCATTTTTTACCCTCATTTTTTCATCAAGTCACTCACACTTAATGCAATTTCAAAAAGTCTTTTATCAGCTGAGAGTAGTTTGCCAAATGGCGGAAATCAAATGTTTGTATTGAATTGACATTTTAGAGCATGGCGCTGTGCCACTTAAGTCACAGCTTTACAACAGAACCTCCAAATTGACACAAGCAATAAAATGAGGATGAAACTGTCAAAACTTCATAAATATGGGAAATGGAAACCTTGAATTGCTTTTATCATATTGGGCCTGTATTGAACAGTTCCATAAATTTGAAGGGCAAATTTTAAAAAAACATTTATTTCAGCTTATACAAAGATTAATCCCCTCACAATTACTCACAATGAAAAATGGGATAATCAATTAAATCGATAATCAATCAAATCAAGACTAACTTATTTTATGATTACTATCTGTCTTGTGCAAATGACAAAATTAAATCTAACAAATTAAATCTATCATAACAAATTTTACACTTCCAAATGTTAGCATTTGGTTCTGTAAAAATGCAGGAAAACCATGACCATAAATCTAGTTGATCGGCACTGCACTGAACTAAAATATTTACAAGTTTTGAGTGAAAACGCATTTAAAATGTAATTATGAAATAGGACAACATTAAGACCAGATGAGGACGACACTGACATCAAGCTGTTATCTAATCCTTTTGGTCTGGAACTGGTTGTGATCTCCTTGTCACCTGGATTTGACCGACTTGGAATCCATACTGTGTGGTCAAACGATGCAAGTACTGAACATGTTTTTATAAAGACATGCGTAACTACAGCATACGTCCCATTGTGGGAACGATGCAATGGTAGGAACCTACACAAGAGCAATGTAAGACTTGGTTTGAGTCTAATCTTTTCTAGTCACCACCAACACAGGACCTGTGTGGATATATTATTGGTGTAATCGATGTTGTCCTCGGACTAACACACAGAGTGCTATTACATTTCGGCAACATAAAACATCTACATGTGTATTGCTTGATTACTGGTATGCTTATAAACTGCACACATATTGTGATGTCAGTACCGTTATGTCTAGGCTAGTTTGAAAATAAGAAAATCTCACAAAAACAAGTTCTTCTAGACACTTACGACAAGCCCACTTTGTGAGAGTATGTGGTGTGTTGTCTGCGTCACATCACTCGCGTGCACCAGGTTGTGGTAGGGGTTGGCATGTTTGGAGTATCCTGCTTCTAGTTTACCCAAGAAGTTCTCCAAAGTCGTTGTGTTAATCTGAAATAGCACACCATCTAAATGGTCAAATCATTAACGGGAAGTTTCTTTTCAAGCAAGATAGCTTTGGTAGCATCCAATAAATGTAACAAAGCTCAACAATGTAGAAAATAACAATGATAAAATCATAATGGACACATATAACTGATGCATGTGAATTAAAGCAAATAGTGACCTTGAACTTATTGATGAGGTCGTATCTCTGCATGAGCTCGTATCCCACGTATTTTAGGGCGTGTCCATCTCCAGCCTCATTCACGTTGAACACATCAAATGACCAGTCGTCTAGGTTCTAGGAAACACAGGTTGTAAGGTTTACATAATACTTAGTGACACACATTGAAAGTTTTTAAAACATGAAATAAGCAATTGTAATTAAATGAATAATACTTGAAAATCTCGTAGTATCTAAATTTTATAAAACTCATGATTATTACTGAGATCACTTTTTAAAAAACCCACCTTGAGTTGAAGCAACACATTAGGAGGGACATGTAGTCCAACTGTGCTTGACATGCGGCGGTAGATTCTAAGGCACACAAAATAAGATTACAAATATGTTTATACATGTTTAAAATACATTAAATAAACAAGATATAACCATCAGTTTGATAAAAAGTCATAAACTATAAAATAATTCTAACCAAGAATCTTTATACTGTTTTTATGGAAAAAGTACCATGAGTATTCAAACTGAGCAAATATAAATAAAATGAGATAGTTCCAAATCTAACAGGAGAAATGAATATTTTAACTCCATACATATCAATGTTGTCATTTTCATAATGCGCAAAGTAGGAGAACATAATTTTAGAAGAGACCTACATCATGGACGTTTTATTCATAAAAACAGTATATATGTTGGTACAACAATTTCAATAAAATGACACATAAATGAATTAAATATACATCTAGATTTCCCAGTGTTGATGGTCTTTGTTTGATATCAAGAAGAAGCTATGAGATGTAGATTCGTAGTCTAATATAAGCAGAAACATCTAAAGTCACATCTTACACAATAGTCCTTTCTACTTAGGTTTTTTATTAGGGTAATACAGATCACTTGGTATCTACACTAATAAACTTTACACTTTACACACCAAATGCATTAGTTTAAAAAAATACTTCTAACCACTGCAAAGTTACCAGCGATTACATATGTATATTTACTTATGCAATCCAGAAGCTTTTGAGGTTAATGCGAGATAAGAAATGCACACGACACACATAAAACTAAACCCCCCTACCCATTGGCCACTTAGATAACACATGGTTCCATTATGGACTTTCTTCAATTCAGTGCAAGGTGTAATGCAGCAACAGTCGAAATTTCTGCATTATGTGCAACAAGCATGAGGATATGAGAGGATACAGATTTCCGACTTTCAATTAGCAAACATTAAAATACATCTATCAATGTTATGTTATTTGATGTAGTTGAATTACAATCTATGATCATTAGATACATGTTACTTGGGAGGTTTCAGATAAAAAAGCTAAGAAGACCACAATCTATTCTGGGTGTTGCCACTTGAGTGAAGTTATCCAAAAGAATGATTTTGTTTTCATCAATCAAGTCTGCAACAACCTCTTCTGTGGAATCAACTCTCATAAAATGTAATGTTGGGACCAATCAGTTATTTATCAGTTTACCAAGCACTACATTTCATGGATGGTGTCCTCAGAATGTTACGTATAAGCAAAGGGGTTATGGCCAATCATGTAGAACTTCACATCACTGTGGAATATGTAATGCCTTCCAAAAACACAAGAGAATGTATTAGATATTCCTTTTAGAGTCTAGACACCAATAAATATACATGTAATCACACTCTTCATTATTACTTTATGGTGAAAATGGCCTTTTTGGAGCAGAAATTCTCAAATTGCCTTATAAACATTTTATTTTGAGTTAATTTTGCTTAAGAAAATTAAAATCCAAACAATACAAAACGTTAACAACAAACTCCAATGTATCTTTGTACCAGACATATTAAACCTCGTACTCCCAAATATTTGCAAAATTGTTATTATAATTTCAACATTCTCTGTCATCAACAGTTTTCCAATTGGAAGAAAAATAAGTTGTGTTTGAAACATAGGAATATTATATAGCAGAGGTAGCAAACAGATTCCACAAGTGATTGTTATATAACACATGTTTTGTAGGTGAGTTTGAACCTTACACATCATTCTTCCAGGATTTAATCAGCCTGTAAAATCAATACAACAATGAAACATGCAACTGAAATCACATTCTATTGGGATGGTCATTCCGTCTAACGGATATCTCTAAATGTTCTGTTTCCTACAGACGCAATATAATTTGCAAATATATATCAATATCTAAGAATAACTAATTTCATCAGTGAAAATTGCAAATTTTTAGATTTCTATGTTTTGCCCTTCAAAAATTGTTATTTTGAATAAGAATCTAAAGACCCCATAGAATTTTCTTTGAACTCTTACATTAATCTTATACATGTACAGCTGTGTTTGGCAATGGACTGTTTAATTCTGGTTCTATTAAATATTGTTGATTCAAGTGTGGTAATGAAAAAGTTTCCATACAAGTCAGCTGTTACAATAAACTAAAATAATTGACAGAATCAGTTTTGTAATGGACGGAAATGGCAAAAAGGAAAATGATGACTCCCAATAGAATGCTCCGTACTCCAGTAAGCTGTAAGAATTTTTCTTTCCACTACTTGTCTGCATATTAGCTTAATAATCACACTGGGGTAGGGCATATTACACAGACTAAATTTAAAAAAATTAACATTAAGGTAAGCAACAACATAGAAATGCAATTACTAATGCAATATAAAAGCAAATAAATACAACCAGGCTGGTGACCATTGCATTTAAAATAAATGTGATGTCATTTGTTTTAAATGTTCTGTATCATTACAGTACAAAATACATGCATACGTTTTAAATCTATCTTTACTTAGTACTATAATATCATAAGCATTCTAACAATGATTTTAAGAATGAGACAATAATATGAGACAATGAATAAGATTTCCTACACCAACGTGAGGATAAAATATAGATGAAAATAAAATGTTATAGACTTATGGAGTGCAACTTTTATAATGGGAAGAAATTTTAGAAAAATACAACTATGTATTGCATTGTATTCTATTGTATTGACACTGTTTGACAGTTATCATATGTTCATAACCAAATATGGAAAACAAAATATATTACTCTGTATGAACCATGAAGATACATGTACCTTACAGAAGTAAATAGCAGTTAAACCAAAATAAAGTAGTCTGTATGTTTATCTCAATGTTTTCATATGAGTATGACAGGACAATTTGAGTTTATTTTAAAAAATGAAACAACAGTGTCCAATGTACTTTCCATAAGATGGCCCATGAGACATAGTGGGACATATTCCACGTATTATACATGAAATATGCAAGATCCCCAGGCACAAATATATCCCCAATTCAATGTTTAACCACAAATCACTTAGGGTACTACAAAGTGGATAAAAATGTCCATTAAACCATTACATATGACGCCTGATACGATCAGGTCGCAAAACGAGCAGACTACAGTACTTCAGTTTCTCTGACATGCATGAGTTCTCTGTGCTCTACCTGTCAACCATGATGCCAGCGCGGATGGCGTTGGCCACGCTGCGGAACTTGGGCTTGTCATCGCCGCGCCGCTTGATGTTGCTCATGGAGCGTGTGAAGGTGAGCGCCAGCCAGTCGCGCACCTCGCTGGGCACGGCGTCCGGCTCCACCTCCGACAGCTCATCATCCTCGTCACACAGGCGCCTGCAACAGACACGCAAATGTCACTACTTTTGATTCAACTAGTTATTTCAGTCATTCTAAGTTATGTACAATTTTATAAATGTAAGGAGTTATAATTTAGCTATCATTTGATTAATTCTAAGAATGAATTCCATTTCAAGATGAATATGATTAATGCGGCACCGTCATTCCCACATGCATTTTTAGACCGACATATCAGAAAATTATCAGGACGTCGGTTTGTAAACTTGTGTCATAGATTCCGTCTGAGAAGTGTAATAATAGTAAAGGAAAATTCTGATCCAAATTTCTTTAGATGTTAATATATGAGGATATTGAGGTTGATAAGAAAGACAGTAGGTACATTGTATCTTTAAGACAAAGCTATGATTTATATTTTCTATTACTGTTAAAAACATAGGCGGTCGCATCAGTACACTAAATTGTTAATAGCCCTATGACTATATAATTGAGAAAAATAAATTTGAAAGTCATTCTTTAAATAAATTCTCTTTTCAACTCCCTAAGTTTAGCATAGTAAAGTCTCTTGATGCGATCGCCTGTGGTTAAAAACTTCTTCTCAATGTGAGCCAGAACCATCCTCTGGTAAAGTTGAACAACATCAAGATGAAATATCAGAATAATGTTAATGTGAAGTTGAATTGCAAATGTGACTTAATCTACAGTACCTCAAGAGGCTGATAGCGCAGATAATGAATAGAAATGGCTATTTGTTAGGTTATTTAAAACTTTTTACATTTCAGTTTTTTATATGTAAGCATACCTTTGGCAGTGAGGTTGATAAAAAGGGCATGTACAAGAAATTCAAGGGGCAAGTACACGAAATTCTACACTCAATATACTTCTCATTGTTGATTACCAGACTGGGTTGAGTGGTCATAGTAACAAATTCTAAATCTTAACCTTAAACACTAAATATGATAAAATCATAAAGTTATTATCCGCTTTCAAATACATGTATGGGCCGAAATGGAATATAACTTTGATTTTGTTAATGAGAAGGTTTCATTCTAACACCATAAGCTAAAAGTTTGTTAACTTTCCTATACTATGTTAAAACACATGTACATGTAGTAATGAAATAGACTGATATACAAATAGAAAAGAAATCCATCTTGACATTCAGTGTCAATAAAATGTTACTCTTTAAGTTTACTCACATTCTACACTTGTTAGCCAGCAGTTCATTTTGACTGACAGCAATAAATTGCTAATTAATTGGGCATAAACTAATTAATTACTGTGTGTCAATAAAAACATCAGAAGTGACTTTGCTGCTAAGATAATATGAATGTCTAATGATGTTGGTCTTTCCTTTGGTATTTATTAAGGAAAATGTTTTAAAATGTTATGAAAAATAACCTTATAGAAATTTTAATAACATGCATGATAAACAATCACTGGAAGTTTTATTCACAGATAAAATCAAACTTGTAGCAGCGGGACCATAGAGACTCTGAAAATTAAATCTCCTAGCTGAGAAATATGATGGAAACTGTCCACTGGATGGATTGGTGTCGGGAAACACCTGGTGTCGCATTCCGGGTAAAACTAAGAGAAACAAAAATGACAAATGAAATGGGGTACCATCTGTGAAATATATAAAACAGATGACTTATGTACCAGAAAAACAATGATATAAATATGTTTGAATGACTAAAAGAAGGTTTGACAGATACTTTTAGACTAAACACTTGAAGATGTCTGTTATATGATTGGCCCAAGTTGTACACACAACAAAGTCAGTACAATATCATTCCAGTGTATACACTGGCTACCCCATTAATTGTGTCCGACTGACCAACTGACGGTTAGTCTGTCTGGTTTGTTACCCCTCAACAGGTCACATCATTTGAGCTAGGATCCTTAATGCTCAAATTTTTCATGTCAGTTGTAAATGGTGACCACAAGAACTTTATTTCACATGAACCCGAATGGTCTATATTTGGGTCTATTCAGGATAATTATTTGGTCCATTTAGTATAATAACCCCTCCACAAGTCACATGGTTTGAACTAGGATGTTCAAATTTGGTTCCACAATGTCAGTCAAAAATGGTAGCTACTTGGAGTCTATTTCACGTGGACCACAACAGCCCCTTACTGGGGTTGTTATGGCTATTTGTTGGTTCCTAACTTGTTAATCCTCTTTAGGTAACATGCTTCCAGCTGAAATATTCAAATTTGGTTTGTCAGTTACAAATAATGACCTCTTGGCACTTATTTCATATGGTCAACAATAGCTCCTTATTTGGGTGCATTATGGCTACTATTTTGTTCCTGGTTTGCTATCACTATACACAATACTCAAATTCAGTTTTCAAGTTTAAAATAGCACTCAGTGGAGACTTATCTCTTATGGACTACAAGGGTTTAAATATGATAAACCTTTAGTTCTATTGTGGTTGTTATTTCATCTTACCGTAAACATTGGTTTGTCACATTGGGTGATGCTTTCCACATACAGTATGTATGACACAAACGTTTGTGCACACTAACACATGATGAATATGACCATGCCTTTCAGTTTTCACTTGCTGTACCATTGAAATTTCAATATAAAATAACGGTTATACAATCTCTCTTCCCCAGTGCTACACCCCTCCTCCCGTAACCAACCACACATTTTACGTTACCTTTACATGTACATTCAATGTAAGAGTCCTGTTGCTTTTATTGCAATTTCATGAATATCTTGCAAATGATGAAATTAAGGAGTCAAGTCCCATCTTCAACATGTCAGAGATAAGAAACAGCACTGCATATTGGATCTTATTGCCCTATCAATTTCTTTAGGGTGCCGACTTTCTACATTAAAGAACCCCATCAATCCTGATTGTATTGTGCCTCTAGGCCAATATGTCAAAGGTCAATAGGAATTGAGTTCGTTTTGTGCTAAAATCTATCACTGTGTGATTGTGTCCAAATCTACGCATATGCATACCGGCCAGAGGTGGGGGGAAAAACTACTTATATAAGAATCTTTACAACTGTATTTAAAACAATCATGTTTTGTTCTGGTTTTCAGTCAAAATATTTCATCATACAATCACAGATATCTTAGAAAATGATAGATTTATACTGGATTTACGACATAAAAATAACTTTGGTAAAAAGAAATGCAGGATTACATCAATCCCTGTAAGGTTGACAAATAGATTGTATATGTGAATCATTACAAATGTTCAAATGGAAATGTTATACATACTGTATGCATCATCTCCATAAAAGTGTATGCAAACTACTCTCCTCTAAAAGCCATAATTCACAGTTGAACACATCAAATGAAGGACGTACACGGAGTCTATCAAGGACAGACATGAAAAATGGTACTTGTACCACTTTGCTGCAACCAAGCTGATAATATTCATACACATCACGTCAGTGTATGCTGCATACTTGTACCACTTCTTACGTTATATTACTAATTAACCAGAGGCATTCAATAAACAATTTCACTTCAATGGAAACGCAGTGCATTGCAAGTACATACACAAGCACATAAATATGCGTAGAGTGTATTAAATGGTAATCATCCAATATAACAATCTGAGCTAAACTCCCGCTCGTGTAAATAATGCATTGCTCATTATGGGGATAAGATGCTAATTGTGCTGCAGGTGACACAAAGTCAGCAAGTGAGGCTCACCAGTATACACCAATATGGCAGCCAGTCTGGACGAAGTTGCCTACGTGCGACAAATTAAATAAATTATACCAAAAATAAAAATTAGCTCATTCATTGATGAAAAAGACTTATTAGTCTATTGCAGCCATTTATCATTGTTCTGAAAACAGCTTTAGGAAGAGTATGTAATTGAAGATGCGGCTGTAATAGATTCAAGGCTATAGTTGTAGACAAATTTTACTTTTCATTTAAAATATCATGTCCAGCTCCAGTTGAAAAGAACTGCGAATCCATATGCTATGTTTTCTGTATTCTATTCTTCAGTGAAGAAAGTGTATATTAGGGATTCATTCATGTAAAGGCCTTTTGTCAATTTTCTTAACAGACTTTCACATGAGGGGTATTTCATCGGCGTCCAAATAGTGCTATTTTATATATAGTAATATATGATCTATTTTTCATGGTGGGCCTCATTCTCCGGATGTTTCGAGTACCCGTTACTTCCCCATGCAGTTTTGTGTATTATTTGCCTGAAAAAGTAACATATATGCTATTTGCATATATTACATTAGTTCATCTAAGAGTTTCTCTATGCTTATAAATATTGCACATACTTAGATTTAACAAAAACATGCCGGGAATAACAGAATAATATCACTTTTCTCTCAATTTCTATCACAAAACAAAAAGATCATTGTAAAGGAGTATAAAACAATGGTACTCTCTCATATGGTATATTGTTCAAACCTAAAATCATTTCAGATTGGTTTGTGGGGTAAAAAACCTACTCAAATCCCCAAGAGGAGCATAAATTTTACACTTTTGTAATTTCCGGATATGTAACACCTGCTCGAAAATTGGATGAGCATCCAGAGCTTTAAACCCAACAACCAATATCCCACCTGCAAATAGTGCACACCAGCTGAAAACCCTGATTTCTGCCGTCTGTTAATAAATTGCTCAGGACTGTGATGCAGACAAACTTGGACATTATTTCCCCTCCATATGTCAGATCTCATTTTGCATTTCCTCACTTGTTTTAATGAAACGCAATGAATGGATCCACTGGTGCAAGCTTCTTGGTTTTGCTGTGCAGTCAACGGTACATTATTTCTTTGTGAAAAGGTACTTGTATATGTCTTTGTGTGAAAGGCATTAAGTTTTAGGATTTTGGACTGCATACTTCCTGTTATAATGTAGATTAGCAATAGCCCGTAAAAATCATGGGCACTGTGCTTTCAAAATTAGTGGTTTACTTTTGTTTAGTAAGTACAAACAAATATACAACATTGACAAAATTTATTGTACATACCCTCTTCCCATAGTAAGCGCCTCCCCTTAACGCCTGCAACTAGTTAGTACTCAACTACAAATACAAATACTGCAGAGCACAGATTTACAGCATCCACACTGTCCTGATACTGTCCCATCCTCGAGGTCCCACCATTCTTGCTGATAACACCCACCACTGTTCTAGCAGCTTTCCACCTCACCTTCCATCCTAAGGCTGATCTTACAATGCCTATCCATTGATGTTCTGTCCACTAAGGCCAACCATAATAGTAAACAATTATCAACCTTGCAACGCACCACAGAATTATGCCTATATAAACATGACGCAAATATAGACACCATTGACGCCTAGATGGCGGAGATCATTTGCAATTTTTGTTTTAAAATCGCCAAAAGACAGCCAACAGTATCTTTTTGACCATCTTAAACATAAATGTTTACTGCTACCCAGTGCCATGAACGATATTGCCCATAGTCAGATGGCGTCTAGCTATAGTCATGTCAGGGAGGAGTTCGCCAGACAACGCACAAACATTTCAGAATTAATATATAAATGTTTCAATTTTTGTTCTACGAATATAACAGGGTTTCTTTCAACCATATAGATTCATAACCATATTAGATTCATGGCTTCTCGATAGAATATTTGCCATGTAAGTATTCCCAATTCACACACAGGTTCAACTTCTTGATATGGATCTTTCAGAGACAAGTTTACATTTACTTGATAAAGGCTCCATTCATAATACGTTTGTAAGGTTCATCCATATGTGCTGACTTTTACCATTCAATTAGTTTGACAGTAACAGGCTGCAATTACTAATACTATGGTACCATACCTTCGGTTTCAGCAATAAGCAGCATTCATGAAATATCTAGTTATTAGATTATTCAAAATCACGTATTCAATTTAAACAAATTTATTCTTCTTCAGTATTAGTATTAAAATGTGTACATTTTTATCTTTTGGAAAACTCCATGGTTCATATGCACACATATAGATATGATGGGCTAAAACATGCTTACTGTGCAATTATCACTCTCCAAACAAATCTATACCATCAAATCCCTCAATGGACCAAATTTGTCTTCATGTTTTTTGAGAGTTCATTATTTGCTAAGTGCAAAATGTCTGCTGCCAACAAATGAAGATTGATTACAAGTCAACTAAATTTGCCTCTGTCAAAATACAATTTGTATTCATTCTATTGATGCTGAATAAATACCAATTTTGTAAACATTTAGCTGATAAATGCTTGTTTCCATTTGTTTAGCTCTAATGCATTTGTCTTTCAATCATGTACAATTGTACAGGTATGATAGAAAAAATTGACAAACAACAAAATTTGTTAAATATACAGTATAGGTTCGATTATCCAGACACGCTGGGCCATACAATGATCTTCAGTTGAGCGAGATTTCCCGATATGGGAATTTTGAAGGGATGTACTATATCATAATGTTTGACCAAACATGGGCAATAATACAAGTATCTTACTTTTCTCTTAAGGATTTGGGCAAAATTTTGACAAAGAAACATGTACCTCTGGTGTCATGACGATGTCCATTGTACATTCAAACATATTGGTGCTGTGCTTTGATTTAAAAGTATTGAATCTAAACAAGAATATTTTCTGACTTTTTTTAAAAAGAAACCCTTTCACAATTATCTAGTTCAAACCTAAATGTACATTTTGTCTTCATCATCTAGAACAGCACCCCTAAAGTAACTTTGATTATCAACAGAAAGTTGGTAGAAATGTTAGGCGATCTTGTCTATATGGTAGCTTTGAAAAGCAAGTTAATTGTTTTTATACAACAGCAAAAAGACATGTGGGAGTCTGTTCATATGAATCTTGAGAGGAGGTTCGGATAATCCAGATATCCAAACATTTGGAAGCTGGATAATCGAACCTTTACTGTATAGCAACACTACATGGTGAAAGTTCGGTGTAAAGTATGACTACAAGTAGTCATATTTTTTTAAATTCAATTTAAAAAGTTTATAACACATATTGACACACTGTTCTGTGCGATTACAATTCAAATATTTTTACCAATATCCCATGGCTTCATTTCATAGTAAATCAATTAGTCTCGATCATATCCTCAAGAGTCTGTCAACTATGAGTGAAATTGTACCATTGGGTGTGTTCATTGGCTGATGCTCTGTCGATCATTCTTTATGTTTACATTTTCATGTTTTAAACATACAACGTTTGACAGCTCAATTTATGAATGATAAAGCATGTATTTTAATAATGTGTATACAATTATAATGAAGTATGTTGGAATCAATTCTTTCATGTAATATATTTAGAAGTTGATTATTGTTACCTACCGGATGTTTACATACTAGTGATGCAATGCCTCTAGCGGTGTGAATTGGAGTGATGGTCCAAAAATGAACCACAACTCCAAAAGACACCGCTAGAGGCGCTGCTTTTCCGTATCAACGAAGCTTTTCACCACGGGTGCCGTTCTTACGCTAGTGATTGAGGCTTGTGTTTAACCAATCAGTGCATGCGATACAACTCTTCCAGTCATAGTAGACAGTCATGTACCTGGCTGGAGTGCCTTGTGCTGAAAGTCAGTGGGTGGCTGTTTCAACAGACTGTAAATCAATCAGGAAGTTGTTTTTGATTGGCTGGATTAAGATTGTATTTAATTGGCTAGTTAAGTTTGCATTACCATAAAGACTACAGATAAACAAGACTTTGTTTAGAATTTGTAAAGGTAACTGATAGGGCCAGCATATAATCTACTAGTATGGCACTTGAATTGTTTGTCATAACATATCACAATAATAAAATAAATAAAAATAAATCAAATAAAAGATAATCAACAATGCGAACAGATTCTAATCCAGCCAATCAAAAACGAGTAGTTGTCGGGAACACCGTAAATCTCCCCTTTTCTCGATCAGGCCATTTCCCCGATCAGGCCATTTTTGAAAAGTAGGCCAAAGAACTCAAATATCAAATCACGTGACGTGAGTGATAAAGTCCTACAAAATGTCAAGTTTGGTGATGATAGGTCATAAAGTCTTCCCAGGAGACAGATAAACACAAATTCGTAATAATTTGTTTTTAAAACACATCGTAATTTCATTAAAAGTAGGCCAAAGTTCACCAAATTCTAACCAGCTCTGGAGAGTGGTACAATGAAACTAGATATGAAGTTTGATGACGATAGGTCAAATACTTCTCCCTGTAGAGTGGTAACAAGGTTTATTATGTAACACTCGTAAGTTCATCAAAAGTAGGCCAAAGTACACCAACATCAATTCAGCTGTGGAGACTAGTATAGTGAACTTAACTGTAAAGTTTAATGACCATAGGTGAAATACTTATCCCAGTGCATTGGTAACAATAGTTTTATTCGAATATTTCATAAATCTTTTAAAAGTAGGCCAAAGTACACCAATATCAAATCACATGAGGAGAGTGATATAGACATACCAAATGTCAAGTTTGGTGATGATAAGTCATAAACTGTTCCCAGGAGACAGATAAACACAAATTCGTAATAATTTGTTTTTAAAAACACATCGTAACTTCATCAAAAGTAGGCCAAAGTACACCAAAATCTAATCAGCTCTGGAGAGTAGTGCAACGAATCGAAATATGAAGTCTTGTGACCATAGGTCAAATACGTCTCCCTGTAGCCTGGTAACAAACTTTATTGCATATTGCTCGTAAGTTCGTCAAAAGTAGGCCAAAGTACACCAACGTCAATTCAACTGTGGAGACTAGTATAGTGAACTTAACTGTAAAGTTTAATGACCATAGGTGAAATACTTATCCCAGTGCAGTAGTAACAATAGTTTTACTCAAATATTCCAAAAAATCAAAAGTAGGCCAAAGTACACCAATATCAAATCACATGAGGAAAGTGATATAGACATACCAAATGTCAAGTTTGGTGATGATAAGTCATAAACTGTTCCCAGGAGACAGAAAAACACAATTACGTAATAATTTGTTTTTAAAAACACATCGTAACTTCATCAAAAGTAGGCCAAAGTACACCAAAATCTAATCAGCTCTGGAGAGTGGTACAACGAAGCTAAATATGAAGAAGAAATATGGTGACCAGAGGTCAAATACTTCTCCCTGTAGAGTGTTAACAAGGTTTATTACATAATGATCGTAAATTCATTAAACGTAGGCCAAAGTACAAACAAAATTTTTTGAGAGGTACTTTTTTCCTCAAACAAGACATATTCAATTTGCAAATCAATAGCTCAAATAGTCTTCGAGTTATCAGCCTGTTTATTTCAGACGGACGCACGGACAGAAGCAAAGCAAGAAATCCCCCTTCCGGACTTCATCCGGGAGATTTAAAAATCCCCCTTCAGACTTCGTCCGGGGAGATTTAATAACTTTCTGATTGAATTACTGAGAAATGAAGCTATGGAATATTGGTGAAAATATTCAAATTTTTATTGCTTAACAAGGCTGTGACAGCTTATTTCAATAATGTAAAGTGATAAAGTATACACTGGAGCATAAATCAAGTCTAAAATGGAGACCTGGCTACCATGCCTGTTTGTTACCCTTCTATATGATAGTAGTAATATGTATAATATAGTTTTTGTAAATCATAGTAGTATATATTCCACACAGACCCCTGACATGTATATATCTAGGAAATGTGTTGCAATAACAAAATATATACCGGGTATAATATATCTAATTCATGAGTCAGCACTTTACTTCTAGGATAATTCAGTCCGATGATGCAAAGCATGGAAACTACACTAAAGGAGATGTACAGAGACCTTGCCTTACCTTATGTGCTCAATTCAACACTTTGCTTTCTGATTTTTTCCATTCAGATGGTAATACACCTTGTAATACATTAAATATGGCATTGTTGTGAAAATATCCAAAGGTTTTCTCTTGACATTTTTATGCAGTTGTAAATGACAGGGTTTATACATATAAATCAGAAAGCATTACATAGCAATAATCTCATTTCATCTATATATAGAATGCCTCAATTTTGTTCTATTACATCTCATTTGCATTACTTCCTTTGGGGTCATTTTAATACAGATTCATTACGTCAGTAGCATTCTGTGCTCGTGACACATTTCCCAAAGAGAAAGCCTATATAATAAAATATATGCTCAGGAGTCTTCTTCATAAAAAGGTTTCTTTTTCTCTTTGCCTACCCTGATATCATTTCCTGTATTTCTGCTTTATAATCAAGTATTGTGGTTTGCTTTGCATTTACATTCAAAATCGTCAGAATATGAGATTGATGTTTTTAATACAAAAGTTCAATTGTATCTACATGTAATCACAATAATTGTATTTGACACTTTAAGAAGTAAGAAGTATCATAGGTGTATTTCAAATCATGTTTGATGACAGTTCATTTCACATCCAGAGGCTCACACGTATGTAACAATTTCTATATTATATATATAAAAACAAACTCCCATATAAGCTTTCAGTACAAAGCTTAGATTCAAGATGCTCAATATTTGGAAATGTAGACGTAGAATTCAGAGAGGCTCTAATATGGTGAGCATGCATTTGTTACCCCGCCTCATGACAACACCACTCTATATGTATGCTACAATTACATACTTTCCCCCACCAATCTGCACCAAGATAGCATGCTCAACACACTTCAGTATGAGTACAGCACAATCTGTACTATTGTCACTCATCTTCTTGCAGAGTCAGCGTATGTTCATCTTCTTCCAATTGAAAAACCAGTACAGTGAATGCACATATTAACATTATCCATCTTGTACAGCAGCAGCAATAGTAATTGAGTATTGTCAATAAACATTGCATTGTTCTGCTTTTCTCCGTGATAAATCCTAAACCAGCTATTAAAGTGATATGGATCTTACACAGGACTAAATGTATAAAAAAATACTAATTTAGAGACTAATTATTAGAAGATCATTGCTTACTATCTACATTGTAACTTATGTGGAGAATTCATTTGAACAAAAAAATCTTTCGTTGATTTGTTTTTAACTTTTGGTTTAAAGTTCTGTCATGCGTTATGATTTGCTGTTACTAGCATATCTAACTTATTTTTAAAGCATTTCATGAATGAAAAAAAAATCACTTTCTCCACTACCCTGGGATCACGTCTTATACGCTGCTCATGCTGCAAAGTATTAGATGAAAATTTTCTAACTACCTTCTCTACTATTATTTGCCTTGATACAGATACACCAATGAAAGAAATACATCATTAAAACTTCAGAGGATGAACTTTTAAAGACAAGATTACAATTATGTGTTAATCTTTAATAGCCCAAAGCCAGGCCTACAGTTAAAAATCATGCTGGTTCTTCCTGCCATTTTGCCTTGCTCTAGTCTTGTAGCATATCCTAACATGAAAGGCGTCTCTGATCTGATAGCAGGATTTATATGGCCGTGGGACATAAATGCATCTTTTGGAGCATTAGGGATCCGATGTTGATCATATTAGTCGCTTTTATAGAGAAGAAGCCTTATACACATGCAAGGGTCACAAATTACAGCACAATGACAAGAGACTGAGAAAGCAATGACAGCACTTGTACACAGCAAGTGCTACTGTCAATGTCCATTGTTCGAAATTTCACTGCGTTCAACTTCCTATGTATCATTCTCATGCTGATCAGGGCTGGTGATATAGTAATTAAATTGCTCAAAGAATTTACAGGATAAATCAGAGATATATTCATTATAGAAACCGCAACTTGACAAATTTATTTCCCATATGGTTGCCCACTGGGCAACCAGAATTCAAAATATGTTTGCCTAACTGATATTCAGGTTGTCCCAAATACAACAATGAAAATAATAGACAGAACAAATACAACATTTTAAACAATATGAATACTTTATGCCATAAAATAATTCACAAATCTTCGCACATTGATCAAACTTACAATTATTGCAGAATTACTAAAACTGGAAAAAGTTGGCACAGCCTTAAACCTCGCTTATAGTCATGTGACATCATCAGCAAAGGACGCCTATCAATACAATACAATTACTGGGTAGTTTGTAGCCAACATTCTCTCGTTTGCTGAAAATACACGAGTCTGAGTGGCTGAAAGGCGGAGCATAAAAATTGATGTCCTACACTACAACGTATAAGACCTAAAATGATAAATATATATGAGAGAAAAAAGGTAATCATACAAGTGGGAGTGAGAGATCAGACAATATCTCACCTTGTGTGGACTTTAACAAGACACGTTCGTCATACTCACTCATTCTGTCAAACTTCACAATCAGTGAGGAATTGTCTGTTCTCTCACTCCCATGTGCATCATAACCTTATCTATCTACACGTATATTGTATTCGCACATTGAGGTTTCACTGATTATTTTTATATCTATGGCCAAAAATTATTACAAGTGTCATTGTCTGATACTTTTCTGCACATTTGGTCCATGTTACATAGCCTGAAACCATTGGATAAGTACATTATAAACATTTAATTAAGTAAGAACAATATGTTATTACTCTGAGAGCATATACATGTACACATGTGATAGTTTAGAGTGATCTATTGCTAGTCTCAAAATGACCTTGTTCTTGACATTTCTCAATTAAACTAAGTACTCAACAAAGACAGGGTGCTAAGAGAGGTCCTACTATGATCCACCAACATGTACTCTTGCTTGATGGATGCATATAGCAAGATCACTTTACAAACTAGCCCTGTTATATCCAACTCTGTAACTGGGTAGATATAAATGGATCAGATAGAATGTACAAGGTCAGGCCGATCAAGCTATCAATGTCTGGTGGAGAGGATCCTCACATTAGCCTAACACTCAAGTGCCTGCTTCAGATCAACAATTGGCCACAATTATTTATGTTGCATCTAATTCATGCTATATAGTAAAGGCCTTACTCCAACATAACAATATTTTCTAAATAGCCATATTTATTGTCTGTTGTATATATGTTTAACTCAATGTCAACAATAACGGCCTAATGGATACAGATTTAATTCAGGAGTCACACAATTCCTATCATACGTCTGTGGAGTCAGGATCATGCATTGAGAATGGAACACACACACATGAACCAATCACCTGCTACCACCTCACCAAACTAGCATATGATAGAGCCCACCAATCGAAAAAGGCTACCGCTTGGGATGGCACAATGGCCTAGAGGTATAACAGGCTAGGCGGCGGGTTGTCAGGGGGCAGATAGAGCCACGTACCAATACCAGCATAATGTGGTTTATATAACAGCTAATGGTATATAAAACGTAATATTGTTTCATTTGTCATTTCTTCCTACCACAAGTCTTTGGAAGTAGATATACTATACCCATATAGTTCAACAAGTACAAAAATGATTATGCAGACCTCCACAATTGGAGATGAAATCTTCTAATATCCATGTAGACTAGTCAGTGAATTACATAAAACCAACGTCTACAACTAATTTCCTGTGATATTATCAAGTGTAACTGTCACCGGTTAGCTATCATTACAAGTGAAGCTGCACCTTACTGCATACATCTGATCCTTCTCTTCGGACAGCTCCTGTCGCTATCTGAGGTCCTGACATGTCACGAGAGTCAGGCTTTTTGAATAATGGAAAAGTCACTTAGATTGCATGGCTTGCTAATTTTAGAACATGTGGAATAATATGGCTTGGGTTTAGTGGACAAATAATGTTAAAGTAAATCAAAAACCATCGTTTATAAAAACTGTTCGGTACACTGTTTGATTTATTATTATCAAGCTAACCTGCTGCATCAGAAAATTGCCTACCTTTTTACATATAAATTTGTAGATTTGTTTTATACTTTTGCTAATGGTGCAAATAGCCACAAATTGTAGTAAAAGGACCTGGATTTTACCAGTGGTATATTTCTGTTTATTCTGAGGTCTGACACATTTGTACAATGGCTGTGATTCTATCCATCCAACCATCTAATCCCTAGGAACCTGGATTTCATAAAACAAGCATGGGATATGAGTGAGGGAATGTGTGAGTGTGTGTGAGAGAGCTAGTTTATAATTGTATTCATTTTGGGCATTGATTGAAAGTATACTCAACAAATATGAACATTATGGAGGTTCTCTGGTACGTGCGTGGATGTATATGGGATAGCGGCACAAAATCCGTATGACCCAGATTGACGAAATAACCTGGGTTATCTAAAAGTGTCTGTCTGATATTAACCCAAACCTGGGTTACGTCAAAATCAAACACGCCAACATCACGAATGTCAAGTATAATCAATTCCTTACATGAATACTCACTTCAGTACTAGATACCTCAGAAATATGGAAGTCACGAAAGTAGTAACACATAAATGTGTCAATAAAGGGGAGAACTTTTTAGTTTGGGGAAAATAGCATCGGTGGCATATCGGAGCCTCATCTAGTGGGCTATGTGACTCACATATCATTCATTGACAACACGTGTTAGTACCGTAAAAATAAATAATCAATTGCCAAAAAGGTGATTTTTCAACAGGCAACCAAATTTCATGGCAAACCGGATCATTTTCATAGAAAATAAATTCACAAACAGCAGGACCGTCAGAAGAGAGGGATGCAGTCGGTGCGAACCCTCCTTTCTTTTCCAAATTACAAACCAATACCTTGACTACACCTAGTAGGTAGAATGTCACTTTGACACAGAAGACAATATGTACATACTAGGGGTGGGACGAAGCTTCGAAGCTTCGTTCATCAACCTATACCTTCGAAGGTAACTTTCACAACCGAACCTTCGGGTGACGCTAATTTGCTTTTATCTGTTATTTAAACATGGCACTTTTAAGGACAAGCGCTCATTACGTAATCAACTGACTGGTACAATTATTTTCACAGTCTAGTGGCTAGTGGCTGGTTAGAGTTGTTACTGATAATTTAACAGGTACATTGTAAGTAGAGACCACTGTAAACAATAGCTATTAATCAAAGAATTACTTACACATTGTTAAAGGGGCGGTACAGATCACACATTAAAGTGAACTGCCATTCGGTTATTAAGGTCAGCGTGCAAGCAAAGACAAATGTTTTTATAGGCATTAATAAATAATATTAGTGAAGTATTGTAGTTTTGCAGTTACCTTGTCTGGTCATGGCTGTTATTTGTATATGCCATGTCTCCTTCAGCATACTAGTAATATTAAGTTATTGTTAACTGGAGAACATTTCTACTATTCCATCTGTAAATATCACCATTTTGTTAAGCAACTCAAGTTAGTTGAACACAAGACGACAAAGAAAACAATAGATCAAAGAGATGCTGGTAAGTGACATAGGTCACTTGGTAGTTAGCTTCTGTCTGAGTAGTAAGGATGGGAAGTACTCACATTGTTTGATTGTTTACAGAGTCAATGACCACTTGACTGTTTGTCTGTTTTTGTTATTTGCATTACATGATAGTAGGCTATATACTACGCAATGTTTCAATTTCCAATTTTATTGCTGACTGGGTGTTGTAAGTTCATTATTTTCTTACCTACTTATCAACAAACGTTCAAAGGTTCGTTCGGTAAAGTGTCCCGAAGGTTCGAAGGCTAAAACCCACCGAATGTCCCACCTCTAGTACATACGTAGCACCAAGTCCTTTATATACAGTGTATAGAAAATCTTCAAAGCTCATCTAATTCCATTTATCTATAAGATGCCATTTTAAACTACATTTAGAATGCACTTTAAATACTTGAATACACAAAAGTTTTAGCACCCCACCCACCTTTTTCAAAACCTTCTGATGGCCCTGAATATATAATATATAATTACTTTGATAGAATATTCATATTTTGATACCTAGAAGCTCATGGAAGGACACTTTTTCTGGGTCGCAAATAAAAGAAATCAGAGTCATAAATATCATCTTATATTAGTAATTTCAAGTGAAAAGTTACTTTGACACTGAATGAATGTTTTCAGCTGAACAAATTTGATATTCTTATAATTCATACTAGTCATACTACTCCTTAGATTGGCTGAATTAAATATACCCCATAAACACATGGCTGTATAACTTAATCATCCACAGGAATTTGGCATCTTCATAGAAATGCGAGGCTGGCTTATTAAATAATTCTGTCATCCTTTATGACATTATGAAATAACACAGCAACAACAGGCATCATATGTATTTTACTAATCAGTTTAAAAACTTCAACCAACCGCACAATATGTGTAACATAATACGTACCGTGCGTGGAGATGAGTAGTGAATTTTGAATAGTTCCTGTCCTACTTTGGAAATACCTACATTTTTTCAACACAAAATGAACATTATCACATTCACTGTTCTTACTTTCTTTCTTTACTTTTTTATACACTCTGAGATTTACAAGCTCAGTACTATATAATGTGCCATAGTTATAGTAATTCAGCATATGATAATTTGATGACTAAGTCAAAGTATGCATACTGACTACGTACTGACAAAATCCTACGTATTTCCTGAAGTAATGGTAAGGCTGGTGATGTTTTGTCTCCAAGGTAAGTGGCATGAATCATGATCATTCAGTACACAACAAGGTCACCAACATCAGCAATCAGTGTGTCACTGGGATAATAGAAGGCACCCACGACCTCTAGGGTATAACATCCACCTTAACTTCCTTCACAGGTCTGGCATCTATAGAATGAGAGATAATTCCCTCTTGCTACATCAGCAGGAATATGACCTTGAGTTATGCTTGCTACTTGGATGTGAGAAGTTCAATGCTGATCTCACCAGATGATTTGATCATTTCACCAACAATGTTTTAGGGACCAGGATCTTTACACATTTCCATCTTTTTCAGACCAGATAAGATCATTCGAAGAGTAGCTTTTATAGGAAGACCTTCATCTGGACCTTCCACTGAAAGCTCCTCCTATGGAAATTCGGTGTTCATAGCACTTCTTCCAAGGATTTGTTAAGGTGGAGGTGTTAGCCTTCATCATTTCTTACATTTCTTACTCACTTCTCAACATGAACATCCTGATTCTCACATTATAGCACTTTGGCTTGTCACTTTTATAGTTAAATTTTCTGGTGGCATGTTTTTATGTATGAACAAGATGGCAAGCTGCTTAACATTGTTATACTCTCCACAAGTAATTACCTGCTTTGTTTCAGCAATTAAGTTATTGGGTCACTCATCATCTGCCATTTTAACTAATATAGATGATTGCCTACATGCCTTGTCACTTTTCATGCTCACTAAAAATTCCAATTAAGGATTCCTAACCTAGATAGAAAATCCTTTAAGATACATACCTACTTTCCACACATGGAATACAATAAATAACACTTGAAACTATCTCATAGATTTCAAAGTCCTGTTAAGCTAGAATATGACCTTTTTACCCCCAAATCACCACAGACCTTTTAAGGGTGGTGTAGCTTAGAAATATTTAGGCTGTCAGCTAATATGGAAGACATGAATTGAGCAGAGTCCTCTCATTTAAGGTGCGCAAATTACCTACATGTAGAACAGGTACATGTGAGGTGAGTGAAGCATAATGAGAAAGCTAGCCTCGTTTAGAAAGTAGTTGCCATTTAGCACTGGTACTTTCTATGAAAGTAAAAATTGGTTCAGTTGTATGCTGATTAAATTAACAGCAGCTGTTTCACAGAAAAGATATTTTCATACCTATTATAAAGTATTCATATTTATATAATATCTAAGGTGATCATAATTATATTCCTTGTTTCAGATTTCTGCCGTTGCACTCTCCAACATCCCGACAACTAAATAAAAGCGGGTGTATTTACTTTTTTTATATTTTTCTGCACTGAATACTTGAGAATTTTCTTTTTACAAATTCGACCGAGTGGCATCTTCAGCGAATTTGCATAATCATCTTACATAAAATCAGCGATTATTAACATAAAAATCCATTCATATTTGGCAAAATCCGACTTGTTGCACCAGACAAACTACTTGCTCACAAATGGCAAGGCCAAATGGATAGGGAGTTGGACTCATGACAAGAAGGTCGTGGGTTCGATTCCCGCTGGGTCTGATCGTGTACATGTACCTCTAACAGGTTGCACCCTGCTCCTTGGTAGCTACACATTAAATAGGTACAGGACAGGCTGGTGAACGCTAATGTGAGTGATTAGCATGTCTATGCTACGGTTGCAATATGCTGGATCCTCCCTGGGGAGTTGGTGTAGATGTAGAATCATCTGATCCTTCGGGGAAGATGACCATAAACCAGACATTTACATTTACATTTAATTATGCCTTTGAGATACTGAAAAGGGCAGTCTAGGACACTGGACTACTTGCTATCAAAAATGTTTTATATTAGTATTTGTTATATTGTCACAATAATACATGCATGAAATGTTGACATATAAATGAATGAATTATAACAATAAAATACATTTTGAAACACAAGCATTTGTAGATTTTTTTATTACTTTCCACCCAACCCAATATTTTGGGGATTTTTCTTTTTTTTTCTGATCGCACTACCCAAAAATAAGAAACCATTCTTTTAATATTTGGAGCCCCCTGACAGGACAAAATATACACTCAAACAATCTGGAACAAGGAATCAAATTTTGATGGCCCAAGAATGAACAATTGAAAAAATATATATAGATAGTTTAAAAATGCCCTTTTCACTGTCTTTGGATTAAGTTGCCGGTATTTGGAAGTGAGAAGTTCAATGCCAATCTCACCAGATCCTTGAATGAGTTCATCGTGTTGGTAATTATGTAAATTTATTATTTTCATCTTTCACAACACAGAATTTACTAACCGTTTGACAGTTTCGTCTGCTTCTGCAGACATCTTCAAAAATGCCACCGCGCATGTCAGGTCATGATTGACAGCCGCCGTCCCCGCCTGCGGCAAGCACTATCTATTTCAATTTTAGACACACTAATAGTAAGGAAACCTGATGACTATGAAATTGTTGGTATATCGTAAGAAAACTCATATAGATCAATACCTTACTTACTACTTTACTTCACATCATCCAGTACAACACAAACTAGTGGCCATCCGAACACTGTTGGATAGATGTGAAGACATAGTTACAGAGATAGATGACAAGAAAATTTTTCACTTTTCAGTTGCGCAGAAAAGTAAGTCTTTTTTTATTTACTTTTGAGACACAAAAGTCCAAGGGTACTTCCGGTATATGTTATAAGCCTATTTAAAATCGCATTTAATGCTATATCATTCAAAGTGTGTATCCTACACAACATTGATGGCTGTTACACTGATAGACGTTGGAAAATTAAGTAAATACATCTATTTGCATTCTTCAATATAGTGAAGTTTTCAACTTTTTTTTTCACTGGCTGTCTGCAAATTTGACCAAGACCGGCTTTTGTCAATTTTTATGCTAACTAAAATCTGATTACATAGTCATAATCCTCATTCAAAATACTATTAGGAATGCTATTTGAGGCATGCATTCTTCATAATATTGAAGTTAAAACGTTTGTATCATTCACAACCTTCACAGGTCGTCTGCATTTTTTTCATGAAGACTAGTATTCTGCCCATATCTTCATCAATTTCAATGCTAACTAAAATCCGATTACAGATTCATATTCCTCACTCAAAATTCTATTAGGAAAGTACTTTACATGAATGACATAGGATAAGTGATGGCTGAAAACTACCTTAGAATATTCAAAGTCGTGCTAGTTTACAATGACGCGAGCGATTGGAAGTAGTCAATGAACTGTTTGGTATTGATTAATTCTACTGCGCAACACGTCCCGCGCAACTGGAAAGTGAAGAATGGAAGAACACATTATAGATGCTCTGACAAAGTGTGGCTATCCGAAGTGGTTGTTTAAGAAGGTAAAGAAACAAATAGCAGATAAGATGGAGGGAAAGAAAGAGAAGAGAAAGAAAGATCAAGACCGAGTGAAATCAAAAGGTCTAGTGATTCTACCATATGTAAAAGGTGTCACTGAAGGAATAACAAGAATTCTGAATAAGCATAAGGTGGTAACTGCTGTAAAGTCCATTCAGACAAGCAGGAATTTGTTGGTGCACCCAAAAGATAAAATAGAGATTAGTGAAAAATGTGGTGTGGTGTATAAGATTCCTTGTGGATCTTGCGAAAAAGTTTACATCAAGGAAACAGGAAGAAAGCTGGGCATTAGACTGAAAGAACTCCAGAAAGACGTTGAACAACATGGAAAGTTGAATTGTACCAGGGCTGCCAAAAGAGAGTCTGCTACAGAACAAGAGTGCCATTACAGATCACGTCAACAAAGAGAATCACAAGATAGATTGGATGAGGGTGTCAGTTCTGGACAGAGAGAGTGATGGAAGGACTAGAGCTATCAAGGAAGTATTTCACACCGCGTGCACAGTCAGATCATGAACAGAGATGAGGGGGCCCACAAGCTTGCCAGAGTCTACGGCCCAGTGCTTGCCGCAGGCGGGGACGGCTGCCGTCAATTATGACCTGACATACGCAGTAGCGTTTTTTTTGAAAATGTCTGCAGAAGCAGACGAAGCTGTCAAATAGTTAGTAAATTCTGTGTTGTGAAAGATGCAAATAATAAATTTATCTCAGCAGATGCAGCAACTGTGAGTTATTAGGTTTGATACTCGGGTGAAGGAACACAAATATTTTGTGGTAGCACTCATGACTGTAAAATGAGGAAGAAGGAGATCATGAAGAAAGACCTTCATAAACTAAACAAATTTGGAGTATAAAGAACAGGCACTGAATCCTGTCAATACAATGTCAGGTTCCTGTATTTTCACTCAGCTTGTTACATTAAGCATGCATCTATAGGAAATCTATGATTTGCATGGATCTTATCATACATGCTGGAGAGGTGTATTGATTGGCCGAGTCAATACAATTACCTACATGTATGTTACAATATTGATTCTACTTTTTTTTACAAAATACATTTACATCTATTAAAGGACTTGCAGCACTTGTCTTTAGACATATATTGTGTAGCATTCTCCAAATTATCGCTATGTGAAAATAAGATATCATTCACTTTTCACAATTTATTCTATTTACAGTGTAATTGTCACACACACTACTATCACAAATGGCTTTTCCTAGTTAGACGGAGGCTGATTGGACTTGCGATTCAGTCTGAACTGCTAGGAGGTTTAGTGCCATATCTTTGTGGGTTCAAATCTCACCAGAGGCTATTCCATATGAGTTTAAGTCATAAGTCGAATGACATAATTACATATAATGAATTGTCCATTACTCTACATTTTTTTTGAGAAACGTGTACTCAAATCATATTAACAATAAACATAATCTGTGTTAGGTCTTTGATGCAGCGTACTTTACGATGCAAATGCATAATTTCTGTCCATTATGATGGTAATGCTTTCCTCCTTTTCCTCCCCCAATACACAGTGCTGGAAGCTGGCATTTTATTACAGCTGTACATGTATAAGGGATAAGTCTGAGAGGCAACGTCATGCAAGACAGGCATCAAATCTACATAAAACAGAGTAGAAGATGTACACAAGTCTGATCTACTATCTGCTAGATGATTCTCAAAGCATACTGTATATTTTCATTATTGTATTTTTTTTAGCAACCTGGCAAGTTAGACACAATTAACAATTGGTGGGTGGTGGGCACTGTGGTAGGAGCATTTAACCCCAAAACATATGCCACTAATAACCAATATGAAAGTGGTACAAGACTCTCATCATTTGATCACAATCACCTTGGTTCACAAGTCTTATGCATGACATATATGCAAAACTGTCCTAAACTTTTGACTACAGTCTTGATTGCAACATAATGAGAGTGATGTATTACAGCCACAGGCCTTGAATTACATTGTTGTAATTGGATTTGTATGCATGTAGCACATTAACTCAATTGCTGAATAAGAAAATATCTACATGTACCAGGGTAAATTTTGTCTCAGGTACAAGAACCACTGGGAAACAAAATGGGAAGTATATCTGATTTACTTGGACATGAAATACCTAATAATTTGTAAAACCCCAAATGGGAATATCAAGGCAATATTGCATTGATAACAATTTTTAAATCTATTCCTCTTGATATGGCAAAATACACTATCTTGTTTGAACTCAAGTATTTAACACCATTTTGTAAATATCTATTAATACCATAAAATGCTATTTAATAGTTCCGGGTAAATTATTTTGATACAAGGAGGGTGGGCATTTATTTGGATACAGCTCAAAATGAATTGTGTCACTCAAAGTGGCCATTGTGGTCATTAGAAAATCGGCGCCAAGAGGTCACCAATGTAAACTGACAAATCAAATTTGAACACCCTAACTCAAAGGATGCAACTTGGAGATGGGTAATGTGCAGTCAAACTTGAATGAAATAATGGTTCCTGATACATTGTATAAACTGATTGGGTCAATGTAAAAACGGCTTCGCGTGTTCACCATTTTAAACTATCATACCATATTTGAACACCTTCTGTTAAACAATGTAACCTGCAGAGGGTTTTCAACTGCGATGGATCGATAGATGGATGAAAGGGCGGAGTGTCGGTCGCAATTAATTGGCTATGTATGAGTAAATGCAAAGACTGGAAAACCGTGTCATTTGAAATATCTTACGTCACTCACTACATGTATCTCTGTGACTGGCAGACAATTGTGTTATCACAATGCATCTGAAGCTTAATATTCTGCATCCAGTTTTGTTTTTTCGTTTTCACTGGTGCTTGCAATATGATTTTGTTGATATGGGTTTTAGCGAGTGTGTTTTACATGTTTAAAGACACAAACATAGCCATAGCTATCAGATGTTTCATGAAAGACCTCTCAAACACATGGATTTCTATCTACAATCAACTGGTAGCATGGAGACAGGATTCAAGGCTGGACAAGTGACTATGCGGGGAAAATAGTTACACAAATGTATACATCATTTATATGTTTGTATTATCTATGAAGTGCAATGCATGCGTGTTATCTAATACAGTAAATAAAGTACAAGCATCAAAATATAGTAAAAGAAAAAGTTACCTTCGAGCAGACAACTTGGTCATTGTGGAGGTCATCTATTTAGGTATCACAATCACTAAGTTATCCTAAAGCTCAAATCCTACAAGTGTGCTTTCCAGAGCCAGGATATTAGTGAAAAATACAAATGCATAATTTGTGTAGATGACAAACCATTCTAATGTTGTAATCCTGTCCCATGGTTATCCCATTTCATGTTGTAAATAATATATAAGTCAAAATCATTGCAATACTCATCAAAGTATCTGAAGCAATATCTCTAGAAAATTTCAGTTTAACTACATGCACCTTTATTTCATGTTACCAATGTATAATCCTTAGTTAGAATATCACAATTTTAAGAATCATTCCATTATATCTTGTCTGGGCCACCTAAATGAAATAAGACTAGCTGTGTAGTAACATACGCATTGCAGTGTACTTAACCAATGCATACCTGTCACCACCATCACACAAATGCCATTTCACGGGCCCTTCGACCCCTTACATCCTAAATGGATATCGCAAACCTTAGCTTAAAGTGGTGCACGGGGCCAACTCAGTTATCAAGTTCTATCTATACACTGTACTGAGGGATGGCTGCAGGACATTGATCAAACATCTCAACCCAGTAGATCCATGTCTATGTATAATATGAAATTGGTTGATGCTAAAATACAGAAATTCTTTAAATTTGCTACCAATGTCTATATATACAAAGTTGCACAATGTTAAAAAAAAACATAATTAAAATTGTATGGAAATGGTACTGGGTAGATCTTTTATATAATTGTTTGATCGCATTGAGAAAAACTCTTGGTACGTGAAAGTAACAATGTAATGTAAACCTATAATAAAACACCATTCAAAATACTACAATAAAAAAAGAGCTATAATTCTTATTACTTCAGCAATATTTTGACTTTTTGTTACATTTCACTTGCCATTTATAATATATCTTGTTTTCATTGTAACAATGAGCATACCAATATAATGTTGTTGACAAGCTACATTAGGCTTCAATATCCTCCATCTGTTAGATAGCACTAATACGCTTGCTCTGCACACATATTAGCCCACTGATATCCAAACAAGGACACACTTTCTTACTCCACATTTCTCCACAATCATCATTTGTAAGTCGAATGCGCCTCTTGCCTCATTTGTATCAATCATTCAGAGTGGATTTGACAGTAGGTACTATCACTAATACTGACCAACATCACCTTCCAGAATCAGTCCTCATCATGACATCTACACACTGACAACATGGGCATCTTATGAGCGACTCAAATCTCATTTTCTTCCTCTCTGTGTTGGATATAGGGTTTCTGTTCAGGACTATTGAGTTACAAGCATTTGATTTCTCACTCCAGTGGATTGACTAAAGCATTATTCCGTCTATCATCGAAGGTGACAATCAATCGCTTAGGTAAACTGCGACAAGAATGAAACTTATTATGATAATCATTGCTAGTTCATATATCATTTTGTTATTTTGCATATCAGCAATAAGAAAGGTAGATAAAGTATGAATTAACCAGATGAAGTAAAATTATGCTGAAACATACACAATGCTCTGTATTTCCTTAATCAAGAGGGAAAACTTCAGAAAGCTAATAATAAAGATAATGGTAATCTAAGGCCACATTAGTAATATATGGACATAATAATACTCTAAGATGTAAGCTCAGCTGTGCAATAGTTCAGGTAATGGAATGGTTCACGTTATTTCAAGGTAAATCTTGGTTGGCTTACTATTGCTCTTCTACATGTCTCATGACCACAGGGACCATATGACATCTGCAATGTTGAGATATACTTCATTGAGCCTTTATGTTAGAGCTGAGAATTGTATTATGAATTATTTCTAGATTGATTACAAAACAATGTTAGTTTCATGAGAAATCATTGAATGTCTATCATTATCTTCATGATTCTAATATTTTCTGATATTTAATGGTTTTCCATTCAATATTAACATTATCATGCCAAAGTACCCGAGTGAGAAACAACCAAATGTCAAGCTATTAGCGAAGATCACTTAATAATGAAAAGTTTAAATATAAAAAAAATTTAAAATCCTGATATACGTCCATATTGAATTTTCGCTTTTTAGGCGCAATGCAGTAAATCATAATCTGTCATCCACGTTGCCTTAACAAATTAGCATATTGACATAGCTAGAGTGGAGACTCAAACCCTAGACCACACCAACCATGGTACCTATTCACCTTTCAGGTGCACAAGACCAATTGATCATCCTGAGAGAACTGTTACATCCCAGTTCTATAAGTTAATTTCATATAGAGTCTATATTAAACATAAAATATCTAAAAAAAAAAAAAAAAAAGCTGGACTATGTACACTACAATGAAACCGTTTGATTGAAGGAAAGCCTTCACATTTTATGATCTCAACAAATGTATCCCAATGTTTCTTCAATGAAATGCTTACAAATTCATTCATCAAGCTTCTATGCACCAAAAATACCTCACACATCATCTGATCAATTAAAACTTTTCTGCACCATAACTTTACCACCACAATGACATATTCATGGTCAAAATCCATTTAAAACATTGCTATTAATATTCATCCTGTATACTAGAATGTTTTTACATAAAAAATCAACTAAACAGGGTATCCTTCAATAAAGCAATGATTTAAAGGCTTAACATTACTATCTCTGAAACAGAGGGATAAATCACAGCCTTAATAGGCTGTACCATACACTGATCTAAGACATTCACATTTCGATCTCCTATCACAAACTGTAATACTCATTTATCACAACTCATATCCACCAGACAAGTGCTCACAGTTTGAATAGCATTGTTTCAATTACGCCACCAAGTAAAGGTGAAATAGCCTTGCATGTTGCCTCATTATCTATGCTTGCATTTATACATGTTTGAATATCAAGAATGATGTCAGCAGCATTACATATGTTGTCAGTGGTTGAAGTCCGTAGCAGAATAGCATTGTAGGTGACTTTAGACTGTTTACTACATCTACTCATCTCGGTGCGTCGTCGTTGTTGTCGGTGTCTTCGGTGGTGGCAACCACCGCGGTAGCCACTTACAGGGGTGAAAAGCCCACATACATGCTCAATGTCACACTAAATAATGCAATGTGTGAAAAAATGCAAATAATGAGCGTTATGTTTTGTTATTTCCCTTTCCTTTTAAACTAAAGTACATAATACAATGAGTGAAAAAGATTCTGTAACTTATCAACTTTTTAAAAAACGCTTTTGTGTTTACCTTTAATGTTCAAGTTCATTGTTAATATAATCTGAAATTGAAGTAATCTATTTTTGTTCTATGTTGAAGTGAATTGTCTCTGGATCATTCAACACAAGCTCAACTTTAAATGAAGATGATAAAAGAAGCAAAAGAAATCTGTCTCCCAAAATACGGATACCAAATTCTGTCTACTTTGAATTTACTACTAATTTTCAACACTATATATAGCAACATTTTCTCATCAATGGTTCTCTACAGAATCTACCGGTATGTACATTGTAGAGAAAACCCCATGTGACATAAAAAACAACTTTGAACATCTAGCTATAACGGCATCCTGTAGATAGATAAAATGCTGGAGACAGGGGTAGAGAGAGGGACAATTCTATTAATTGTGTACAAGCCAGTGTATCAATGTTCTGAAATTTCATAATCAAAACTCACTTAGAAACAATTCACGCTTCAATACATGGCTATTAATTTCAATTATAAATTTCAAAGCTCCCATAGATCTCATCGTCAAAATCACAGTGGCTTTTAAAAAAGCTACACATGCATACTGTCTCTCTTTACTGTATACTATCTATGTTCTAATGCTCACCTCTCTGCATGCCATGAAAACTTATACTGCTGGTATACAGATATTCAATTTTGTTAAAAAAAAAAGTTCATTGTAGCATTTCTATCGGGACAAAAAAATCACAATAGAGCTTCCCTTTGGCAATGACAATAACAATAATCGATGGTTACATCCTATGCACGGAGTAACTTAATTAGTCAAGAGCAGTTATTTTCTCATTGCAATATAATAGAATTAATTAACCAAACACAAGGCTTTTACCACAACCATGCAGTATGTCCCCTTAGTGACTATTGTGTTCTAACATGCGAATATCACACTCATTTACAATTGCATATAATTAGGAATATCATATCATACAGGTAAAGCAGTTACTTGATTGTTCATGTTTGTTCCACAGGATTCTAACTACCGGTAATAGGATAGTTCCTTGATTTTGGACACAACAGATAGTCTCATTCTTGTTTTCGTCTTGTTCTGTTGTTAATGAAGGCAATTCAGACAAATCTTAGAAATAAAGTACACTACAAACAGGTGGCCTCTGCCTCTGCTTCTTGTTGGGGGTGGGGGTGGGGGGTGGGGGTGGAGGGTGGTAAGTTCCTAATTGTAAACATAGGTAAGAGTTCTCCGAATTTTCCCAAGTACCTGTACAATGTACATGTATGTTCAGCATCTGACGTTAGCAGCAACCTCACAGTCACTTCCACTAGCTAACATGTCATGAACATAACAGAACATGCATACAGGAACATTTTTGAGCTTATTTTCACCCACAGCAACTTTCTTGAAAGGGTCTCAAACTGCCTTGACATGTTCAACATATAAAGTTTGGATCAAGAACTTGCCCTTGACATTGCACCTCAAATGAATTCCAAACTTGCAGCTACTACATTGAATTGAGTTTGACCCAGTACCATCCCAACACTAAACACCAGTGTGTTTCCCTATCTTACAAAAAGGGTTGAGATGTAACCCTGCATTCTATCTTGTCCATTTTGTATTGTCATGTAATGTAGATATTCGCTCTCCATGCCTTAATTACACATGTGTATCTTGTCTACTAATTCTTCTACAAATTATGCCATGATGATTAATTCATAAACAGCAGGAGCTCCCAATAGTCTACAAGGACATCCAAAACAGACATAAATGACACAGTGATTTTTTGACCAGTGGAGGACTTAGCACCCGAAATGTGCACACCAAATTTTACGTCACTTTCTCACTGCAACCAGAACCAATCTGTGGATGACTTGATTCCCATACATGGACTGCACATAAGTCTTACAATCCATTCTTCAATAATAAGCTTATGCATGGCACACATGATAACCTTCTTTTGCATACAATCAAATGCCTTTGATAGATCTACGAAAGCAAAGTTCAAGGCTTTGTCTCACCTA
The DNA here is from genome assembly GCA_019095985.1 of Streblospio benedicti. NCBI lineage: Eukaryota > Metazoa > Annelida > Polychaeta > Spionida > Spionidae > Streblospio > Streblospio benedicti. The sequence continues at coordinate 20,952,231 of CM032662.1, forward strand.
GGTGCTTTTTGCATTCATTTACCTTTAAATATTGCATACCAGACAAGAAACCAAACTGCATCTGATAGATCAAGAGTCTCTTTCTCAGCATGTTGCTTTCACTCTATCCAGAACATTCATAGGGTGAAAAATAGGTAAAAAACAAGATCAATAGGTGTAATCTATAAATGTAGCAGAACAACAATACTGTTAACTAAACTAATTATATTGGAGGCACTTCAGGTGTTGACCTAATAAAGATTTAGTAAAACCAATCATCTTATAAGGGTAGGACCACTGTAGGTCAATAGAATTTAATTACTCAAGATTTCTATAAATCAATGGCTGGGTCCATCTATATAGGCCCTATATATAGTATGATAGTAGCAGTTTGTATATTCAAAATAAATCAACTGTTGTAAATCCAGTATTTTGTAACTACACATTTCTATTGACCATGAGTTAATTGACAAATTATGTTGTATATATACAGTCTATGTGGTAATAAATGCTTTTCCATTTGTTAAAATTATTTCAAATATTCTCACATCAGTGCAAAGCCCATCCGCCCATATCCTCTATGATTTATCAAACAGCTAACCGCTCTGTATGAATTTTTATGACCATATGCGTATGGATTGTTTTCCATATCACTATTTGCAACTGATCCGTCTTGTAAGCAACCAACTATTCCCTATTATTACAAAGAAAGAAGTAACATGCACACATAAAATCTAACGATAATAATTTATCTGTACATTATGTTTCTATCATATTCTGAATTTTTTTTTAGTTTGTTTTTTGTGAGAAAATGAGAAAATTCTTCAACTCGTTTCCATTCAAGATTCAAAACATGGTATCATTGGTCATTGATCATTTAACAGGTGAACACCAAATAAGAAATGTCAAATGTGCAGGCCATCATTTTGCTCATCCGAACATAGTAAATAGAAGCTCAAAATGCATCTTCCAAGCTGCTTGCATAATCTTGCTATAGTGAATTTATGTATGACCCTGGGTTATGAACAAGACCTCATTTGCAACTTATATTGAAATATGCCAAAAGGTGGGTGATAAACACTGTTCATGGTAAGAATAATAGTGATTGATTTTACCCTAACATGGCATACATTTCATCTATCAATTATCTTTTTGGGGTTACATTGGAATTTGAAAAGCCTTTGTAACTCAATATATACATGTGCACATTAAGACTGATTGTATGTAACATTTTGATCCTCTTATCATGATGTACAGTGTAGTTATATTTGATTTAATATGATCTAAATCATCTGCACACGACCCCTTAACCGTACTCATGCAAGGGACATAAAGAGGTCAAAGAGCTCCTGTATATGCAGGTATCAAACCTGAAAACGCAACAGCTGGGCACTGTATCGCAAAGGCTGTGATGATAAAGGGCAGCACAATAGCTCCCTACAATAGTTGCACTGAATGATAGACATCATGAGGGATGTCCAAGTGTGATCATACATGTATCACCAAAAACATCACATCAGTACAATCTGGCAAGAAGAGCAATTATGTCTCCATTATAACCGTAGTAGCCAGAGTATAACCTCTGTGACGACATCATATCAACTACATAGTTAAGGCACTGACAACCTTATTATTTCTGTGAGAAAGTCAAATCAAGCATGTGTGTGTGATTCACATTGTGCATCTTTTGATATTTTCATCAAAAAATCTTCACATTAGACACACAGTAATGATGATGATGACATCAATCTGTATTTCCAAAGTTTAAAACTACTTGTCAAATTTATAATAAAGTCTACACCAGGTCATTAACATATTTGTAAAAATGTTTCCTTGCTAAACTCCTAGGTGAGCATACAGTACTTGCAACAGATGCATCATATTTTGATGATTAGTCACATTACCATCCATTCAGTACCAAATAATACACAACCAATGGGGATCAAATGCAACTTCGTAATTCATTTGGGATCATGAAGTTTGATAAACACCCACAGCCAACTCCATCTAGGACTCAAACTGGTATTATAAGTTCTTGACAATAAATATACTCCAGAACACATTATCAGACATATACAACAATATGATCATAAATATTGGCCCCAGAAAAGAACATCACCTACTCAGGAGGGATAATACCTTCATCTAAAATCATGCCAGCAAATTCCCCTACTTAAAGATGACCCAAGTCTGCTGATGCATACCCTTGATAGATGAAAAAATAAAGTGGGTGGCAATGACTTTCTGAAAATGTCACCAAATCATCATATGCCAATATCATATTAGTCACTATTTTCTATCGTGTTCATATTTGTTTCTTATTTAGTAGTCTTCATTATCAATGACTACTGATAAATATAACATGTATAATACATTTTGAATCAATTTTTATACATTTTAAGCACACATAAAAATGCTATGCATAAAAAACATGTATGAAAGATACGTCTTAAGATAAAACATGACTTGATAAGCAGATATGTGACAAATAGGACCAATATTATTACCTAATTTGAATGAGGAATGAAAGAAACTCATCTTGCAGGGAATACATAAAGACGAAGAATGATGATTACACTTTTATATAGAAGATAATATGAGTCAGAATCTGAATGAGTACGTTGGAAAATCCAAAGATGGAAAAATACGCAACAGGAGAGAGAGGGATGTGTCTCATACTAATCTAATATTTTACTTATGTTGGATTGAAAATCCTCATAGTAATCTGATCCTGCAACATACTCATCCAGATGGATCCAATTTAACACCAACGCTGTTTCCACATGGGTTCCACAAAAAAAGAATGCTTATATTGGTCCATTCTACTCTGAGGCACAACAAAACAGTTTGGGTGGTTTTTGCACGGGTCAGGAAGAGCAATGGGGGAAGTGCAGGTAGTTTATTTTCACCACCTTGTACATGGTGCTGAGCCTTATGACCTTGTGTTGAGTATAGAGACTTGGGATTTCATGTAATCTTAGCATTTTTAATGTAGCCCTCTTCACATGAACTATAGTCTCTTGTGATAAAATGGGCAGCTAAATTTTGAACAAGTTCAAGTTTATCTACCTCTTTTTGCAGGTAAGGGTCCCACACAGAGGCTCCGTATTTGAGGATTGGAGAAAAAAAAAAAAAAGAAGACATACAAGGGCAATGTATGCCTTATGCCTGCAGCCTATGGGACAGGTGCGAAGATTTCTATATAGAAACCCTAGTGTTTGTGAAGCTTTTGTTTGTCATTGTAGCTATATGTTTGTCCCACTTTAGATCCTCAGATAGAAGCACTCCAAGGTAGGGATTATCCTGAACTTGCTTAATGATGTCACTGTTCAGTTCAGTTTGGAGTCCATGATCATATGATTTAAGGATGTCCTCAATAGTGGTGAGGAGCTGAGTTTTACATGAGTGCCCTGATCAAAAACCATGGTTCAGTGCAGATAATATGCTGTTGCTCTCAAAGTATGTCAGCATACTGTGTTCAAGCAATTTGCAAAATGCATATCACTGAGGTCAATGATATGGGGCATTAGTTTCCTGGTTGATACTTGTAGCCCTTTTTAAAGCCGAGCTTTGCAGAAGACTCGAGTTTTATAGTTGTCGTAGGCGTTTCATTCTGTTCCCTATCCACCGCCACTACCACTACTATAAGCCTATTCATACTCGCTGAAATTAGTGCCTAATTTGAATTTATCAATGAAATTAAAGCAGCCGACAATTGCCGATGTTAATGAGCTTGGGAAAAGCCAATTACACTGTAGCCAATCAAAATCAATATGCCATTACATATACACGCATGTGCATACAAATGGCGTCACCTTTAAATCTCCAAAGAGTAATTTATTTGTTTAATGAATGGATTATCATCGTTACAATAACATACCCATCAAGAATTCACACGTCGGATCAATTATGAACCGATTATGAAGACATGGATGAAAGGATATTTCTCAAATCACACGCATTGTTTATAAAATCGTAGTGGTTTGTGCCACCATAAACCGGCCCGTGTGTTTGTTCTTTTTTCTGTCTATCCTGCATGCATGCAACAACTCCGATTTATTTTCGCATGTTGTAGTAATTTCACGCACATTTCATTCAAGAGAGACTTATAACAGCAAGCTCGGCTTTTCAGGAGTCTGACTTCTTTGATTTGAATATGCTTGCGACATAAGCCTTCTTCCTATCAGATGGTAGTTCACTGGAGTCAATGGATTTCTGGAAGATGTCTTGTAGTGCAGGGGCGATGTTTTCATCACAGCTCTCCAGTATCTTGTTTGGAATGTCATGTGGGCCAGCTGATTTGGATGGGCTTATCCCTTTGAGCATTTTGCAGACAGCGTCTTCAGGGACATGGATGGTTCCAATGGGATGACATTGCTTCTTGACACATTCTGGCAAGGTAGATCCATCATCTACAGTAAACACTGACTTGAACTGGTTTAACAAGAGGTTGGCTTTGGACCCGCTATCACATGAGACTTTTGAGGCTATGTTTGTTAGTAATTGTTAACCGACATGTCAAATGTTATAACACTTATTGCTGAGATATATCTTAATATATACTATATAAAGTTGGGTGGCTACAAAAATTATCATTTCAAATTTCCTGAATTTTCACTCATATTTCCTTGAATTATTTCAGTATTTCCTGATATTTTTAGAGTACTGATGGCAAAAGTTTATAGTTTTAAATTTTAGGAGTGGCATAAATACTTTGTTTTCAATATTAAGAACAACAAACATTGTCATTGCAATATAACAAATTTTTACAAACAGAACCACATAACTAGTTTCATAAGTGTACATCTGCAGTTACATGTGGTATTCTAAGTCAGCTATTTCTTACAAATTACAATTTAAAAATCAAATTCCCTGAAAACTTGTTTCAAGCATTGACATCATGTAAAAAGTAGCCATATATATAATACCGGTATGCAATTTGACTACCGAAGTTGCATTTAAGCGCCTTGTGCTTGTATTTAGGATGCAGATCTACATATCTGGATACCTGGTAAGGTGGGGTGGGAGAATGGGGGGGGGGTAGGGGGGGTTAAACCTGCTACCCCAACCCTACCGCTACCACTTAGATCCGGTACTGGTATCATATTGACAAGACTCCTTACCATATTTGTTCAAGGAAGTGGCAAGGGGGCTGTAGTCATTACGACATAGCAGGCATGAAGCCTGATCATGTGACAGCTCAGCAGAGCAAAGCAAAAGGGAAGATGAAAATGGGTACCGCAAAAGCTCCCCAGCATCGACTGCACTGGCCAATATACATCACTGGGATTACCAATTCATCCAACTGTCTTAGTTAAGTAACAACAGTAATGTAACATGGTGAAATTGTAGATACAATTGAGTATGAGATATGCTATGTTTACTTACTGCTAGGTATGATAATTGACAATGAAATAATTCCTGTGTTGTATATGTATCTTGCCCTTCTTTTAATGTTTAAGTCCCAGGGTTTAAATTCACCACCTCGTCAATATGGCACATATTACCCTCTTCAAAAAATAATGTATATGTACTTCCACACAATTGTTGAAAGACATGTTTCATTTATTCTAATGGTTTAAAACAAACATAGCAATAGGAGTATCATGGAAGAAAAGTAGCATAAGTCATTCGTACCAGAATTACACGACATTGCATGTCTGACGCCACTGATTCTACTCAAGCTTGCTACATTAGCAAATAGGAAAGCTTGGTCATGAAGAACCAGACAACATTTTTCACAGTAAAAAAATATATTTATCTTTATATATATATATATATATATATATATATATATATATATATATATATAAATAAATATAGTTTCAGAATATATATATATATATATATATATATATATATATATATATATATATATATATATATATATATATATATATATATATATATATATATATATAACAGATTTTATGTTCCATGGATGAGAAAGAGTGCTCGACAATTATATATATATATTTATCATATGAATATCTGTATATTTAGTCAAAAAATTCGGATTTAACTTTTACATGGGAGATACACAATTTGTAATACTGCTCAAGGATAGGATACAAATAAGTCAGCATTTCTACTTGACATACACATGTCAACAATGTGACAGTCCATGCTGTTTATTCTACATTAATAAACATATTTGCCATATGTTACCTTGGTATCTTGGTCAGGCTGAAATGTCAAATTACCAAGATTTACAAAGGTAAAAATATATGAAGAAAGCACATCAATTTACTTTAGCAGTGTCATAAGATTTCTAATTGTGTATCAATAAAATATTAGAAAAGCAACACTGCTGGATCTAGCATCCAAAGACATGGGTAATTGCTGGTGTTCCATTTGTATTGTACCTGAAGTGAAGTATGTGGGGTTTTGATTATTGATTGCTCTCAGAAAATTAAGAGAATAGAAAGAGTTTACTGCACTCTGTGACAGTGACTAAGGATCCAAATTCTGATGGAAACTGAGTTATCACAATGACTACTAAAGATACATGCATTTGGGATGCGGTCATTGATTACATGAGGGAGTTTAGATTCTATGAAGAGGACTGCAGTGTGTTAACTTTCGATCCACTCTACTGTAAATATCAGTAAGGCGTGTAGAATTTCACTGCACCCCTTTGATCAGGAAAGGGTGTAAGATGTTCATATCCCTTTTTTTGGCAGACATTTTATGTTAGATTCTTTGTTTTGATACATTGAATGTATTGAATGTACATATATTGAATATAATCAAAAGCTATGTTAATTTAGTTTAATAAAAATTTGTACTCTGGGGCATTATGAATTGTTGACCTTCACTAGTATCCAACTATCCAGCTGTCCAACTTTCCCTTTGTCCAACATATTCTCAGGCCTCAGGTCAGGTAAGAGTTCACCAGCTTTCAGCGGTAACACTTCACTGTACAATGTTCATGAGAACAGTAAGGTGAGGTCTGGGCTACCTTCTTTAAACAGTTGCTGCAGTTTCTTGTCACTCAACCAAAGTGAATGGAGTCTGCATAAACGGAATGTATTCAGTGTCTGTCTTAGTCTTAGGAGCATATTTAGATACCATGTAAGTAATTAATGAATCTTAACTCACGGTCACGGTCAAAAGGTACATCAATGTAAATATTGGATATTGAAAAGAAATTTTACTAAGGGCATGCAATCTCAAATAATATGTAAAACAAGAACAACTCCCTTTCCCATTGATAACCATTCCCTCATTTCCAGCTGGTATATTGTATTCAATTGATTGCCTAAATATTGATGTTAACATTAAATGTGATAAATAAGCAATTGTTGTACATACAAAACCTATTCAGGAGCAAGGTCAAGCCATTGCTGACTCTCAGTACTGTAACAAAGATGAAGCACATACAATTTGGTTAAATGGACCATTTTATATTTCACGGTTGCTGTATTAATTCTACCGTATACTTGTGGAATATTTGCAACTAAAACCCTCTTAATAGAAGATCGACTCAACTAAAAGGGACCTTTCTTGTAGGTTTCAGCTGACAATGGGCAGATGTTGGTTACATTTGTATAAGTGCATCTTTTATGTCAGCCGAGCATCTCAGATGCATTCTATAGGAACGCTGCCTAAACAGCTGACGTTTTGAGCCCAATTTTTGTGGCCAATATCGTTACTTTCTTCTTTCTGCATGTTCAGAACATTTTGATGGAAACTTTTGAATAGTATAGATGAAAATGAAACATATATACATCATGGGATAAACAACACTTTATTAAATCTCCACTATGAAAATCCAAGCTTTTCAATCCACATGAAAATTTACCTGAAACATATCACCCTGCACAATTAAATCAGGTGGCTGCTGTTCAAGACTCACAGATGTAAATCTTTTCCTCAAAAAAGAAGAGTAAATCTTATGAGAAACAAATGATTCAAAACTTGTATGCATAATTGGCCAATATTGGCAATCAATGCACTCAAGTGTGCAATAAAGTGGGCTTAGAGTACCATTTCTTGACTATTTCACTGAGGAAACAACCATTAGTGTGTTTAGTCTGTTTCTATAGTGAATTTACCATGCTCATTCAGTGTCAGTGGCATAAAATACCCCGAATTGCCATATTGAATAATATCACTGAAAATGAAATATATTTATGAAAGTCTCATTCCATAGACAACTTTTCAAGCATGTGCACTGCATTCAAAGATAATAATTTTAAATATGAATAAAATACCTGCTAAAATAATACACAAAAATGACAGTGACAAATACAATATCTTGAATAAATTAAACATATTTGCACACCAATCGCACATATAGATCACCAAAAGGCAAATATATGAACTCGACAGCGACCCGGATCTCAGGACACACAAAATGCTCTGAAACATACATGCAGCCTAAGTGGCTGGGGAATATGGAAAGCCAGCACTTCTTGGACATCCTTTGGAGACACTGGAACACTGTAATTGAGCATGTGTCACTGATCAAATAAAAAAATATGCAGACGAATCATGTCCTGCTTAGATGTGACCGACAAGTAAACGAAATCGAAAGAAATCTTAAAAATCAAATGACAAATTTGAAGTTGAAGTAGATGATAACATTCCACATTGGAACTCGACAGACAGAAGATAATCATCAATGCACTTTTATCATTCTTTTTCATGTAATTTCATTGGATATCATGATCCTGAAGTATCCGATAACCCGGAGAGGGTTATCACCCCTCTTCGAAGAGGGGTGATACCATGGTTATCATGCTTGTACTCAGCTGAACTACTTTTTCACATTTTTTAAAAAGGTGTTGTAATTGTTTAGAAAAGAATGATAAATACAAAACCGGTTGTGTAACATGACTTATTTTATCAGGATTCATTCTTTTGGCGCATCAGGCTCGCCCTTTGGGCTCGCCGTGATACGCCCCAAGAACTCACCCGATAACATAATTCATGTTACAAACTCATCCGGTTTTGTCTATATATCAATTATATCACTTTTGAAACAAAACTTCATTGGCAATTGCTCAACTTCTAGCATGTTTCTACATTGAATATAACTAATTTGAGAAATTTTAGTACAAAGATATTTGGTACTTTGGCATGATATATGTATAGGGAAGCTCTCAGAAAAATATTACTAATGCACTCCATATAATTAATATTGAATTTATGAACACAGCTATAAAAGCATATGAAGTCATTAGACATATGACTCAAAGTCAGCAGATGAGGTCTAATTATCATCTGATTCCATTTCACTAATTCTTTTTACCATATAACTTGGAGCATTTTAGCAATAAACATAAATTACATAAAAAATTATGGAGTCATTTAAATTAAAATAAACAAAAGACAACATTACTTTACATGTATAGTTTATGTACCAAACTATTTTTGGGCTTTCATGAAAATAATTCATGACAAAGAAATTATGTCATGGTCAAAGTAATTCCCTTTATAAATCTAATTAGCATCAAGTATATGGGAAAGATGCCTTTCGGTTATACAAATTCCCATGGTAGATACATGATACTAATCTTCATGTGCACACTGCGCTGTGAAGCAAATGTAAAATTAACAAATTTCTTAGAATATGCCATTACATAAAAGACAATAAGATTATTCTTCGATGATATCAGGAGACTAGAAAATAAGTCTAAGACAAATATGTTCCATAAATGCAGTAGTAATGATGCAACATCGATTATAAGTATAAGTGTAGGCACGTAAAAAAAGTGTCATGTAAATCTGTATACCCTGATAGTATGGTAGAAATTCCATCTGAACTTACAAGTGTAAGTTTTACTACTTCATATAATTCAATGTTACAAATTGTTATTTCAGGTTGATTTAATGTTATAGTGAACATAAAAATTTGGTATCAGCAAATTTAAGTACTTAGTGATATTTCACACACTACAACGTTTACCGAAAAAGTGAAATAAATGGGAATGCAGGTTGAGCAAATTTCAGCATCAGCATCATTCCTCATCTATATGCAATAAATTGGAACACTGAGTGGAGGAAATACCAACTGTAAAACAAGCCATAAATAGTAATTGAGTGGATTAATATTTCAGATGGTGATATCCAATTGAAATAAAAATGACAGCAACCCATTTCCAGCTGCAGCATATCATGAATGTTTAAACGTTCATACATAGACCACAACTAGAATTACGTCTATATACATGCATGGTTGCTAGATTAAATGGGGTTTCAGAAAAGAATCAGCAGTCATCCCGCTTTACCAGGCATACATTCACATTACATCAGTTTCAATTTCATTAACATAGATCACACCGGTGTGATTGGACTCTACAATCTAGAATGAAGGAATTATATGAAATGATCAATCTAGAAAATATAGAGAATTAGAAAAACATAATTCAGCGTGTTATTCTTGGTACTAGAATCTATCATTCAAATATAATATTGTTGATCTGTACACAGACTCAGGTTCAACATTTGAAAATATACGTTGCCATCATGCCATCATCAAGATTTTACAGCTATTAAATTTTTGTCTTGTAATCTAATTTATATTTGTAAGGAGTTATTTTCCCTGGACATTAGTAGGCTTATGTTTTTGCTTAAATCTTTTGTTTAAATTTATTATATTATTGTTTTTGCTTAAGAAATGAAAAATCCTGTACATGACAAGTACTCGAGTAATGGATATATTCCCCTCGTGCACGAGTATTCAGGTACCCGTGAGCACCGTAGTTGTGACTTAGAATTCATCATACTTGTACATACAAGCCAAAAGGGTGGGGATGGCATGATCATTATCTTAATCATCCAATAAAGTGAATATCTATTTAATAGATAAAATAACAAGTTATGCACAAATTGTACACCATAGAGATTATAGCTAAGCCACCCAGTCAAACAAGCACACACATGCAGGAATCAAAATAAAAACAAAGCAGCCATAATACATAGAGTAATTATTTACAACTTCTACATCTATCCCTCAAAGTAAACAACTGCGTATAACAAGGTACAGACACGTCAGTAAATATGAAATTAGCAAAAATAGTGTACTCTGCCTCAAAGAGATTGCATCATCGATAATGCTTGTTGCTCACTATAGGACCTAATGAGTTATTAAATTGCTGTGTATCTGGTATCTGACATTACCCGTAAGAGAGCCAGCATGCTCAATGACAAATCGCAGAATTTTCACTACGCAGAGACTTTCATTGAGATTTCTATTTCCTTTAATTATTGTGAATGGTGTGTCATAATTTAGATGATAAATGTTTACCAATAACCACGGTTTATTGCAAATCTACAAAAGTTCTATTCTGATGATGAAGAATTTTGTCAAACGTAAATTGAACGGTAAACATGGATGTCTTTGTTGTGTTGTCCTTACAATGTCTGCTATTGAATGTTCAGCAATAGAACGTTCCTAACCGTACTATCTAATTCAAATCCCAAATAAAAGCAGTGGTAAACTCGATTGGTTTGAGTGGGAACTTTCAATTGAGAAAATGAAAAATAAAAATGTAAATGAAATTTGAATATGACCTGAAGAAAAATAAAAAAAATAATGCATCCAATTAACATAAAATTACATTGAACAAAGCATAAACATATACACGAAAAAGTAAACACTTGTTTAAAGGCCCACTCTAAAATATGAATATACATCAAATATCTGAACTACATGTATAATCTGGAGTAATGAGGTGTCAATGTTGATACCAATTCATCTAACAGGCCACCCCTTGAATTTGACCATCCAAATATGAAGACTTCCTTAACAGCAACAGTTCAGTGTGTACAGTATCAATCTCAACATCTTATAATTCTCATTCTATACTAAAGCAAAGAAAGGATCAGAAAAGTAGGCTTATGATCATTATGATATGACAGTAAAATGATTTTGTACCACTTCAACTAATTGCTATGCAGGTTTCAAGTCCTGAAGAAGTATAACACACCGGCAGCCTATTGCAAATAAAAGGGCTAAGACAGCAGTAGGTGATTCATATTGACAGTAAGGATGTACTCGCCTTTAGAAGCTGTGGGTTAATTTCCAACTATGGAAAATGTCAAGATTTGCTGGCAGCACATCTTCTAACAAATGAAAATAAAGCAACCGAGTGTAAAATGTGGATGACAAAATTTGCAAATTGAACGTGTGACATAGGTCACAAAAATGCCACGGAAACGATATCACATAAAAACCAAGAAAAAATGTGATATTTAAGAACACTTTTCATTATACGATTTTTACAAAGAAATTTTTCTATGCTCAGCGCCAGCCTCTGTAGAAGGAACAGCTACAGCACTGACGCAGATGGAGACTGACTGCAACGATTTGTGCATCCTTATATTACTGTTTGCTGTTGCATCCTCTTATTACCTTGTATTACATCAACAATCAATCCTTGTGTTAGCCAACAGTGTAAATCAACACACAAAGCCAACATGTATGATCAATAGCTATAATCAGGATGTGGCATTATCTGTATTGAACATATTTTCCCACCTTTTCCAGGCAATAGTTCCCCAAGAAACAACATGCAGCATCCATCTGTTCAAGACTTGAAATCCAAATCATTTTTTTCACGATGCTTTTTAATTCATTTCTAACTTTTTCTTTTCTTAGACATCTTTACCTATCAAGCATATTTCCACCATGATAGACAAAGCTGGAGACAGATTTTACATTTGACCATATAAAACCCTTGCTGGACTTGAACTCCACTCACTTGAGCAAGCACGAACAGTTCACATCATTGTGCCAAGGACAACTGCTGATGTTTTGATGTAAAACATTTCATACCATAACTACTTCAAGGGGGTGAGCGTTGTTAGAACAATGGTGGCTCAGAGTGCTGGTCAGGATGAGAGGTTGGGTCGGGTGGGTTATGTCAGGGCAGTACATGATTGCCCATTAATGATCTATCAGCTCAACGAAAAAAGCACAATAAATTGTATCAATATTATTCATTTGTTTGTCTAACTTGCAAAACAAAAGTAAACAAAGTCAATTTTGTATCTTTCATGCCCATGATTTTCATGGGCTATTTGCTGGTTTAGAGTTCATATAATTGCTTTCCAAACAAATTTTACGAAAGGCTAGTACAATATTTAACTGGAAAAAATTACAAGTTTAATTTGTAGCTGATATTTGTATGGTAACCATTTTTCATGAGGAATGATGATATATGATTTAATCGTCATTTACAGGTACATATGGTAGGCACTACAAAGGAACTATATTTATACATGCTATTAAAGCAGTTGCTCCCCAATCAGTACCATGAAAGAAGAAAGGGAAATCATTTTCTGTTTGAAATGTGCCCCAAAGTAATCAGAAACTTCCAAAGGATTTTCTGTATAATATTATAGAAACTACTTTTGTCTAAAATATTGCCTTAGTGAAAAAATTACACCAACAATAAACATTTTATATAATGATTTGTGTGTGGTACTTTCTATTAATATGAGATAAATACAAATCTTATATACTTTCCTAGAAAAATATTACTAGCAAATGACACTAAGAAACGGTAGGACAAGAAGTAAAAGTATTACACCTCATAGTAATAGATTGTTTTCCGTGACAGGTGTTCATTTCACTGACATCTGATCGTAAAAATAAACTGCACGAATTGATAACTCTCTTCCCTTGGTAAATGTTATAAAAACAAAACAATAATTTCACAAGCATTTCATACATATATGCTGAGTGAAAATATGAAGAACAATAATGTTTTTACCATTGTAATTTTTATTTATTTGACAGGTAAAAACACCAATAGCAAATCATGGACATCTTTAATTTCTATAGTGACCAATGACCATACTTTCAGTTTGTGCAATAATTAATAGGATAAAAACGAAAGATATAAAAATTTGATTTTCAAGCTTCATCATAACTGTCCTGTTATTAAACTACTGTATGTCCTGCAATCAATCTTACAGCTTCCATATGGTATTTTGCACACAGACCAAGGCTTACGTTTAAAGAATAAAGATGAAAAAACCCAAATGTCATGACATCTTGATAATCCTCCAAATTGCTTGTGGGTAATGACGTCTCCTGTAATTCGTCCCCACCAAATTACACTGAAAGATAGCAGGTGGAATCTTGTTCTGCTTCAAGTATACATCACTTCCCCTACAAGATTTAGCATTTTTTCCATTTCTATGTAATAATACTAAATTATAAATGCAAAATCACAAAATATGATAAGTGTGTGAGGTATTTGCTATTTTAATCTAATCAATATATGTACACCTATTGATCGATCCTAAAGGTCATACATTGTATATGTATCTTATCTAATAAATTTAATAAAATTCTAATCTCATAACAAAAATTGTTTCAAGACAATACAAATGATATGACATTTATTTATGGAAATTGTTCACTAAAAAATCTAGCATTATCACAGCCAATCACATTTTGACTGTTTGGTCACAGCATCAATCACCCAACCACTGAACCAAAATCCTGCTCAGCCAACTAGACAATGTACATTGTATGGTAAAATCTTGATGCACTTCTAAGTAGACTTCTATGTTACATCCTTCTACATGCATAACATAATGCTTTTAAGTATAATAATAGATGTAATTCAAAATCATTTCTCCAAGCCTAATCACTGGAATGTTTTACGTAGTATCACTTATGGTTTGAAGTCATGACCATCACAAGAAAGACAAATTACTAAAACATTTTTTACCGCATTTTAGATAATGATATATTTTGTTCCCCAAGTATAAGCTTAAGGTCTAAATATCTTGTATGGCTACCTAAATATTCACAATTCAATACATTGTTTATAGATAAAAAAAAATCAGATAATTCTCTGTAGAAAAACAGTATCTCATTTCCATATGAATCGCATTTCTATTTCTTATATTGAGTGATAAATGAACTATTTTTAAGGTAATTGATTGAGTAAATTGAGCAGTTAACAATTGGAAAGAAGTGGCCAAAATGGCATGAACCTTTATTCAGAGTGGTGCTCATATGTCAAGGAATGAATATGTGATTGAGATCGATAGTAGACAATCTTTTTCTAATGGTCAAACATTTGGATTTTATGTTTGTCTTTATACATACAATACAGAATAAATGTTCAACTTAACATTTATAGACAATTTTTTAATTTTTCAATATTTTCAAATTTTGGTTAAAAACCTTAGAAATTCTCAAAAGAAAAATTGATAATACTGTCAAATTTAAAAACTTTTCATTTTGAACCAACACGATATGGTAAATCACTTTGATCAAATCGTGATACATGGTATTGTTTGAGGTGTCACAAGAAAATTCCATCACATTTCTCCATCTATCAAATGAAATGCCTTCAGACAATAGAAAAATGCAAAAAAAGTTCAATAACGCATCATCAATAAGATATCTCAGTCGCAATCACAAAATTTAAATTGATTGGACTTCTTGTAATCGTGGCAATGAACCAGGATGACTGAGGCTGAACAAGGGATTAGATGGTATGATTGATACAGCATTAGGGTAAGTGCTGCCTCCAGGACTCCGCAACGTAGAACAGTTTTCAGCTGGCGAAGTCCACATGATCCCATCTTATTACTCTTTGTGCAATCAATTGGTAAACGCAGACTCATTTTCGTATGCAAATGTTCAACATGAATGAATCAATAAAGCTGGTATTTTGAGATTTTTAATGTTTCCTTTTTCATCATGAAGGATAGAAAAATGTTTAATGGACATGATTGGATATAAAATCAATGAATACTATCTTATTGAATTAGCATTCAAGATCATGATATTTCAAAAAATAAAACCAAAATGAAGAAGTTATATTCATAAAGATCATGAAGGAGTTTGTAAACAGTATCATCGATATAAATATGTTATGAACACCACAGTCACTCATTGCGTTAACTGGCTGATTCATAGCAAAATCTTATGATAAAAATAAATCAAAGTAATGCTATGTATAATCTAAACATAAAAATACCATTGGAAAACCATAACTAAATCTTGCACAGACAGTAATTTCAAATCAAGTGAGGTATCATAAATGGATTGAAATAGCGTAGCTTGATAAATTCCACTTTCCTTTTGCGTTGGGTACATTGACTGATATCCTTACATCTGGTGCCTGTAAGCCAACACATTAAGATAAATTCGCCAGATCATGCTACGGTGCACGTCCATCTTTTCGTGTGGTATCCACAGCTTTTATCTAGTAGGCCTTACCATTTCAGTTGCTTTCAAGCTAAATGCACACCATAGAAATCTCAGAAAGGATGTGTCACACCCAAAATATTAAGTAGGAACTGCATTCCTTTAAAGAAAACAAACAACTGTTATTTCAATGACAATACCATAAAATGTTATAAACTTTGTTCTATCAGTTTGAAAAATGGCCTAACAAATCCAATTATATGGCTTAGCTTAGTACCAACCATACATCGATGGTACGGTTGTATTCCTGACTACGCAGCCAGACTACACCCTCAAGCTGAGGAATAATATAGGCTTGTATAATATAAACCTCAATAGTAGTAGTAGGTTCCACAGAGCCAGATTCATGCCCGTCGTCTCTGAGTAATGTCTTAACTTAGGAAATGTCTACTTCATTTAAAACAGCTCTCATAAAACTTTTAATAATGTAATGCAAAGTATCTCCACTGACTATCTGATATCATGCAAATTTTACTTGCACAAAAATTCTAAAATTCTGAGGGATTACATGCACTTTTTTGCCCCCCTCGCCCCCTCCACCCTCCACCCACCTTTTGCAAACCTCTGGCGTCAAGGTGCAAATACAATGTAATGTTTTCCCTCAGTTTTTTGCTATCTCACCTCAATTAAAAATTCCTTTCAAATGTATTGTATTTTGATTCCTGGCAGCAACACCCGTTATCTTGCAACTGATATGCACCTTTTATTCAACTGTTATGTATCACCAAATCTGTTGCCATTTTTGTGAGGATTCTAGCTGGTGTTAGCAAAAACAGATGTTGGATTTGTTTCATTTTGTGTCAACCTCCAGTAAGGAATCAGGCCTTCACACCAGTCAATCACCCTGCATAGCATCAAACTGATAATGAACAGAAGAACATCACTGTGTCCAAATAAACTTCATCTACCCATAAACAGATCAGCACCACTAATGTGTGCTTCTTTCTTGTCATGTGTAGGAAGGATGGAGCAAACAAAAAATTGAAAGCATCCTGTGACGTCATGTATGCAATGTCAAAAATAAGATGTAAAAAGTACTCGACGGGCCTGTATTCCAGTGCACATTGTACATAATTTTCCCCATGTAGATTACTAGTTTTCTTTCTTATTACAAATTACAAATAGATATTCAGTATAATCAACCAAAGAGATTGCTCTAAAATAAAGACATACAGAAAAAAATAAAAATACAAAAAGATTCATCATATTTAAAAAAAAGTATTTGTGCTTTTTTATTAGTAGGCAATTTCTTTAAACATAAATATGAAGTATGCTTGCCCATTGACGTCATAAGAAAAGCCGAGTGGCGCTATTTGGGGACTCACTCCTAACACTCAGATATCACTGGGAGTATGTTCTCTTGTATGTCTGTGCACTTACAGCCTCGCATTAATTTCAGAAGAGAATGTAAGGATAAATGAATAAATATAAAATTAGAGGATGCAATCTTATATACAGAAGCAATATTATTCTTATATAGTAGAATTTTATATAGTACACAAAGCAAAGTGGTAAAATTTCCACTAAATGTTTCAGAACAAACTTTTACATCAACTTGTATCTTTCAAATCACGTTATATCATTATTGGATCAGATTATCACCTACACAACACGGTGCAATTTGTAAAAAAATAAGCAATAATAGGAGAGAAAATTGAATCTACGAACAAAATGTTATAAAAATTCTTGTACCCTTAAAATATGACTCTCGTAAAAATGATTACACACATTTACTTTCTGAAAACAATGCAACGGCTATAGATATGATTTCCATATGCGACACAAAGAACAATTAAAAATTATCAAAAAAGATCACCTGGCATGTAGTCTTTCATGGTCTCAAGAGAAAGGTGGTCTCTAAATGATGTTATAGAGGTGGTCTCTCTACAGATGTGATATAAATCTCCATCCTTGTATTGTTCAGGCTTATTATTCAATTGACAAGTTATTGTAACAAGTTGCTTAGAGGTAGTGTAATAGAAATTCATGTGAATCCACAATGTAAATCTCAGACCATTTTTGAGGGGCCAAAACAACTTTCTTTCAAATGTGGTGTTATTCTTAACATGGGCATCAAAAACCATCATTAACTACATCTAAATGCTTAATGTAATGGTATTAGATGTCTACATAGCATATATGATATATTGTGATATATATACATGTATACTTACATACTTCTGACAAAATTATCACACCAGTCCGAAAAGTAAAAAAAATGACAACAATTGCCTTTCCTCTTGCCAAACTCATCAGTAGGCATTGGAGATGTAAATGCTGATTGTTTCAATCTGACAAACATCCGGCAACGTATTGGAAGCATTAATTACCAAGTGCGGGTGGCTGGTGGGGTTTTTACGCCTTGCTAATGATGGCTAAAACTTTCATTTCACCTTAAAATTGCTTTTGTTTCTCAGTCAGATCAGGCGCTGCTGCATCAATCTGAGCACCACATGCATAGGGATTCATTGGAAAAATATATAGCAGCATGAAAATGAAGCTCAGTTCCGGACTGCCTAAAACTAGTGCGCTTTAAGATACAGACAGCAATGTAAAAATGAAACATGCTTTCACAGAAATTTATGTATTGATCAGTGATTTACATGTACAATGCTGATGAAATCAAGATGCAAAATATAAATGCATGACATACCAAATCATCAATATCATTAACATTTTTTGAATGATTAATTACCTGTATATGACCTTAACTTGCTTTTGTTATGACATTATAGTCCTGTTTGAGTGGCCTATTTCAATACAAGTCAGTTCATTTTCACACACCTATTATATCAATTATGTGGTAAAAGGGTTTTATATAGAGTTTTGACTTCCAAAAATTAGTATGGCCAAGAAACTAAGACAAATTGTTTAAGTTTTAAGGTATCAATAAATATGATAGCTGTCAAGAAGCTGCAAAACTACACAATCCCTCTCAGCACTATATGCTTTTGAAAGTCTCCTATGGTGAACATAAATTTAACACCCTGGATATGCAAATCCATTTAAGCCTGAATGGGTTTAGCACTTCCTTTAAGTCCCTGACTGTATTGTAAGATAATTCATTTTGAAGAATGGAGAAAGTTCAACATGTAAATTGCAACAAAGTTGTTGTTTTCTTCATTAATAAAGCTTGTGGTTTGACACCATCTTCTGACCACATACAACAGGAATAACAAAAAGTCAATGTCAACCTTGCACTATAGAATAATCTATTAATGATGTGTTATGCAAACTGTCTGGCATACAAAAATATTTTCAAAACAATAAAGCATAAGACAATACATGGAGTGAGTAATTGCATCATTGTTCTAAGGTCAATGCAAGAATATGATTACATGAGACACAACCTATGTGAGCACATGATAATGAGGTAATTTGACTGTCCAATGACACCCTTCGCATGCATTTCAAATGGAATTGTACGCAATGCCTCATTGTTAGTTAGACAAACATGGCTGGGAAAAGCTATACATGAACAGACTTCATTGCAGTTTTGTGGTCAGCTGAAAATGCAATTACGAACATTATTCTGTGATAATAGGCATTTTACTCCAATGTTACTGACTACTGATGAGGCTGTTGAATCACTCACACGTAATGGTAGATACACCTGAACTTAACACTGTGGACTGAGTTGCTCGTTATTATCTCGTTTGTTAGCGGATAAAGTTGAAATTGAAATTGATGCATGATCTGTTTATCAAATTGATCAACTTATGAAAATGAAGTGTTAAGATCAGCAACTGTATAAATTAATCATTTCTTCTGAGGTAAATATCATCAAACCTCGAAGATAAAAACTTTGTAAACTGTGACTATGATCCATTCATTTAAATCATGTATATGTAGATTTATTATTGCATTGCTATTACGTCACATGCCAGTCTCCAAGTGATTTTCTGTGACCAAGCCATGATAACCTGGTGCAGCTGTCAAGTACCGCTCAATTATGAGCCAAGCATAATACACAATCTTATCATTGGCCATGATAAAGCATTTTTTGATTAATAATTCAATGCAACAACTCTTAAAGTAATGGTAATTTTACGCATCAAAATCAGTAGCACCAATAGTAAGTCATATGGTCTGGCATTAATTATCATTGGAAATCAGGGTCCAATTAAGATTTGCCAAGTCTTGGCTGACACGCACTTAAAAATTATAATTTTAGGAGTCTTAAAGATAATCATCACTCATAAATTTATTTGTTCTAAAAAACTAGTATCAAATCATGATACATTTTCAGATTTAAAAATCAGGAAATTATGACTTATAATTTTTATTTGTGAAATAAATATATTATACTTTCACATATCCAAGAAAAGCACATGCTTCATTGTTTACTAAAACATGCAGTCACATACAATCATATAACTAAATAACTTTCGCCAGACCCAAACCCTCACCACATAGGCTCTAGAACTGATAACATATTTTATAATAGAAATCATTACATTAAATATTATGGTAACATGAACCTAATAGTCACGTTCTTTGCTTTTCGGATGTTAATATAAGCAAGCAAATAGAAAAAAATAACTTAGTGTAGGTTATGGACATTAGGAACATGTATATACATTTTAGTACCTCTAATCACATTGCTAATGTATGTCATTAGGGAGAAACTCAATGTTTCATCAGGGCAGTTGCTGGGCCTCATCAGAAACGCAAAGATTTTTAAAAGAAATGAAGTCAGCACCAGCGTCAAGCCAAGAGACATTCTAAGACAATCCTTAGTCCACATGAAGGATAAAACTCCAAAAGATCAGCATGAGTGGTTTATGAAATCATCTTTGAGATATATACACACACAAATACATTGAGGAAACAAAAAAACAAAAAAAGTTTAAAACAAGATTCAATTTATGAAACATTCAAATTCCGCTATCACATCTCAAATCTCATGAACACTGGATATAACTGTAACATCAAAGACACCAGACTACTAGGAAATGAAAAAACCCCACAGAAGACGAGCCCTGGAAGTTCTCAACTCAAGATCCATCAAAGAGAACTGATAGTGAATCAGAGAAGATGGAGGAATGTACCACACACACTGCTCATGCTTCTCCACCATTTTTGTCTTCAATAGTTTTCTGATGAAGCCAGGCAGGAGTTTCAACAATGACCAATTAACATGCTTTAATGGTACTAAAATGTGGATATTACGAAAAAATAGTAATGTTGAGGCTAGGTAGTCTGTCAGAATGGTGGAGATGTTGGCTCCCTAGCTACTACTTTTGTGGTACATTGGTAAAAGGTGCTAGGTACAACAGCAATTTTTTCTTTTTGCAAAATAGAAAGCCATGGACAATGAATGAGTTTTTTGTTTTTTTTTAAATAAAAAATATTATTACATCACATACAGCCATTCATAATTCATTTGAAAATAAACTATCCATTTTAATTAATCACTTCTAATTACGCAATTGTGAATACGAACAATGTTCATAGGAATAACATATTTCTACTTCTGACAACACATATGTGTTGATATTAATAACAGAAATGCTTCATCTGTTCATGGATGAAAACTTAAGTTGCATAACTGCATTTGCCAGTGGCAGAAGGCATTTTTTCATGCGGAAATTACAGTAGGATAAGCTGACACATAATCTGCAATATTTGTAAAGGCTTCATCATTTATAGTGCCACAAACATACACTCTCAAACATAAAATGCTTGTCACAAGGACAAGAGTGAATCACACTCTAAAATTATCTGAGATATATTGTTACATGAAAAGCATCACCCTAAGTAACAAATCAGTGTTCACAGTAGGACCAGATGGCCCAAAGCAGGACCATTCTGGTACCTATAGAAGACATGGAGAGGAGTTAGCATTGTTAACCTACATATCAAAATTGAGCATTCTAGCTATAATGGTGTGATTTGTAAAGGTGTAGCAAGCTGGGGACCAAATAGCCATAATGGAACCAAATATGGGCCAATATGGCATAATATGAAGCTGGTGCAGAGTTGTTACTATTTCAAACTTACAACCCAATTTGAGTCATACGATAGTTCTAACAGTACATATATAGTAGTACCAGTGTAGCCTGTAGAGGGGTAACAAACTGGCCTTGAAATGATAGCTATAATGCATCCTCATATGGGTGATTGTGGTCTCAAAAATATAGGTGCCTTCTGGTCACTACTAGTATGTCCCACATAAAAGCAGAATTTGAGCACTCTAACTACTGGTAGACCATTCTGACCTATAGGTGGGTAATAAGGCAGGAACCAGCTATTAGCCACAATAGACACAATTAAAGACCATTACGGTCAATATAAAATAGCTGCCAATAGATCACTATTAGTAACTTACAAATCAATTTAATTAAACTGATTTAACCGGTTATATTATCAGGGTGACCACAGAATTTTGAAAATAAAATTCCCTGATTTTTCCCTGATTTTCCCTGATTGTTTGACATCTTCCCCTGATTTACGTTTAATAATTAGACCTGATTTTCAGACTCAGTCACACCTTTACCCCCTCATTTTGATCATAGTATTGTTGCTTATAATTGGATGCGAAAGGTTAGTATATGCCAAGTTCACTTTATAAAGATGTTTTTTTGTAAAAACAGCATGTCTAAAAAAATTATTAAAGCCCAACGGAAAATAAACCAAATATGTATTTTATGTATCTTTTAATACTTTTAGATTCCCCGATTATTTTACAAGCTTATCTTAAAAATTCCCTGATTTTTCCCTGATTTATTCAAGATTTTCAAATTCCCTGATATGATTTTTCCTGTCAGGGAATTTTTTTCACAAAATTCCCGGATTTTCCCAGTCCGCGGTCACCCTGTGGGGTAACAAGGCAAAACCAAAATAGTATTAACAAATAGTCACATGAATTATATGCAGAAGTCACCATTTGCAATTGACAAACCAAATTTGCGGACTGATACTCAAATGATATGACCTGTGGAGGAGTAACAGTAAGAAATGGACCATATGATCATCTGGAATGGACTAAAATATGGACTGTTAACGTCCATATGAAATGAACTCCAAGAAGTCACCATTTTCAACCTACAAACCAAATTTGAGTATCCAAGCTCAAATGATAAGATCTGTCATTATTCCAAAAAATTCTTACCAGTAATTGAGAATAACATTAGTTTAGCATGATGATCAATTGACATCTATTAACATTACAATAACAATTCTACTTGATACCAACTCAACCTTACACTAACATTGCCTGGAAGCCTTCTTCGGACACCATTGTCACCTAACATTGTCTTGTTATCCTGATCTGTATCTAGCTGCAAAATTGAACATTGAAGCAAAACTTGTATGATCACCTTTCATAGTAATAAATGTTATTGAGAGGTAGGAGGATTGCAGCTGATTTGTCAAAGTTCTTTATAAAAATAAATTCAAGGCAAGATTTGAATTTGTTTCCAAAATGGCAGCTTGGTGCCAAACTGTGAACTCATGATCCGCCAGCACCTGGCCATTGGGTCGATTGTGTTTCATACCCTGATAGAATACTAAATTAGAATCGAGTAATAAATGTTTAGAAGAACTTATTCTTTTACAGTTATTAAATTATTGATTGAAGTACTCTATTCATCTCCACATCTTGACGTTCATTCTTCCTACTGACAAGCAATACAAGTTCTGTATATAGGTAAGATATTACCTTCGGGAAATTTCTTTTCATGCATCTCTTTTCATCCCATTTATTACATGCACTCAAGAGTCTCAGAGATGTGGCTTTTAGTTAATTTCTGCCATTTTGTGAGTGAATTATTTTCACATTTTACTCAAATGATAAGTGTATGGCAAAGTGGGTATGAGAGCTGACTGGATGGTCAAATGCTCAACTATGACATAGCAGTGCACACAGTGTGTTCGAGGTGCCATATCGATCTGCTAGCATAACAGATATAGAATGGATAAAACTTAACAGAATTTCAGATATCAGTTGTTTGTTCAAATAGCTTGACCAGTAATTAGAACAATATAGGCAGATAGAATTAGCCAACTATTATTTGCTTCCTTTTTCTGCGTTGTTCACATTGTGAGGCGCTTTACCCTACAACGACCTCCATCTTTCTGGCTGTTGCTGCTCAAGGTAATTACTGCCATTACGCAAAGTGTGAAGACAGAATACAAAACAGACAACTTGTTAGTTGCAGACATGGCCCGAATAAAAATTGCTGAGGAGCTTTAAGAAAAACGATAAAGCTTCTTAACGTCATTATTGGAAAGTAATGACACACTGGCTCATTCAGAATCTGGCTTTTAAGTTCAACTAGGTATTAAGAAATATTTTACATCATTGGAGGAGGATATTATTGGTTTTATATCATACGGCCATAAAAATGTTCTAATTTTGATTATTGATTATTGTCTAAATTGGAGGGGGGTGACACAGGACAATGGAACATGGAACATGGGGTCAAAAATAGTGGAACATGGAACTCAGGACCCCTGTGTCACCCCCCAAAATTAGTAGAATTATGATATGTATAATCGAAATAATTTAAAGATTATTGATTAGGACCCAGGGACCCATTTGAAGCAACAAGAAACATGAGTACTTATTTAAAAGTTTTGTCTTTGCTTTAAGATTTGCAATAGAAATATGTTTTTATTGTCAGTTTGAATCTTATTGCATGCTCTATCAATACATTCAACGTCTGACCAACACTGAAAGAACACTGGTGAATCGGTGAAAACTAACTGTACTTTTACAATATAACGATTGCTCTTTGGACAATGCCAAAAAATAACTGTGACAATATCATGAACACTGTATGTGATAGTTGAATTTCTTTCTTTGTAGACCTAAAAGTAACATGGCAGAGTTAACAGCCTTTGGAAATTATTGTGGTGTTCACATAGATTATTTACATGTAGTGCCTTCCTTGTGAAAGGTGTGAAGGGTCTAAACAATAAAAAACATGTGGCAATTATATTGGAACTTTTGGATGGTGGTTTTGCTTAACTGTTGGATGTCAACTAATCACCATCCAAATCACCATCCAAAACTGGCCATACGGCCAACCAAAATAACTGCCAATACCATTAACTAAGCATTGACCATCTTGCACCAGCCACACTACACAGTCACATATCAGCTGTCACATATACAATATGACAAAGAATACATACAGCCATTACAGTTCACCAGAGCTATTATGGACTATTTCTACATGAACAAAAAATGTCAATTACACAGAAATTATAGAATATATATTAGAATCAACCTTATCACTGCTCCACGGATATATCTACACAACTTTGCAACATTACATATTAGATCCTACTTGGTGATAATAAGACACAAAAACTTTTGAATCGACTAGGAAATGGTCTTGGTTGATGGTAATGACTTATGTTGGTTGGATGTAATGGCTGGTTTTAGATGGTGATCGTGGCTGGTATTCAACATATGCAGTTGAGATGTTGTTTTCAAAGTGGTGTATTCAAAGGTCACAGAAAATACACTAACCATGGTGGGTCTTATCCCCCATTCTACTATGGGGACCTTTTAGTGGAAAACGTCAAACTTTGAAAAGTCATGGATGATCACGAGAGGACATGACAAATATGCTTATCTTCGCCACATAATTTTTTTTGCAGTTCCACCTACATGGTCATGACCTCAGCTACCCTTAAGTAGTGGTCAGACTGTGCTCTATGTCCTAACCACGTCCAACCCACGTCTAAAATGTCACAGATTCTTTTTGGACGTGGTTGTCAGTGATGTTTACGAGTTTAAAACGTGCTACAGTCCATTTATAAACGTGGGATGACGAGAGGATAAATCTGAGTGTCGTTGGACCTGGAACCAAGTTTTGAACTGCTTAAAACTTTATTCCACGCACAACCACGGATGATACATGTGATAAAGACGTGCAGCAGACGTGAAACACAAGTGACATGCCGTGCTCTGGCAGCATTCAATATGTGGAGAGATGCAGCAAGATGTGGCTATAACAACAGGCGCTATCGTGGCTACATTCAGGTTGTCCACAAAGCACAAGGTGCAGCATCCTGGCAGCTTCATTGATTTGCTGTTACACATGGTTGAGGCGTGGCTAGCAGTATACGGACAGTGCTTCAGCAGTGGAACTGTCGCTGACCTGATTCATTACGTACAAAGCACGTCCATGTCTAAATTGACCAGAAATTACAACTGACGACCACATTCACCAGATTTTCATAACTTTTTAGACGTGATGTGGATGTAATATTGTATGTGACCGGCCCTTTAGATAGATGGGTAAAAATAAAAATAATTAATTTATTGATTTTTCTTGCAGGCGATCAATTCACAAAAAAAAATTAAAAGGGGTACATGGTCTTTTTGCCGTTGCAAATGTCATGGATCCGCGGCATAGGCAGATCCAGGGTCTGGCACACAGTGCACGCGCCCCCCATTTTCCAACCAAAATATCTCATTCTTATATTTTCTTTTGCACGTCCACCACTGATAGCCGGTATGACTCTTAAGTGCACCCCACCCCTTTTTAAAAACCTGGATCTGCTAGAGCACGGCGTCTTTTTACAGGAGCATTCAGTGTGACAATGTTAAGTGATGACTTTTGGATGCATTCTCATGAAATTTGGAATGGAGATAGCATAACAAAAACTATGCTAATAAAAACATAAACATGGAACAAATCCACATTCCAATTATCATATAATATTAGAGGTCTATGACTTCATTATGAATCAAAATCATAGACATAATTATTCATAAATATATCTTGTTTCTTCCTTGTGAAGGTATTCTGTTTTGAGAGACTGATTTGAATATTTGTAATGTTCAACTAAATACTTCTTTCTGTTTTCATTTGATTTCCCAGTATTGAGACCTCATTTCCTGAAGAAGGTATGTAGCACACTTAAAGTCTCTGAAAAAGCGCTCTTCAATTTCCTTGAGTCATAATTGACACATGATGCACAATATTTTAAAGTGAATTTCATTTTGAAGAGCACCAAGTACATGTTCATGGGGTAACAGAAAAACTAGGGAAAAGAAATAAAGTGAGTTTATAGTGAGATTCAAGATCAACAGCACATATTATTAAAAGCAGCTTCTAGTATAATATATGCATTTAGTAGAGAAACATCTAAAGTAAAAATATGATTGTCACAGTTATGAAATCTATCGGCCTTTATTCTCCTATGTAATTATGACATCACAAGGGAAACAAATAGGACCCATTAGCATGGTGAGGAAAAATTGGTGGCAGAGAGATTAAGCCTGCTGTGATGCCAGCAATAAACCTGCTTGTTATGGGGTGGAGAATGCCAGCCAATGGCAGCTTGTTCGTAAATGGGTGAGGTGTAAGTTCTAAGCCCAGCTTTGCATGTTACGGACACTCACAAGCTCAAATTGAGCTGGCTCAAATTGTATGCGATATCAACACAGGCAATATCATAAAAATCTAACTATTTAATATGGTCATTGCCATTGCCTGTGGTCATATGACCATTTTTCCTTTAATCCTGGGCTAACACAAATCATAATTGTGCGATCAAAAGCATGCAACTGAATACAATCACATTTGCACACCCTAGAAATATGTTTTACTATTGCTAATTTGACCCTTATTGTATATCCTATACATTGATGTACGTTGTGTATACCAGTATAATTTTGTACACATATCGTCGATAAGTATGAACTATCTATTATTATTATGTTAAACCAAACTAAATATTTCCTACAAACACAAGTTCTCAACAACAATGAGCTTCGTATTAGTTTCTTGAAAGGTTGCAACAACAACACAATTTAGCGAGCTTTTCATTTATTTGCATAATCTAAACAACATGTCATATCTCCAAAACATTTGTGAAAGTGCATCACAAAATCCAACCAATCACAAGCCCCACTGACGAAAGGTTAAGCCACGTCTAATGTACGATCTTACAAGGTCAAGCTAGAAAACAAGAGTATTGATTTTGCTTTTGATGTGCTGCTAAGTTTTTTTACTGGTGATTCTGCAAGAACGTGTGGGTCTAACCCACAGCTTGATAATGAACATGGACTTTGACGGCAGCGTGAATGGAAACGCCATGAAACCAAGGATGGACTTTGAAGATTTAAACTTTCATATGTATCTTTGGTCAAATAACTATTTACTGGTATAAAAATCACTTTAAAAACGATCACAAACTTATAGATAATACTATTAAAACATAAAGTAAATATAAAATGTATAACATATAGCATATAAGAGCAAGAATGTCTGTTGTAATTTAAATATTGACACATGAATAGTGCTCAAGTATCGTACTCTGCGATCATTACACTAACAGGAACGAAGCCTCTAATTTCACATTATCTTCCCCATGCACTACGGCTTCCTCAATTGTCATAGAAACTATTGCCATGGCAACAAAGTCTTCTTATAGTAAACATGTACATAATAAAATTGTACATTTTGCTTACAAATTCTGTTCTATTGAAGGTATAGCTGACAATTTACATTTATATTATAAATGAAGACTTTTGTACAAAGACTTTTGTAATAATCTTCAACAATTTTGGAAAGTGTATTGTAATAATTGTAGAGAATTGAATTTAGCTTATAGGATGGACATAAACTCAAATAGAAATTGATAGAATATATGGTATATATTGTAATAAAGCAACACGAGCAGACCTTTTTCTATGGTCAGTTTATATTTTGTGCCATGAGTTTGACAAAGCATTTAATAGTCAGGGTAGGTGTTTCAATTTCACAATGCATTAATATGTGTTTGCATTATGTAAATCTCTCACAAAATGCGCGATTGTTTCGGAACAAGAATCTCAGGTACTTCTTTTTTAATTAAACACTTTTCTTTTACTTACCTCTAGGTGGTTGGGGTTATTTACATTTGACTGTTGGTATAACTCAATTGTTTTGACGGGACAACCATTTTTATGAGGCCATGGGCTCATATTCAAGCACTCAAAAAAAGATACCATATTTGTATTGTATTGATGTAAGGCCATAGTGGATTTAAAATAATACTCAGTCAAAAAAATATTTGTTCTGTAAAAACGAGTGTAAATAAACGATGCCTTTAATTGCAAATTCAAGAAAAAATAGATTCATATTTGTCATGTATGATATTTATTACACATTCAAAAATATCACCTGGTCTTGTTTATGAAAACACAAGGACGCAGGATATTGCATAATCGAATGATTTTTGCCAGACGTATTATATCATTTCAACTGCAGACTTCCCAGTTCACATTGCAGAGATGGCTTTGTATAAGGCAAAGTTTTTATATTGTTTTATCTATTCTCTCAGGAATTTTTAAAACGCAAAAAACAATCATTTTGTGTGGAAACTCAGCATTATATTTAATTTAATTCATAGCATTTAATTCATAGATATGATAATGTAAGCAAAATAATGTAACTTAAAATTATTTTCTCCAATTTTACAGTTTTATAATAGTAAAGCTATTTGATATTCACATTTACACCAGATTGTACATTTCCCAGTCCAAATTTCCTTTCAAAAGTTGTAGTGGGTGATATTTGCGCACATTTTTCATCAAATTGTGTAATTTGGGTTAAAAGCACCAATTTTCTTACAAAGATAACTCAAGACTAACTATGTAAGGTATGATGAAAACCAATTTGATATATTCTCATATGACTACAAATGGCTACAAGTGGGAAACCTTCATAGGTTTTCAACTATTTGTCTTAAACTTGTTCTGTTAATGGCTGCAAGTATTTTTTGGGGGGCAAAAAAATTATAAAAGCATTCAAATGAGTTTCAATGAGCAATACATAGCCAATTTTAAAATGAATTTTTACCTACCAGTAAGGAAAAATAAGTAGACATTCAAGTACACACTCTTGTACAAAAATGTTTGAAATGTTCTGAAAAGAATACCATAAAAAAAAGTAGACACCTACCTTCATCTCAGAGTACTCAGATCATTACGTTTCCTTTATTATTCTTACTCATGCATCATCTTGTACGTAATTTATTTTGATATTTCGTGGGAAATACTCACCTGGAAAGAAAAATAAAAGAATATGTACTAAAATCATTCGATTGGGAGTATTAAAGGTGTTAATACTGAATGTCAAGTTTTCATTACGCTCACAATTTTTCAAATATTTTTCATCTTATCATATTTCATCATCATGCATTTTCACAACTTCATATGAAAAAACAAACTATGGAGAATAAATCTTATATAAAACTAGCTCTGTCGATTTCTAAATCAAGTATAAATTCAAAGTTTATACATGTTATAATTTATACCAGTTTACATTTTTCATGAATAACATTTTTAGAAAATTACAACAAAGTTCCGTTAAAATAGGATTACTAACAAGTTTTAAAATCACTTTAAAATATTTAGCTTTATTACAAGTTATGTCATTCATAATAGTGTCCTGACAGTAAGTTCATGGACATGTTCTATTATGACTGAAAACAAAATGATACTAAGTATGTATAAGCAATATTGTTTGTAAAACTAAGTGGCAGTTGGTCGCATATCATATTCAAATGTCTTTCTTACCACTGAATTTAAAATCCAAAACACAACTTTGCATATTTTTATTCTAATTTTTGTAAAAGCGCTTTTCTATCTCTAAAGAGGCCTTCAGGATTTTTTTGGATTTAAAGTCTCTTTAGAAAGGAAAAAATGCTTTTTTCAAAATAAAAATGAAAATATTTATTGTTTTTGAATTTGAATTCAGTGGTAAGTTACTACTACGACATATAAACATAATATGGTAAAAAGTATAAACCAAGACCCCAGCCTCTGCCCCCTCATTGAATGGCAGAATACCCGTCTAATCTGTATACACAGTTAGACACTTTCCTCTTGCACATGTAAAGACTGAAATAATATGCCATTTGCATGTACATGTACCTACATGTAAGTATTTTCAATGATATAAAACAAACTAAATTTAGAAATTTACTTTGAAATACGAGAAAAACAATAGCGTATCATTCCTATATGTATACATTTTATTTAGAAATCTAGTACCATTCTAAAGTTATAATGGTAAATGTTACTCCCTCCATGAATTTGCTGTCAAGACTATTGCTTTTTCTCAAAGTATTAATAGCAAAATAATGATTCTTTTTTTTATTAACATCAGATATTTGACCATAAGATCTTCTAAGGGGCGAGTCATTTTGATGGGTTAATAATAAAAGCACAAGGACCAGCATCACTGGTTGTAGACTTAAGTACTGGTATTAATAATTAGTTCTCTTTCATTAAAATATTGAGTATATTTTCATATGTAGCCAAGACATGTTTTAGAAGTGAATAAAGAATAATGCTGGTGCCTTTGAATATAACTTCCTAAGTGCTTTCAATTCGATCTTAGACAGACTGTGTGTGTCTTGGGGGAAGCAGTAGATTAAAAAAGAAATAGTTTACTTTTCATACAATTTCATATGATTTTCTTCTGATGTATATCATAGAATACTTTTCAATAAATCCAGGGTTTAAACGTACAATTCTAACTCTTGTCTTTGCTTCTGAATACCATTTTCACGAATGACATCACATGGAGGTGGTGCACGATGTGACCTCATGGGAAGTTCCTACTTTAGAGGAGGCCCGCTCCGGTGGGCAGTCCCTGGCTTTAAGAGGCCGTCATATGCATAGGACTGTTAGTAGGCTTCCACATCTCTGTTCATTGTTTCCAATGTTCTTCTGATATGCCTCCTTGATCTGTCTCTTAAGTAGATTGTTCTCACTCAGCACCACTCTACAGTTGTCCCACTCTGGAACATGGTTACCCTCGATTGCTTTCATTCAACTGCCCTACGGTCCCTTTTTCGATCTTTGGGATCACGTCTTCAACATATCGTTTCCACCAATTAGGCTTGGACTCCGTGTTAGCCATACTAATTGCTGTTTGTTCCAGAAACTCCATATATATGGTCACAATCAGAGGGGATACAGGACTATCCATTGCAGTACTGAATTTTTGTTGGTAGATGTTTCCATCAAACATGAAATAGGTTAGTACTAATTCAGGAAGTTCAATGATGTCTGCTACTGATAACAGACTACAGTTTTTCAACTTCATGTCTTGTTGCAGTCTCTCTCTTATTACGTCTAGAGATCTATCAATTGGAGTGTTGGTAAAAAGAGACACTATGTCGAACGATACCAAAGTTTCATAAGGAGATTAAGTTACACAGCTGAGGCTTTCTACAAGTTGTTTGGAGTTCTCAGCACGGTATTCTGTTTTTCCCACCGGTGGTGCAAGGATAACGGCTAAACCACTCGACAAGCTGCACATTATGGAACCAGTACAGTAAAATATAGGTCTTAGTGAGTTGTCTTTCTTATGGATTTTTGGAGTGCAATACACAGGGTAATTGCAAATTTGAGGGAAAGTGATCCCTTTTGAGTTTCAGTTAATTTGTTTTTCATTTTTTAGTCCGTTCAAAATTACAATGAGTTTTCGCTTATAGTCTATGAGTTGGATCTTTTGAGAGTTTAGAGTAGCTTCTCTTATCGGCCAGCATCTTATATACTTTTCTATTATACTCCTGCCTATCTAGTACTACCGTAGCCCTACTCTTGTCATCTGGTAAAATTAGAATGTCTTTATCTTTTGAAATGAGGGCGTCTACCAGGTGTCCCATGCATATGATGGCCTCTTAAAGCCAGGGACTGCCCAGAGGGTAGCGGGCCCCCTCCGAAGTAGGAACTTCCCATGATGTCACATCGTGCAACATCTCCATGTGACATCATTCTTGAAAATGGTATTCAGAAGCAATGACCGAAAAGTTGGAATTGTAAGTTTAAACCCTGGATTTATAGACAATTATTCTATGAAATATAATCTTTTTCTTTTAATCTTGGCATAATTATATCAATACATTATCTTTGTTAGACATCTTAAAATGGTTACTTGTGAATCATGAAAATTCATGTAATTTCTAATGTAAATTTACAGATTTATGAGATTCATCCATCAGTTCTCATTATATTTTACATTTAGATCATTGTATGGATACGCATACAAATGTATGTATGTCATTTGTGAAGAATTACCTACTGAAAATACTTTACTATTGTTTTTCTTGGAAAAAACCCCACCTTCGCTATTTAAATGTGTGTACCAATTTACTCGTGCCGCCAGCTCACTCCTGTACTGTTTTTTGAAATATAAAGCTTTCAGGAAAAAAGCAGTAACATCGTTAAAGATATATACACATATATATATCAAATTACAACATCTACATTAGAGATAACAATGGCAAAGCAATAAATCGAAATATCTGTGGAATCACACAAGCCTTTGATGTATAAAAAAGGTTATGATACACAACCAACTTATCATCATCTCCCATGCATAAATATATGCAGATGTTAATTGGTAAAAAAGGACTGAACACAATACGCGGTTTCAAATCCTCAACTCACCATGCACAAATTCAAATGGAAGAAAAAGAAGACTGTCAAACTGTTGGCACATATACATAATCAAACCACAACCCCGCTTAGTAATTAACAATTTACAATACTGTGAATAAAAAATAATGAGGATAATGAACATACCAGTATACAGACTTTGTCACTGGTAAGTATCCATAAAGATGAGCAATGATACTATGATGGAATAGAGGCAAATGACACTCACTTTGATTGGGGGAACATTTCAGGAAATACTTCAAGAAGCAATAACTACATATATTTATTTAACAGCATCAGAGTATTGTGTACAGATGCTATTTATTGTGCCAAAATGAAAATATACCTGCCATTGAAATTTTACACTTGACAAATATAACGTAAAATCGAGAAATTCTAAAATAATGTAGAATAACATTTAACATAAAAAATTGCTAAGCAAGGTCTCCATTGTATATTATCAATGGGAAAGTAAGAAAAGAGAGAACATTCTTATTACATAGGCCAACTATCAATTGCTATTGGGATATAAAAATTCAAAATGCAAGATGTATTCTACAATAACTATATGGGAGAATAGGCAGCAATGATTGAAACAGGTATGAAAGTTAGTACCAATACACAAAAAGATGGATAAAACCTTTGTTGTGGCGTACCATGTATTTCATGTTAAAAACACCTAAGTAATTGATAAAATATTATGAATGTGTTATCCTATACATGTACTCTTGCATAAAGGCGCAGACGGCCATAAATATTAATGCACATGGTCATGGAGTTCCCAGAAAAGCACATGCCTATACATGAAACTATTTTTTTTCAATAAATTACATGTATGGTATAGTAGACTGAATGTTATCAATTAAATGGTTCATTCACATTGTCTTCAGTAATAATGTACTGTGAGACCGGTTCATTTAGGAGAACATAGTGTAAAAAAACTAACAATGTATGGGTGATGATATTTTTTCGAAAGTCAATAAATTTCTCTCTAGAACATCCAAACTAATATATTTTTCTGTTGTTATTGTTTGAGTCTTTATGCAAGATTTTATTGGAAAACAAACATTGAATTACTTGGATATCTTATTATATATTTTCCACTGAACTCTATACAGTAGAACCTTTTCATCTCGATATTACTTATCTTGAGTGTTCTGTTACCACATCTAAGACAGCGTATTTCCATTCAACTACATTGATGAACTTATTTCAGTTGGTAATCTCACAAATACGCTATCTTGAGCATATCACTGTTAATATAATAATGTTAATATAGTTATAAATATCCCTACAGAAATCAAGATAACAAGTTTCTACTGCATTTGTCATCTAAAGTGTGAGACATTTATTCAAAAACAACTTCGGAAGTTAGAATTTCAAAGAAGTATACTCTTTCATAGTGCAAAATATTAGGGTGAAGGTAACTTTTGAAATATATGGTACAAAATTGTAAAACAAAATTAGGGAATAAACTAGAACTCACAAATACAAATGCTTAGGTTTAAAGCAAATAAAAACAACCCCCACAACTCCTAAAATTCAAATGATAACACTTCAAAACAAAGGTAAGCTTTTGTCCAACAAATTTGCTGGAAATAATAAATTAGCAAAATTCAAATTATGCAATGAAAAGAAAGCGCTATTGCAACAGGGTTTGGCAGCAGCAGCATGGGTAAATGTTATATTATTGCCAAGTGCAAAATGAGCTACTTATACATAGACACCTTCGTTGTCGAGCCTTTCGTCGGGCTCTTAATGAGGTCCGCTGATCTTCAGGAACTGTCGAAGAATCTAGGTCATAATCAAGCTCACGAGAAGTCTCGTCATCAAAAGCCGAGTCTGTAGGACTCCTACAATCAGGGTGCATTATGACTACATGAATGTGAGTGCATTATGACTACAACATTAATGAGCAGGGTATATAGTTAGTTCTGTAAGTATAGCAAGTGTGACGAACCATAAGACATTTCAGACGATAATTTTGAACAGTAATTTAAGCATTTAAAGAACTACATGAAAAGAAACATAAAGAGTTAGCGGTATTTGATAGACAAAAGAATGAAAACAGCTAAAATGAAACAAGTTTTCATATTCAAATAGGAACTCATGAAGACATTTCAATACTAATTAACAGATAATTTTTTCTTGTCTCATGGTTAACACATCTACATTATACAGCTAGAAAGACAATATATCAATATAAAATCATAGAAAATTGCATAAAAATTTGTTTAGAAGACAATTACAGCTTGCCAAAGCTAGCCATTTAGAGTAAGCATATCTTAATGTTAAGCTTCAAAATTATTTTGCATGATGGTACGCATCAGGAAGAAAAATACTACTAAAACATGAAATTAATAATATTATATCATGCCATTTTTTCTCAGAAAAAGTGAGTAACAAGTCATTCAAGGATAAACATTATTGATGTAATTTTTTACGTGATATCATACGCTACTAATATACATATTTACAATATCTAAATAACTCATGCTTTTAAAGATTTGCACTTGTATGATACATTTACAGATACTTTTACCAGCCCTGGCTGGATCCTAGTGCATACACAGAACAAGTCAACTTTCCAGAAATGACACAAGGTGCATTTTGCCATGCGAATCCTATTTTAGTTTTTTATAGATAAAATGTGTAACATATTCTATCGTTTCATGTAAACAATAACACGAAAATACTTGAAGGTATGTGTATTGTATATGAAATGGAATTCTTACGTACATTAGGAGTCATTCTCAAATGGTGTATTAAATGACTAGAAATGATCATTCTTTGATGCAGAGGCTATGTTTATACCCATTAACATTTTGTTGTCTGAGCAATGGGGCATTTAAAACAATTTCAATGTTGATCATGTGTGAATCACATTGGCATAAACCATTTGTGATGACCTACATGTATGCTGCTGGGTACAGGTAAACAAACACACTAAATGAGAAATTAATTATAAGAAATGTTAATTACTTTACAGAATGAAATGCTAGTGCAAATACATACATGTATACATGTAGTAACAGATCTAACACAGAATGCAAACCAATATGATACTGAGTAAAGTTGAAAACAGAATGCACACAACTAAGATATTTGCCTATATACATGTGCTCAACTCATGAATTTGAAACCCATAGCGGACCTTTACCGAGTGCATAATGAAAACTACAACTCAGGTGTTCAATGTTGCACCATCAACTATTTCAAAGAATATCTACAAATAGGAAACATCTTGATGAAAAAAGACAGTCAAATCAACAAGACATCGGCAAAAATGAAGAAATGATCCAATGCATAGCTAAAATCTCACTCTAACACATTCTGCAATGTTTCAGTGATAGAAAAAATCCCTCTGCAAGATAAATACATTTATCAACGTAATACATGCACAAAATTATCAACATATATGGCATTGATCAAGTCGCCTTACTTTGTTTCGTCGATGTAGACTGTCTCGAGAACCTGGGCAGCATACTCCAGGTTTTTCATCAAGTCTTCCTTTGGAATGTCATCTTTGGATAGTTTTTTCAGGATATGACGCAGCCTATGATTAACAAGAGAAAAATAATTTTGAAACCAATTTTCGTAAGACAATTCATATTTGAGTACATAAAATATACACATGTGGCTTTAAACTTCTATGTGATCAACAATTATCTTGACTATAAAAAAGCGTTCATGAATAAGAAAATTAATTTGTTACATCTTAAAAATAAACAAATGGGAAATATGTTTCACAAATATATGTAAATAATGTAAATGTGCTTATTTACAGTTGTTGCAATTCAGTATGGTGTACTCTAGTGACTTTACATAAACACCAGGTCATTGGCATCTTTGTCACACTATATCTTTCTCAACTCCCTGGCGGGATACAGCATATAGCTACCGTAGTGTAGACGTGTTTATTACTCACATTAGCATTTGTTTGCCTGACGTGTATCTATTTAACGTGTAGGTACCACGGAGAATTAGAAGTAGGTTTGCTCAACACCCACAATCAGATTCAACCGGTAATTGAACCCACGACCTTCTGGTCACGAGTCTAACTCCCTATCCATTCTGCCATGGAAGCATATGTGATAATTACCGGTATACCATACTGATTAGGATACAAAAAGACATATTAAACAAAAATAACCTTATGGAGCAAACATGTGATGCTTCTGGTGTGTCATATGGAGGCAGGCCTTCTACTTTGGTGAGATCTACATTTGTGTAGGCTTCAGTGTCAATACTAGCCACACTTGAAGTACGTGAAATTCCACCACTGCTTTTTCGTGACACATTGCGCTTCAGTACCGTCAGGGAACCAGTACCTGTAACGTAAATTACATGTTCTTATATGGTGCAGGTGTTGGGACTTGCCTCATTTGAAAGAGTCTGACTATTAAAAGGTTTCAAGCCTGTAATGTTCACACTTTACAACATATGTAACGCTTTAGCACATGGCTGGACAGAACATAGAACATATTTTTACGATAAATGTGACTTATCTTGATGGAGGATAATCTACATGCAGCACACCTTGTACATGTAAAGTTCATGAAATTCATGATTTATGCATGTCTTGTGTGCAACAAAATGTTACATCTAGCAATGTATGAGCTGAATAAGTCTTCACTTCGTAGTCTTTATGTTTAACATTTTTACTGGAGTATGGCACTAGTTTGTTTCTATGACATTGTAAAATAATTGACATAAAAAAGGTTTACATGCAAAAGTTTGTGATATATTTCTAGCATTTTGAATGAATAGATTCAATTTATATTTTAACCATTGTGTACTAGTTTATTTAATACAGGGGTAATAAGTTAGTGGGTGCTTGGATGCTTGAGCATTTGAGAAGCTCAGCTGGACATGTAGGCAATAGTTGTCACATGCCCGATTCGGCACCCAATAAAAACATTTTGCTCATTTATTTTGGTTTGAATGTTTATTGTTCGGGTGTTGACCCTGAAGGGTTATTGTGAACCCTCACCTTTATATGTGAGTTACATATTGTGTGCTCACATATAGCAGCGTAATTATTATTGAAGGTTAACATGGAATAAAAGTTGTTGATATACCAAAACAGCCAATAAGAGTATTGATTACTGAAGTTTTACATATTAATCTTAAATATAGAAAGTTATGAAAAATATATATATACTATGTATGAACTGACATTCCCCAGGTGTTGAAATAACTATTGATAAGGCAGTAGACATCAGGATTACTAAGTTTGAAAATCAGGTAGCCTGAGTCAAAATCACATGGCTTGTCATTTGAGGCACAGATAACCATGTCAATGCCACTCGCTAAAACTGATAACTCATTGGGCCACGTACTGGCAAAACTTGGTAAACCGGCCAATTTTTAGGAAACCTCAGCTACCATTCCTACCACTTATATCAAACACTGGTCCCCGTCTTTCTAAAATGTCATATACATTTATTGCATTTAACTATTGCCTAATTGTAATATATATCGCAATAATATACGTATACCATAATCATAACAAACTAAGTACTACTGAAAATTACACAACCAAAATCTGTCAATGTTCAGCCTAAAAGAAATTGCAAAAATGCGTTCTAGACATAATCTTAGAAAGTATGTTAATTTTCAGTACAACTCAACATATCATAGTTTAAAATATTTTTGGTCAGTGTGTATTGTACAAAAAACACATTGAATATCGGGACTTTGTCCATTTCTAAAAGCTCAGTCCATGAAACACATTAGGAAAGAAATGACTTAGAAAACTTTCAGAGCTAGTCAGAGCAATTACTCATGATAATCTTATGGATACTGACCCATTTTATTTGCATATAATATGTCTTTACAAACTTTTATCTTGCAGAATGTCATTTCAAAATCAAGATTTAGAGTGTGCAAGTAGAGCATTTTGATGGTAAGTTGAGCTAAAATGTGTATTTTGTAAGAGTTTAAGAATCCACCGTATTTGTCAATACCCAGAAGAGAGAAAAAAATAAAAGATCACGATGCAGCACTTGTATGTAACAGATGTCTATCTGATTTAAAGAGCTGGTCACACTGGTTTAAAATCATGATCACGCATGAAATTCATGTCTTACGTGATACATCAGTGGATCACCAGTGGTCTACGCCTTTTGTCAGTTTTTCTCATGTGGAACTTGCGTAGCTGTGCGCAGACGTGTGCCAGATCAATGTCGTGCATGATTCCAAGTTTTGAACTGTTCAAAACTGGGAATCATGCACAACTCTTAAGACATCACGTAGTGTATACGTGGATGTCCATAATTCATGAGTATTTTACATGATATTGTAGCAGAGCGTGCGCGGAGTGTACGTGGACTGTTAGTGATCGTATGCGGGCATTTAAAGTGCAGTTTCCATTATCCACTCGTGCAAAAACATGCCATTTCAAGGCATAAGCTGCTTATTGGTGATTTGTTAATGACCTATCAGTAGCTCTTGCGTAGTTCATAGGTGATTTTTCATCATGTAAATATTACAAATTCTTGATGTAAATTCATGCACAACTCAATTTTATGTGATTCATGCATGTACGCAACTTTTATCCTATGTGACCAGCTCTTCAGGCTCTCACTGCCAATAAAAAAACCAAAAAACATATGCACATTGTTGATTGGCTGTGGCCTACTTTCCTAAAGTCCTGACCATGTCAGAACAACACAGAAGCAAAATATAAATATATATATATACATGTATATATATATATATATATTTTTTTTGGGGGGGGGAGCTATAGGGATGGCCATGCCCTGGTTCAAGTTCAGCTTCGGTTGGTGTTTGTGGATTTCAATTGCTTCTCTTGTCTGTCATCTGGACCAATTGTCTTCTTTGCCTGTCACTTTAATGTTCTTATCTGGGAATAAATGTCCCATCTTCTGCACGTGTATCTGGATTCCTGAGGCATGGCAGTTCTATATGTTCAGACAGTCTTTTTCCTAAGTTCTGACCTGTCTCACCAATGTATTCCTCCCGACATTTGGGGCACGCGATCTTGTACACTATAATTATATAGGGATCGGATCGGTTCTTAGGTTTCACCAGAGATGTTCTTAAGATATTGAAAGGTTTATGGAAAGTTGGAATACCATGTTTTCTGAACACTCTCTGCAACACTTCAGAGACCCCTTTCATGTAAGGTAACTGTACTGGTAGCACCTTATCACCTATTGGATTATCTGAATCCTTGGTCTTCTCTTTCTCCTTGGGAATCTTGAACGACCACAATGTATATCCGTTTACTGACAGAACTTCTATGATCCACCTCTAACTGCTTATCTGCTTCATTCGTCACTAAAATTTCAGCTCTTAAAAGAGTACGGACTACAGAACGTTTGTGTTCTAAGCGGTGGTTGCTTTCCCGGTTCAAATATTGGTCAGTGTGTGTTGGTTTCCTGTAAACATTAGCTTTGAGACTGCCATCGTCTTTCCGGTGTATACATGTGTCCAAGAAGGCAAGTTTCTGGTCCAGTTCTCCTTCAACAGTGAACTGGATGTGCTTGTTGATCAAATTCAGGTAGGTCGGGAAGGTGTCAATGAGATTCATGGGCAGTACAGTGAAAGTGTCATCCACATAGCGGAACCAGATAGATGGAGTTACAGGTGCATTCTTACTAGCAATTTCTTCAAACTCTTCGATTATTAGATCTGCCACAGCTGGTGACACAGGAGACCCCATTGGTTCTCCCTGTATCTGGCAGTAAATCACACCATCAGACACAAAATATGATTGTTTACGGTTTTCTCCGATTTCTTCTCATTGTGACAATTGTTTCTAATTGTGGGTATGTTGCTTCCGCAAGTTACAGCTTTCTTCTTAACTGGCCTGACATAACATGTTTTTCTCTTTTTTATATTACGTATTTTAAGGAGGTTCCTCGTAATAAAAAGAATATTTTCGAAATTTCATGACTTCTATGGACATTTTGACAGATTTTTGTTTAAATCGGTGTCTGTATTGCAACTGTCAATAATTTTGAAGGGAAAATGATTTTCATTCTCATTTTGAAGCATGTTTTTAAAATTTAAAAGTTAAGCACATTTATGATGTTCAGCACATAAAATATCATGGTAACTCACCTAAATTTCTTAAGATAAGGATTACCTCAAAATTCAACCCTACTATTTTATACTTATACTAAATTGACTTAAATATTGAATCGAATTGCTGCCCTATTGTAAAAGTCAAAGATATATAACAATAAAAACGCTACAGTATTATGAACCTTATATTTTTTGCTTGGCACCCAAAAAATTGTATTAACCACCCACATGGACACCCACTTTCAAAGTTATCTTCGGCTCTGTAATATCAATGATCTGATATTTGATATTTACGTGTACTCTTGATTTAGTTTTCTTGGTTCATCTAAGAAATTGGACCATACATCATAAACCTTTATCAAACAGCTTACACAATGTACATCTGTTACAAAATTACGATACAAGAGATATTAACCATGACACACAAAATCTGTTAGGGTGCTGTCATATTGGTACCAAGATACTGTGGTCCATGATCTGTGATTAGCAAAGGTTCATCAAATAGTATCTAATGTGCAGGCAGCAAGTTCATGGAGTAATATTTTCTAT
Source organism: Streblospio benedicti (assembly GCA_019095985.1). NCBI lineage: Eukaryota > Metazoa > Annelida > Polychaeta > Spionida > Spionidae > Streblospio > Streblospio benedicti. The sequence continues at coordinate 20,994,401 of CM032662.1, forward strand.
CCTATCAAAAAATATCTCTCTTTCTCTATGGCAAGCAACAGAGAAAGAGAGAAAGAAGAACAGAATTGAATTCACAAGCAAACTTGTGAAAAACACGTTAGAATTTATGTAAAGAACTAATATAACCATTTATAGAGATTCCAGAAGAGTGATTGTCATGGACGAAATAATGTAAAAACAGCTTTCTTTGTGGATGTTTTCTTCTATAAAATCATCAAAGTCGATGGTTAAATAAGGGTTAATTAAGAGCCACAATGAAACGAGTACATGTGCTCTGAAAATCAGTGGGCATACTTTCAACAAACTGTAGCGTAAATTCATAGCCAAGAGATGTGTCCTACACAGCTGAATTCAGGGACCACGTTGCATCGCCGATCATCTGAAAAATTCTTGAATTGCTTTTTAATCCTTTGTCCTAATACTGTGATTCATTTTTACAGAAAAATATATAAAAGTGTTTAAAGTACACATGTTTTGTACAATAATTACAAAAGATTATGAAGTAGATTTATAAGTTATCAGTTACAAAGTGCTGATATGTAAATTTAAAAAAATCCATGTGCTTATGATATGAGTGATAATAGAATGTTCTAACTGACCATTGATTTCAAGCACGAACTTGCTGTGAATAAAGCTGCAGCAATGTTTGTGTCATCAATCACAGCGTCCAATTGAAAAGTTCAATTTGTGGCAGTCAGGAATCAATTTGAATACGTGCGATTATAGCTCTGTGTATTATTGAGTGGCAATCTGTTACAAGTTTTTCAATTTTATAATCTATTATTTGTAATGAACTCGACTGCACAGTAAATGCATTGAAATGTGGGAATCATTGCAATAAGAATCGTCAGGAAGGCTCTATATATGATGAGGCTACGAGGAAGGCTATGGAGAGATCATGGACACCAGAATCAGGGGAGGGTGTGTGTGGTATGTACATGTTTAATACTAAGATTTACAAACCTTATACCATACACATAACTACTATGATATAGCAGCGTAATTAATAGGCAGAGAGACCAGGGGATCCATAATAGGCTTGATTTATGCTCTAGTATATACTTTATCACTTCACATTTTAAAATAAGCGGATACAGTCCTGTGCACTTACAATTTAAATATTTCTATCAATATTCCGTAGCTTCATGCTACAGTAAGTTAATCAGTAAGATGTTTTTGATTGGCTGGATTAAGATTGGTTTCCATTGTGGATCATTTTTTATTTGATTTGATTTGTTTCATTATTGTGATACCAAACAATTCAAGTAGCATATTAGTAGATGATATACAGGCCCTATCAGTCAAGGTTTGACATATTCTTGATGGTAATACAAACTTAACAGGAAAAACAAATCCAATCTTAATCCAGCCAATCAAAAACAGCTTCCTAATCAAGTTACTGCAGAATGAAGCTCTGGAATATTGGTGAAAATATTTAAATTGTAATTGCATAGGACTGTGTCGGCTTATTTCAATAAGGTGAAGTGATAAAGTACATACTAGAGCATAAATCAAGTCTAAAACGGATGCCCTGGTCTATGTGCCTATTATTTACCCTATTATTTACCCTTCTTTTTTAACATTAGTATTGTCAGGAAATTTTTCTGGTAATGTGTACATGTATGGTATAGTGTTTGTAAATCATAGCAGTGTATATACCACACACTCCCTCCCATGATGCTGTGGGCGATGACTGAGATGAAGATTGTAGGAGGCGGAGGCTATAGATGAGCATGTCAGGATGGGGAGGAGTGGTAGTTAGAGGGAAAAAGATGAACATTGCAAACAGCATAGAATATGTACCACCTCAAACAAAAAACACCCCCATTGTGCGTGGCATTTTAAAGTTTACGTTACAAATTACATTGTTTCCTGAAACATTGCACAAAGTGAACATTAACTGTATACATTAGACTGCATTAGAGACGAATGACACTAATTGATGCATTACTGTATGATGATGCAGCAGCTCATGCTCAGTGATTTAGAGCGCAAATGTGAGAATGAGCTTGACAAAATCTTAAACATTCCCACTACTTATATTCTATATGTTTTACAAATCTTTGAAAAATGGCCACATGGAAATATAGAGCATATGATACTTACGTTTAACTGGTGCTTTTTCTGCAGTTCCGGTTTTTTCTGGTATAGCTGGAGGTACATCTTCACTGGTCGCTGAAAGTATAAAAACATAAAGATTAAAAATCAAATCATTGTCATTTTTCAAATTTCTGAATGCTTGCGTCACACTGTTTAGATGGTAACATTTACACGTAGATTTTCATATAAAGGCGGTCCTGGGTGGATCTGGCATACAAGTAAAAGGCCCTTAATGTTTTGTAGTGTTACAAAATATGCTTTGACACACATACTATACCTATAAATTAATATAACACATGTCCATACAAAATGCATCAAGTGCTGTACTCCTGTTAACAATATCACTTGTTTAACAATCCCTGTCTCTCTGTTAATGTTCTGTTTATGATTGATAATAGCTAAAACCGCGGTGAAGACTATAATTCACTTTTATATTAACTAAATGTGTTAAATGTGTTTTTTATGAATAATGCTCCTTTTATTATATTTTATGAAACCATAAAAATAATAGTGTAATTTAACCAATATACGGCTGTTATGGACGCATCAATGTTCATGTATATTCAATATTTTTTATTCATATATTTAATTGATATTCATATATCAGGTGTACAGCTTGTAAATTGGTTTTCTTTTATTATATATATATATATATATATATATATATATATATATATATATATATATATATATATATATATATATATAAAAGGAAGAAGTGATTTTTTTTGGTCACAAAAGACTTTAAACAGAAGACATACACACTCCAAATTATGTATGTACAATAAGGACAACCTGGTGGTCATTTCTGTCTACATTTCAAACCAAATAAATTATCTTTTATGATTAAAAAAGCAAGGAAAAAGATTACTTTAGAAATGTTGCTTACAGGGCCATGTAAACGTTTGTGGATGTCAAACGTATATGTACATTGCACGTCACATGTACAGTCATAGAACGAGGGAGCTGGGTAGGGTGCATCGTGGGTTTTACCCCTTTCCCATTCACACAGCCTTCAAAATCTGCTGTCCATGGTATAATAATAAGTAATAAGCCCGAATAGATAAAGATGGGGCGGGTGGTTATGGAGGTGCATTTAATCTCTTACGTACCTGTTTTGTTGATGGGTGGTGGCAAAAAGGGTGTGTGTGTGTTAGGAGTGGGGGAGGAGGGGGGGCAGGGAGGACCATTTAAGTTCAGTTCAGTTCAGTTCAACTCCGTTGTAATCATTTGTAGGGTTAGGGTAAGGTTATTAGCCAAACACTATCCATATCTGTTCCAGATCTCATCTGTTTCAACTCAAGTAGCAGCAGGAATGGGGGTGATAGTGATGCATTCAGTCTGCTCTGGATCTGTTTAGATGGGGATGGGGTAGAGAGGGTTGGGAAGAGGGGGTTAGCGGTGGTGGAAAGAAGTGTAGGGGAGGGTGGAATAATCTGTTCCTCACGTGTTTATCAGGGGTAGCAGTAGCTGGGGGAAAGATATTAGAGGGATCAATCATTGCCATATACATATAGCGTGTATATGGCTGTCACATATGACGATGCGAGGAAGGTGATGGAGGTGTATTTAATCTGTCACAGACCTGTATACTGTTGCAGCTGGTGTGAGGGATGGGGGACAGAGGGAGGGGGGGGTTTCATCCGTATCAACCAGAGCAGCAGCAGGAAGGGGGTGGTGGAGATGCATTTAGTATGTTGTGCATCTGTTTAGATGAGGATGGGGCAGAGAGGGTTGGGGAGAGAAGAGGGGGGTGGTGGCGGAATGAAGGCGAGGGGAGGGGGACATTTAATCTGTTTTGCACATGTTTACCAGGGATAGCAGTAGCTGGAAGGAGATAGAGGGATCAATCATTGACATATACGAAGTACATGTACTGTGTATATGGCTTTAACATATGATGATGGGAGGAAGGTTGTGGGGGTGTATTTAATCTGTCCCAGACCTGTATACTGACGCAAGCTGGTTTGCGGGTAAGGGGACAGAGGGAAGGATGGGGCGGGAGGAGCATATAATGTGTTCCGGATCTCATCATTTCAAACCCGTGCAGCGCCGGGTAGACAGCTAGTAGTTTATAAAATAATAGATGCACATTTCCATATAAAAACAAAACAACAATACAAGTGAAGTATAGATATGTACATGGCTAAGTGAGTTGCTCGATAATTTGACCTATTAATAATATGTATATAATAAAAACATTACTCTTTCTTTGTTATTTTTATCTGGCAGTGATACTTATCATATGAATGTATTTGTAACACAGAGAGATCATGAATTTAAAAAAAAATTCCATGAAATGATTGGGAGCCAAATGGACCACTTGTACTGATTAGGTGTTTTAGTTGATGTACTGATGAGGGTTAATTAGTGACAGAAAACTTCAAAAAGATTTTTTATAAATACATTGAAGTGTAGAGATCTACATCACAACTTTCACAATGCCCTGCTGTGCTAAATAAATCTACAATAAAGTTATGTCCATCTACTAAATAACCAAGTAAACAAATTAAGTAAAGAAATTGTTCAACATAAGGCGTGTTTTATTGCAAAAATCTGTCAACATTTGCAACAATTATCATCTTACTCATGGAAAGTGGACTAGAGGTTTGTAATTTGTAGTAAAATGTGCTTAAATTTTGGATTTACACTCAATATCAATGCCTCAAAATTGAAATCCTAAATGCAAAATTATATCTTAAATCAGAGTTCTAGATTAATTTAGATTGATTGTATAGGTTACAACTTGTCTTGTTGATTCCTTTATATAAATGATTCTGGCTTTGACATTAATATAGAATTAATCAACTAAATTAAACCAAGATTAATAAGATGATCAAATGATAAGGGACAGTAATAGTCGCAGAATGTCCAAATTGATGTAAATAAGTAATGAAAGATATCTAATAAAATGCTCACACCACCACAACAATAATTCTGTAGGTTTTCAAAATACATTTTGATGTTATCTTTGTGTAATGGATGAATTTAAGGGAGGGCTCATTATTTAGTATGAGGGGGGAGGGCGGTAAATTCTGAAAGCACGGTAATGATTTTTTCATGTTCACCTTCTTTTTCATATACCAAAATATTCATTACCCACATCACCCCTTTTTAAGATGAGGGTCAACATACAACCCAACAAGCACAGCCCCCTCCCCCTCCACCAGTGCTGGACTTTGCTGCCCCCTCACACATAATATGAGCCTTCCCTAAGGTGTTCCCATATATTTTACTGACAATTGCACAAATGAAATTACCATATATACAGAAATATAGAAATATAGAGCAGTATAATAACAGTAGCTATTTGAAGGAATGACTAGCTATAAAGAATCTAGATGATTACAGACACTTACAGGTTTTTAGACTAATACATACAGTCTATGTACTTTTGCAAATAGTAATTTCCATACTAAATTTATTTATATATGCAATGAATGATTTCCAAAATTTACAAAGTATCACAAATGAACATAGTATTACAACTGGCAGTGGCATAATCTCTAGATAGCGAACCTTTCCTCTGTAATACTAGCAATAATGACAGATCAGCTAATTAATTAGACAGGGGCGCAGTCTAGGATAAGCCTATAAGATATGGCACCCTTGTGACTCTAGCTTGCAAATTAGGATTAGTGTAGGAAATAGTGATTGAATACTCAGCCCAGGTATGACAACCATTTGGAGGGCTTGTTTTTGTAGCCTGTCAGTCTATGACAACCATGTAAAAACACAGCTGGGAAGCATGTAGGCAAATCTGATATCTTTTCAGTCCCAGCAGCCAATTATGATTTCCAAAGACTTTCCAGCACTGCTATGAATTCATGATCAAACATGCACTTTTGTTTTGCCTAACCACGCCCCTGCAAGACAATGCTAAACATTACAACTACTTACGGGACAACTGGCCATTATTGCGTCCCCCAACAAGACTTGAATCGTCTTTTGACTTTTGCACTGGTGGGTTGGCCACTGAAAACAAACAAGAAGTCACATGACAACAACACAAGTCACTAATCATTTACTACACAAAAACAAAAAAAATCGCAAAACAATGTGATCTGTGTATTTGTACAAAAGAATCACACACAAATACAGAAATTGTGCACATTTCACATATCTAGAACATGCTTAGATTACATAAAAGCTCCGGGTAACTGCTTCTAAAATCTGAAAAATCTTAGCAATACCCAAATGCACTATGGTTGAATTTTCAACTACCCATATCTTAGAAAATAATTTCACACATAAGAACTGTGTACACGATGGGTAGTTTTATAAAAATGACATGACACGGATACACTATATAATGCGAATTCAACTATACCCGGGTACCAATTAAAAACAAGCAAATTGTATAAATTCTAGCTGACGAAAGTATGGGGCCATTCATAACAGCCATTAGAATTACAGCACTCATGGCACTTATGATCCGACATTTACAAAGGGCATCCTCAGCCACCTTTGCAGCATATTTCCATTATAAACATCATTTATGTTTGCCCCATTTCATCACACATGGCATATAATGATATCCAGCAAACAACAATTAATTCTAATGTTGGCATTTTAATAGCATAAGGAGCACTCATATAAATGGTCACTTAGTTATCAAATGTTGACATTGCCGCGTTTAGTATCTCTCAATGATTCAAGTTATAGAGTTGTATTTTGAAATTAACGAAGTCATAATTCTTGTCTGAAGTTGTATTTACGGCAGCATTACAGACTCAAGAGTGTTAGTGGGCAAGCTGTTTGGCTTGTAAAGTTTTCATTGTTTAGCTTGTAAAGATTTCATTTTTAAATTTCATCTCTCCAAGTTTCTAATATATAGCTCCTTCAGGATTATTATTTTGGGTCTTGCTTTATAAAAACTTGAAGTCTTCCTTACTCAGGACCAAGTGATATAAGCCAATGAAATTAAACTTGGAGATAAAATGAGGAAGTTAATTTACTACTTTGTACACATTTACAAGTGATCAACCTATGTCCAACTAAGACTGTAAGACTCTGGCACCAGCGTAAATGTTTGTGGAAATAATTACTATTATATTCTATCAGTATACACTATTGACAAAATTAAATATCTTTTCATATCTTTTAAAAAGACATGTTTATATCTATTAAAAAGACATGTTTAGAAGTGTACAAAGAATGATGCTGGTGGTGCCAAAAACATAATTAGGTTTTTTCTCTTAAAACCTATATAAGCAAAGGTGAGTTTCATTTCTTGTAGCATTTTTTCATTTACATTTATAGTTGATAGCATAGCTCTTACATCAACAAAAAATCACTAATCATACATCACCCCTCCTCCCCCCACCCCCCTTTTCCCAAAAATCTAGACCTGACAGTTGCAGCATATCCCCTGAATATGTAATATTCTAACCATTACTATGTTTTGATTCACAATATTGAATATGGTGTAGCTAATGGCCTATACAGAAGTCAGTGAAAGGTTAACATAACCTATAGCGAGAAAAGAGCAAACGTGGAAAAACAGAACGCTTTAGCATCATTTTGATGTTTGTATTAAGCATTTTTGTGCACTTTCCAGACCTGGCACATTCTAAGAAGCTGAAAATGTGAAAGTGTTTATCCAGTGTTATATGAGCATGCTTATTTCACAAATACAAAACAAAACATTTGCATTTTAAACTTAAACCGCCCCAGATAAGTATATATGAAAATAATCTTATAAGTTTACCCAAATAATAAAGATAACAATTATACAATTGTTTATCAAAAACAATATGATCCAATTCGGCATGAATCAGAGTGGCATAATACATATCCCTTCATCTGAAAATTGCATTTTTACATTCAACACATTCAACTAACGCGTACAACCTGTACATTACATGTATTAAACTTATTCGTCGAAAAATTGACAAAATAATGCTTATGGTGATCGTATAGATTCGTGACTTTTAAGTGCGACAAACGCAGCATTTTAAGAGGCTGCATGGTGGCCGCAGAAGCATGCCAAACTTTTTCTACGACCAATGTCAGCAGTGCTCTGACCGTAAGAAGTTAGTGCTGTGACCTTACGCTAAATGTCGTATACATACAAAGGATTTAGCCGCAAGTTGTCTGCACAGATACAGCACTGGCGCTGTGCTTACCAAATACACAGCACGTAGGAATGCCGTGCTTTAGCAATCACATGGTGCGTACAACGTAAGTTGTAGGTGAGTACAACTTATGTTCGATGCATGTTGATCTCATGGCCACCTCAATAAAACAATTCCCTGTGCCATCGTATTCATAGCGTATGGAGCCCGTGCTGTCTTGGATTTGTGTGTGCCTACAACTCCACATTTGTCACTGCATGCGGAAAATGCTGTAGATAGTGCAGACCTCAAAACGCCTTGCGGCCAACATGCCCGCAAGGTCAAATGTGCCCCTCGCTTAAGCAAAAGCATCATTATTTGGAGCCGAGTCACAAGGTTAAAAAAATGAATAACTAATTAGCAAAACACTTAATGTTTACATGGCAGTCTGATGATGGCTAAGTGGATCATATATCAGTTTAATCAAGGCATTCATACAGAGTACTTTATATACTTATAAATTACAAATAAGCTTAGTTAAAGGCATGTTATTAATAAGAGGAATAGAAGAAGTAATCCATTACATAGGACATCAGAGCAATAATTGTGAAAAACTAGGCGAAGAAAGACATTCTGGATAATCAGTGGTTAATCTAGAATTTTGCAGAACGTTTGGCAGTCATATGAAAATGTTATGGGCACTAGATATGTAAGCATTGTAGCAAGTTTGAATGTTTTATTTCAATCAATATTTAAGATATTGCAGAAAATATCCAAAATGGACCCTAATTAGCTCAAAATCTAATCAGTTCGGTGCCGACTCACACCTAAAAGTGCTGTCCCACCGCTCCGCCTTGTGGTAACAACTGAGTAATGTAGTGTTAAAGTGGGTTTACCCATCATCAGCTTAGTTATATGAAAACGTTGCATAACAGTTTAATGCACGCTTTTGATTGTCAGGTCAATATTTGGTCATTTCAATCACCAGCAACTTTTTAAACATGTTAAAACTTTATCCAATGTTCTGAGGAAACTATTTTTCCTCACAACCATTTTCTCGTTGTTTCATGTTAGTTCAGCGTTAGTTTGCTGTTAGTTTTAGACGGTGCTCATTGGTTATGCAGACGTTTACCATTTAGACAATAGTGACAGCATGATTCAACAAATGTCCTGAGACGTTATCTACATGCCATCATCAGCTGTAAATAAAAATTATCATGCCTGTGCCTGCAAGTTGATCATTTTACGTCGGGTCATTGTCGTTGTGTGACTGTTCATAATTCATCGAAAGCATCTAAAAATATCTAGCACAATATTTGAACTACCGTACACGGTGGGCAGACATAGCAGTAAGACACTACTTAAATAGTTATGTAAAGTTTGAACGAAATCGGTTCATTGAGAAGCACTCTAACTTGTCTGGAGAGATTTATGCATAGTTAGAAACAAACAAAACAAAAACAAGGCTTTGCTTCAGCAGCTGAACCAACGCAGCAAACGTAAAGCTTTCGCTTTAGCTAAAGCTATGCAATTAGATAATTTTCTATATATTGTAGGGCATTAAAATAAATCATGGCATCGATGTCCATGTCTAATCATATGTATGTCTTACCAGGCACTGAAAATGAAATGAAATGAATTCAATTGGAAGCAGAAACTCACTACAAAGACGATATACCGGTATACTAGATCCATAAATCACAATTATCCACATGATTATCTAATTGTAGAGAATGCACTATTGTATAGTGATTGTCTTCAGTCATAACCAAGCATCATGTTACGTTGCAATGGCTGTCTATACAGTAATCACAAATAATTGTAGAAAAAAAAATGTTCCGACCATTTGAAATGACTAGACATAAAATAGACATATAATTTGGCTAAATTGTAAAAATCAACTATGAAAAAAACCCTCACATGATTTTGGTATTTCACAAAATACTGAATTCATCATATATTCCTAATTTGGCCACTTGTGTTACTAAAAATTCCTATATTATTGTACTAAAAAGTATATTCAAGCTAAAACTATTGACATGCGTACATCTGACTGCTTCATGGAAATTCATTTTTATAGGCGAGATTAATAATGAAACATTACTATTCAATTGACAATAATGCGATGTTGGAATTGCTGATTAATGTAAACTAAATATGACTTGTAAGGCACATGAACAATTACACTAGACCAATTTGCATGCAATGTAACCAATTTATTGAACAATTAGACAGTGATAAATATTCAATTTTTTTCAGATCTTTGCATCAATATCAATTTGTCACTGTCATGAATGCATATTATTTTTTTATTCTGAGGTTTTAAAGGTACACCAGGAAACTTTAATAGTGCCTTCGTTCAGAATGCAAAAAAAAACAAAGAACGAATACAGTATTGTCTAAAAATAAATAATGTTAAGTATCATGTTCTAATAAAATCTGTTAATTAAACTTATCTTAATCAACATACCAGTCAGAGAGATTGAGCTGTATGGCTTAAGAAATAATTAATTTCTTTTCCACAAAACCTTCGTAAGTATACATCATAGTGAATTGTTATTATGTTTTATAGTACTTCTTTACATAGCTACAGCTATGACTTTATCATATGTAATATACCTTCATTTGAAGAATATCTGTCACTGATGGACAGCTTTAAATTGTATCATTAGAAGTTCCACTGTACAAGTTCCACTGTACTGAAACCAATCTTCTTAATGTTATCGCTCAAATGCATTGAAAGAACGACTATATTTTCCATTCTGTAACATTTTCAAGCAAACGTCTAGTGACGCAAGACCTAAGGATGCTGTCATTTTCAAATATCTTTATTAAATCAGATGAATGATCATTTAATCAATAGGAATACCAATGACAACGATATATTTATCAAAGGTAGATTATTTTACACCAATACTTAAGATCTATAAGTCAGGTGATCGGTCTTTTGAAGTGGTCCTAATTGGAATTAAATAAAATGTGTAATCATGGATACAAAACATGTTGAAATCACTTCTCAACCTCAGAGAGGGAGGGGTGTGTGTCAATAGGTTGGATGGGTACGAGCCTTCAGATAGGGGTACCTTTTAGAACCGTCCATTATATTTTTGGATCATAATTCATTCCCCATCTATTATATTTTTGGGGTCATAATGTCCCCATTCATTACATTTTAAGGCCATAATTTTTCAAAATTCTGTATATTTTGGGGTCACATATTTAACATTTTCATACAAATATTGACAAATCATTATATTTTTGGGTAACAACATTTTCTTTGCACATTATTCTTTAGTTAACAGTATGAATGAGCATTATCAAAAAATTATGTCTCTTATGACATAATATTTTTTGGTACTACATGTAGCTCACAGCATCTTTGTATTTTGGGGTCTCATATCTTTGGTGGTGGCACTATATTTCTAGGTCCTGAGAAACCATACCCCATGGCACACGTGTACCATTTTTGGGAGTAAGACCCTCGGCTTTTTAACCACAAGACATACACACTCCAAATTATGTATGTACAATCAGGACAATTTGGTGGTCGTTATAATGTCACATTTCAAACCAAATAAATTGGTTTTAATGATAAAAAACAAGAAAAAAGATTTTTTTAGAAAGGTTGCTTACAGGGCCATGTTAGTTAAAGGTACGTAATACGTTAAACGTTTGTATATGTCAAACGTACATTGCACGTCACACGTCAAACAACGAGGGAACTGGGGAGGGTGGTGATGGTAATCGAGGTGCATTTTATCTGCTCCGGACCTGTTTTGAGGAGGGGTGTTGGCAGAAAGGGTGTGTGTCCATATGGCAGGGGGTGGGGGTGGGGGGCGGAAATGGCTGGTGGTGAGGAAGGGAGGAGAATTTTATATATTCCAGATCTCACCAATTTCAACCCGAGCAGCAGCAGAAAGGGGGTGATTGAGGTGCACATTTAATGGTCTGCACGTGTTTACCAGGGGTAGGAGTAGCTGGAGGGAGGGTTATTAGAGGGATAAAGCATTGCCACATACATGTTGTGTGTGTATGGCTGTCGCATATGACTGTGGGAGGAATGTGATGGAGATGTATTTAATCTTTCCGAGAGCTGTATAGTTACGGGAGCTGGTGTGAGGGATGTGGGACAGGGGAAAGAATGGGAAGGGAGGAGCGTTTAATATGTTCCAGATCTCATCAGTTTCAACCAGAGCAGCAGCAGGAAGGGGGTGCATTAGTTATGGACCTGTTTAGATGGGGATAGGATAGAGCAGGTTGAGGAGAGAATAGGGGATGGGTTGGGGGTGGAAGGAAGGGTAGGGATGAGTGAGACATTTAATCTGCTCCGCACGTGTTTACCATGGGTAGCAGTAGCTGGGGGGAGGGATATTAGAGGGATCAATAATTGCCATATTTAGTGCATTTAGTGTGAAAATGGCTGTGACATATGACGATGGGAGGACGGTGATGGAGGTGTATTTTATCAGTCACAAACCTATATACTGACGAGAACTGGTTCGAGGAATGTGGGACAGGAGGAAGGATGGGGAGGGAGGAGCATTTAATATGTTCTGGATCTCATCTGTTTCAACCCGAGCAACACCGGATCAACAGCTAGTATATTATATAATAATATCTAACATATATACATGTATGCAGTTATCAAACCTAAGCATGTGACTGCTCTACAGTAAATTGTTTAGAAATATTAAGTTCCTAGATCTATATACATCTTTCTACAAAAATCTGATTTTAACAGCATGTGCACCAGAACCGAAAATGATGCGCTTTAATTATGCGGTGATTGTAAAAATCAATCACTCAGTAGAAAGGTTATGGAGGTCCATTCACTATTGATAGATCATTGTTAAGATCTTCCATAGGTCACTTTAATGAATATATTTTGCATAAAACCAATAAACTTTCTAATCATTTACTTCTAACATAGACAAATATAAATCAAGATCAAATCTTTATCACAATGCACTTTGTAAATGTCTTGTAAATTAACTATCATTCAAACAGAAGTTCTCCTGGCAGTGAGTAAGTGCTTGTTTCAGTTTAACACTGGAATGCATGATTATATTGAACTAGGTACACGTAAGTAACCTTTCGCATTAAAGTCAATATAAAACATTTAAGATTTCATAACATTGAGAGTTTTTTGTTATTATGTTTCTGAAGATGCTGATAGTGCCCCCATACAAGTAAATAGATCAATGATATCCTTTAACTCATTTTCATGAATTAGACTGCAATTAGCCAAGGCTAAATGTGTTTTTTTATGTTAGTACATTATAACACAAATCTCTCACATAGTTTATATAGAGATTATCACCATACATGTCTAATTCTAACATCACCCCCATAATATTTTGGATATATGAACTTGCTGTTTTTATGTCACCTTGTTAAGTCAGGTTGATGTCAGGGTAAGTACAAGAAATGCTTGCTGATTTTTGTGAAACTTTTGTTGTAAGAACATTTAAAAGATATTCAATCAAAACTTTGTTACAAAACATGATTTTCATTTGGATTATTGAACAGAAATGACCACTCCAGTATATAAGAAAAACAATTCTTCAAGTTAATTATAATTTTCTCTCTTTTCTCTCTTGCGTTGTTAAACTAAATTCTTTATAGCATGTGCTCCTAAATGTCAAGCCAAACTGAAACATACATGGTGAACTAGCTCTGTTTTGTCCCTTTATCTTTAGTGCTTAATACATAAGCTTCACTATTTACTTTAGATACGTAAGGAGGACTTTAACAATGAAAAAAAAAAAAAATTAGGAACTGTGTATAGCTATTAGAATCAGACTTGGGTAACTGGGGGGAGGGGAGAGGGCGCTAACAGTATTAACATTATTGTCAGTATCTTCTGCTCATCAATAAATAAATGATAATTACAGCGGGAATGCACTACTTTAGTACAATAAGAGCTCTCTGATTTCATACATGTATTTGGATTATAAAGCACCCCTATACATGGAGGGGTGGGGTGGGGATGGGGGGGTATGTATACTACATGCATTATGATTTAGATGGTAATGTGTATGGTATAGTGTTTGTAAATCATAGTAGTAAACATGCCCCTTTTCCCACTCCCATGTTGCTGGGGCCCCATGTTAACTTAGCATGAGTTCACAAGTTCACAGGGCTTGTAGTGTACTAGTGTACTAGTGTTAACCATTTATAAAATAGCACTTACACTATTAAATGTTAAGCTGATTGATAAGTAAAAGCATCTTTTACCACGAGACTGATCTTTTCATGAGTGTACTCAAGGAAGTCTATTTTCACAAATAAACATTGCATATATATACAATGTATCTCATCACTTAAGAATAAATCCTTTTAAAAGTATATGCCCTTGTTTGCAAAATTATACATCTATGGTTCAAGCGTATATTTGTTGGCAAGAAATTTGTTTATAAATGATGGAGATTTAATTGGCACTTGAAAGATTAAAATATAATTTATTGAAGGTCATTGGTTATTTCGCACAATATGTTCTATATTGGCATGTTGATTTTCAGCATCTACTTTTTTACCTCTATAAAATTCAACGGTTTTATAGCCCTTGATTAATAAAAAAAGGTAAATGTGAATGTGGAAGTTTATAGTCATGATCCAATTCATGTTCTCACAACCTTACAATTTACATCAAGTCATTGGCACACTTGTCAGTCACTTTAGTTTATCTCATCTGCTTGCAATTAATGAAACAAATCCTTTCATTACTACATTATGAAATATACATTATTATATAAAAATATTTCCCCCTCTTCCAATAGCAGAGAATAAAAAAATCTTTCATTCTATAATTTCTATTCTATGGATATCATACAAAAAACATTTAATTGACTTATAATTAACTCCACCCTGGTTATACTGCTGATCACAGAAGGCCTTATATATAGCCACGCACCCAATTATTTCCATTCCCATGAGACACACCACGATTATATATAACATGTATGATAACCTGTGGGGCCATCATCAAAATAACCACCAATTAGAGCTGAGATCATAATCAAAGTAAAATGTCAGTATATACAGAGACCTGGAGCATGCTAAAACATTATAATTACCCTCTTCAGATGCAGACTCGTCCTCTATTATACTCAGTGCCGGGATTGCTAATTTTCTCCTTGAATGCGCCATCACGTTTTCTCCACAACAGGGTCTATATATCGTACTAATACACGTCAAGGATAAATCAGATATGTCCTTGCACTTCTTTTCAG
Source organism: Streblospio benedicti (assembly GCA_019095985.1). NCBI lineage: Eukaryota > Metazoa > Annelida > Polychaeta > Spionida > Spionidae > Streblospio > Streblospio benedicti. Next base: position 21,009,789 of record CM032662.1, read on the forward strand.
ATTCTTTAATGTCTATATGTGATTCTAGTCACATCTTTGCCACTTACATCTCTTGTAATCCACTTGTAACTGACAACTTCTGTTCTGTTTTCAAAATGTGTTTACTTAATAAACATAATATTTGAAAATGACTGAAACAGTCGAAAATAGTCACAAATGAAATGAAATAAAAATGCTGGTGTAATATAACTCCTTTTGACCTACAAATTATATTAGCTAATGATATGATTTTGATGAAAATACACTGAACCCACTATATACTCATAACATGACACAGTTCAGCACTTAGTTTCACATCACTATTGTGCAAATGATTGTAACTTTAAACGCAGGTCAGATTTTGCAGGCGTGATGTACATTTATCATCAAGTGCCAAACTCTATCTGCTATAAACATGAAGTGCCTAAAGCATTTCACTCATTTTATGGAAACATGTTGCAGGTCGTCAGAAAAGAATCAGCTTGCCCACTAATGCAACAAAGATTGACCAATCATGTCATTGACAGCTTCTTAAATTCTGAAGCAAAATTTCAATATTTGAAAGTTTAACAAATCATCTAATAGGTGTAGTTGAATAGTTGAAACAAAATTACAACTATGATCAACATGCACTGTCTATAGCAGCACATTTGCGAATTCCCATCGGCTACACAAGCACAATAAAACTAAATAAACCCCAGATAATCCAATCAAGAGGCACGATGATCTATAGCAATTCTTTGCTCAATATCCTCCAATCAACAGAGTGTTGACTATCAATCACAACTTAAACGGCAAATCCCATCACATTGTCTCATAAACAAATATAGCCTACTAAACAAATAAAAGCGCTTGCCCACAATCTTTTTGGCTAACTGGCTAAGACAAAGTGGAGCAGGGAGCTGCAGGCGGAGGCTGCGTCCTCAGCCTAGTGCTCGCAAGGCATCAACAGTCCATCCAGGGTGCGTCAACCTCATTATACCCCGTATCATTTAGTTTTCATTCTCAATACTAAGCATATGATTAGTTGCTATCTAATAGAATGAATATCGTCTTACATTAGTCTGAACAATCACTAATGCAACAAAAATACATATTTTTATATTTTTTCCCATCAAATTAATGAATAACTCACTATGTGTGGTTGCTCGTTGCATGCCTTTTACCACACACAATTACAATAATAACCAATAGCAACACTTTTTACCTATCTAAGTTCATATCTGTTCATGTTAACTCAAATATAGCATTTATTCAATGGTGAATGAAGTTAATGCGTAAGTCACATAATCATGTAGATGCCCAGCATCAGTGGAGCTTGGTGGATTTTTTATTTTTGTCAAGTTCCCCAAATATCTTGGTGACATGAACGGGCTCCATCCAAACACCAGCCGATGGCTACACAGTGTCTGTTTCAAAAGCGTAAATTATTTCCTCCGACGTGCTAGCAGATACTGGCCAGTGGTCGGTGGGTCATCTGCTAATGCCTGACAGATAACCATATGATAATCGGTCAGTCTCTGAATGGGCGTCTAATTACTGGCCGACCTTCATTTGATCACCGACAGTACATAGGCAGATAACAGACCAACATCCCACCATTCATCAACAAAATATTACTTCCAGGAATTTTGTTGTTGCATGACAGTCCCCGTGCGATAGTCGGTCGTACACTAGCTGAGGCGCATTCCTATGTAGTAAGGATGGGACTGCGATGGAGCTCAGTGAGAGCACGTAAAATTTGAAGTCCAAAGTTAAATTTTGCCCGAGCTGCCACCGATCCAGTGTTAGGCACCAAACGCCAGCCGTTGATCGCGGTAGCCCAGCCGATGCCCGGCAAAAATCGTATCGCTGGTGCATCATAACCTCATCAGCCGAGTTATGTGACTTAATTAAGGCATTAATGTCATTGTGAGGAAAAGAAAAAAGGATATTTTTAAACATAAATATGACTGAAGCTATCAAAATTAATGATTTGTAAAGTAGAAAACCTTCTAAAGAAGATCATGTGGTTCAAGTGATTAGAAATACACACAGAAACTATAACATTTTCAATGAAAATGAGCAAAAAAGATCATTAATATGTCAATTCAATACAAATGGGTAGTACATGCATTTTCAAAATCATTTTGCTTCATTGAGTGAGTATATTTCCTGTACAATAAAACAGTATCTTTACATACTAATTTGCAATTAGTCAACTCATATGATAGGGTAAACATGGATACAACCACACCATCGCCTGCTTCACAGTGCAGTAGAACCTCTCTATTAGGACCACCTTTGAGACCAGTGTTAAGTGGTCTCAATAGAGAGGTGGTCTCTATACAGAGGTTCATTTTGGTAGCTTTATGAAGGTTTGGGACCATGAAAAGTGGTCGTATTACAGAGGTGGTCTCAATAGAGAGGTGGCCCTAATTCAAGGTTCTACTGTACATCTTTCTCAAACTTATTACTCATTACCAATGCAAATTGTTCAGTGAAAGCTTAGATTACATTAGAAATTTGTATATATATGTCCCGATTATACAAAGCTAATGAGCTATGCTAATGGAAAATGGTTCTATAGCAATTACAATTATAAACATAAATTAAATGTTTTCTACAAAAAATCTGTACATGAAACCTTGTATCATATTGAGAGATGAAAACTAGTATCTTAAAATTGCTTTCACATATCAAATTGGATATTTAAAAAAAATAAAACAATACATTTACTACAATAGATAAAACAAAACAATATTCAATCTTATTAGAAATCAAATCATAATTTCCTATATGTTTAAATTTCCTTACTCATAATGCTAAGGATATCCATTATGAATCATGCAATTTGAAGTGTATTCCAGGTATCCATTACAAACTGGAGTTATATAAACAAAAGTAACTACAAATAACCAAACCAAATAATATATCATGGAATTCATACAATATACCACATAATGTACTTTAAAAATTCACTTTAATTTTCTTTATAATCATTTATAATTATCCAACAGATTTACGTAATATAAATGCAAAAGCAGCTGTGGATCTCGCCAAAAATAGATTCATATATGTTTCATCTGCTAACGATCCTATTTTTATTCTAAAAAGGCAAGGACTCTCTTTGTACAAAAGCGAAAAGGTCATACCATAGGATATGAAAAGACCTGCTGTTATACTAAAATTCTGCTTAGGTTATCCCTTGGTGGTCCTTTCAGTTCACTTTTTATGAAATACAAAGTGTTTTTTTCTGAATGTAGCATCTAGTGAAATAGGCAACAAATCACACCAGGCAGATACGGCAAATCAGCATAACTTAGGATATGGATAGACATTTTTGTGTCATTATTTTCTATTCCCCCGGTGTAAAGCGGAGTAATTTGATACCAAATTTATAAAACAAAGCTAATAAACATTGCATATATGTGAAAACAACTAACATTTATAAAAGAAAATGAAGCTGCAAAATTACACAAAAACTAAGACCAAGTAATCCAATTAACAGTGGTTGACTGGTGTTTGAATGTCAATTAATACCATGATTGAAGCACTTGCAGATGAGCATGTTTAATTAGTTAAAGACGTGGCACCCTCTGCATAGAGAAATACGGACGAATAAGTTGTAAATAGACGTAACGTTGGTAACAGCTAATGAAGAATGTTTCCAACAATCTCTTCACCAAGCTACTTCTCATTAGCTGTACAATATTACTAGATGTGACTTGTTTACTAAGCATGTCTGGAGGCCATGTTCTTCATTCTCGTATATATATGACTGTAATTGATCTTGATGACATGAATGTGTTTGCTGACAGGCGAGTTTCTGCACATCATCTCCATCGCACCGAACCTTCTCGATTACCACACTGAATGAGGAAAATCCTTAGTAGCTTGTACTTCATTAAATCAATTTTCCATATTGTAAATACTATGCAGAATATCAGTATATCAGTTTGATGAGATCCTCTACAGTGCAATAACTTACTTATTGTAAGTTACATAATGAACTTCAGCCTATTTGTCCAAACATCAAAGCTTTTTAAGGACTCTTCTTGATCATGTCACGAACAGTGGTGCTGTGACCTTCTTTGTTACCAAAAACAATGTTTAATTAGCTTTCTATGGTAACTATATATTCAATTGTACATGGCAATCATGGCAAATGTCACCGGAAGCTGCACTCACCTTACCCTTCTTATGTGCACAGCAAAATTGGACAAAGCACATTCGTCACTTTAGGTGTAAATATTCTGGCTGGAGGGATTTCTTTGAATTCTCCTTTAATTTAGCATTGAATGAAATAACTCCCACAGGTTTAGTTTGAACTTCCATTGTATTCAATTTCTTTCCACTAGTTTGAAAATAATTTGACTTGAAAGCAATCCTTGTTTAACATGATAAATTACCAATAAATAATGCTAAATCAAATTAAAATCAAATCCATTATAAATTTAGAATATATCGACCAGTTCAGCCAATTTGAAGAAGAAATCATAGTGATATGCTGTCATGCAAGCTGGCTTTTGTTTATGATACCTTCATAGTACACTACTGCAGCTGTGATGAAATGACTTTGTAGTCTCATGTAAAACTTACAACGATGTCAACAGAAACAGCTTATTAGAGAATTGGGGTATCAAAGACAGAGAGAATGTTCTCTGCAAAGGCAAACTAATGCTTAGTTCACAATGATTGGCTGGCAAACCATTGAATATCGGCCGATCATTGACCTGACATCTAATACTAGTTGGCCGATTATCTTATGATGGCCGAATGATGACTTAAATAATATAGTAAGCACTTCTGGCTGAATCAGTAAAATAAGAATAATTGAGATAGTAGTCAGGGCCAGAAAGGCAAGTAAAGACTTAAACACACATGGGAAACAGTCATGACTAAAGATTGTACGAAAGGACACCCCCATGAAATGAAGAAAAATTAGGGCCAGGTCGACTAAATCTTGCGAAAACAGATAGATAGATACCCGGTAGTCATAATGACCTTAATAAGTTGCTTATACAAGTAGAGAAAGGGGACTTGTCTAAATGTTCTTTACTTACTTTTATACATTGAACACATACTATCAAAGCTTATTTAAAAAGAGATTTGCATTTTTCAATAGATTTTCATGTACTGTATTACCAATGATTGTAATCACATAGCAGAGGCACTACTACTAGTATCTCATAGGCAGATCCAGGGTGGTCAAAGGGTGTGCACACCCAAAATGCCTGATTTTCATAGTGTTTTTGGTATATTTGCGATCAATTGTGTGCGAAACCCATGAGATCCCTTAAGTGCGCCAACCCACCCCCCTTTTCTGAAAACCTGGATCTGGATCATGTTCTTGAAATGCTTATCAAAGTTAATATATCCGTCATCATGTTTGACGAATTTCAAAATGAAAGTTAAGTAGAAATATGATACCCAGATCATAAGATTGAACTGCAGAACAACGAAATATTTATTTCATTTTATTGATATCAGCTGAAAGTATCAAATTCCAAATTCGATTATAAAATGAACAGAATATTTCCTTCCATTCAGGTCCAGGATAATGATTTCAAAATGATAGATAGGATCATCACGTAAAGCATATTCAATCAAACAGCTTGCAATGTTGCTCAATGGAAAAAGAATTGACTTCAGTGAAAGAAACTTGCCACAATCATATAATGACTTTTCTAAATTGAGTACCCTTCAACATACAATTCTTGTTGTTCATTTCTCCCTTCAATATTTCATGTCATAACTGCCTCCCTAGAATGCTACTATATTTATAATTTTTAGTTTGTGCTAAGAAATAATTCTATCTGCTTAATTGTATTTGTAAAAGTAATTTGGCATAGAACATTTCACAAGCACTTTAATGTAACACACTTTATGCTATTTACACTACAGAAACATTTGGAATTTTCACCAGAAGGTCAGTTTTGTCATTGCAAAAGTGAGGCCAATTCGAGGGCACGCACTGCTGTAGATTGATGAACATCCTGAGGCACTTTACACCTTGTTTGGGAAACAGGGACACTGAACAAGAATCTTGGTCATCTTATTGTCAAGAACACTGTGACAATGTTACTTGGAAATCTATTGCTTTAGTGATATTGTTAAACTTATGCTAGTATATGAAAAATTATAAATATCATGTGTCCAACAATGTAAGTTGTATTTTCAAATACACGTATTTATCACCAAATAAATATTTGCTAAATCACACATGATTGGACATGATTGGACATGACTAACCATATATTTGTAGACAATGTGTGAATTTCCCCTTGAAGACACTCATACAAGTGATATATGAGCCTATGGAGGTGAACCCACACACTGTGCCAGCTTTCCTGACATTAATGAGCTACCTGCAAAGGTGATGAAGACGCGTAAAATTTTATTTTTTGCACTCTAGCAATTTGCTGGACATTTGAAAAGAATGCGTGTTGCTTTATAAAGAAAAAATTGTATCACATTTTGATTTAAACTTCATATGAAAAATCTGGCATTTCATATTAAACATGATAAACTTCAGGGGGGAATGCTCTGGTAATAAGACAAAAATATTCTCAGGTAATAATTTCCATAATGGCATGCATAAGAGGATCCAGAGTGTGTGGGCAAAGGACTTTACCAAGCCTCCCTATTTACCACAAAACATCCTCTTATCTCAATAGATGGATTTTCAGCAGCATCTCATGTATTTTTGCTTCTTCATAAACTGGGTCACATTATTAATCATTTGTGGATGCAGAAGCCAGTGTGAGTGGCCCTAAGAGGTCATATGAGCGTACTTTAAAAACTGTATTATACCGGTATGAAAGTTGTGTTGTGTATTTTCCCTTCCCAAAATTGAAGATGAAGCTTTAGTACACGTACGCTATTCTCATATTTTCACATTTCATTTGAGTTAATCTCAAATTAATATAAAGACACTTCATATTGGAAATGTATTTCCTACTCTTATCAATATCTTTAAAAAACTAGACAATTTCTGCTGAAAAAAGTTAATAAGGCGTTACAAAGTTTTTTAAAAATTAACAAACCAGTATAACATTGCAAATAATTTATGACACCTTTAAGCCTAATAAAACATTCATTTTAAGTAGATATCTAACTAAAGACTCTTAATGTTTTTGATGGCAATTTTTCAAATGACGTCACACTTTTTGCAATCTATGCCACAAGAAAACACACAGCGCCAATACAGAGGATGCATTGTGGAATCCCATATTCTAATGTACCTAAAGTAACCACAAGACACAAAACAAAATCCATTTATTTGTCCCATTCTTGTGACGAAAATACACATCTACAATGGTATTTGCACAGCCTACTTAGGTCATGTAAAGGTAGAATAGATCTAAATATAGTGTATTGATCCTCTATTATTATTTTCTTAACAAAGTGCATGTTAAAAAAATAAAAATCATACTATTGAGGTTCATCTATATTCAAAGTGCACGTTAAAAAAATAAAAATCATACTATTGAGGTTCATCTATATTCCACAAAAGACAGTTTACTAATAACTACATGGAAATTATAGCCGCGTGTGTGACCATCAAATCTATATTCATCAGGCTTGCTTGCTCCAGGATAGGCATATTATCAATTCCATTCAGAGTATTTCTCTTAGCAAGATACATCTGTTCCATGTAAAGGATTTGCGAAAATTATGCCAACTAAAATACCAATCATTTAATGGACCGGTACCACTTATAAAAACAGTGTTTGCGGTATGGTGCTTTTTCATTAAGGTGAAAAATAAGGCTCGGCAAGGTCCATGACATCATTTTTTAATGCTTTTAGCATGAACTCCATATAATTTATCTTGCTCATATTGCAAGAACCTACATTCATGTCATTTGAACAATGCAGACCTATAATGTTCGCATTCTTTCAACATAAAACTATTCCTTTATTGAGTCATTGACGCACTTGCTACTGACATTACTTTGCAACTTTTGTTTTGCTATGGATCTTTAAGTCAGGTTGAAGCATGATAGCTCTTCAGACATTTAACATTTAAGATATGCCCCCATATGCTCTGGATAAGTCTGATCTTATAACCACACAATATATGTCAATGCATGTCATCATTGCACACTCTACAGCATTGACAGGCGTTGGGACTGAGAGCGTCAATTGTCAAGGGAAGCTGAAGTTATAGCACCTTTTTCACAAAGAAGAACATTACACTAGAATTGAGCGTCAATTGTGAGGGCAAGCTGAAGTTATAGCACCTTTTTTTTTACAAAGAGCATTACACTAGAATTGAGCGTCAATTGTGAGGGCAAGCTGAAGTTGTTGCACCTTTTCTTCAAAGAAGAGCAACAACTTCAATCTTACATAATTCCTTTCAAGTATACAGTAACAGAATAAAGCTGAAGCTATATCATATAAATCATAGTAGAAATGTAACTCTAGTGCTTTCTTTAATGCAGGCTTATCTGTGACTTAATCTAAACAGTTGTAAGTATGAACAAGAATCTAAATTGTCTTATAATAGCAAATGTAGGGAGATGGGATGGTCACCAATAGAATAGATGAATGAATACAAAATGAAACATGTTTTCAACAATATTATCACAAATATAGCTATTTAGCTTGTACAAAGGATATTATAAGATGTTCAATTAAAATTTTCGCTATATGGAACCAGTATGTTATCCTACGGTATACACGTATGATGATGGGTTAAAAGAGCGTGTGAAAGATTGTGTTGATTGACTTATATTGTTCAGGAATTAATGTTCCTAGAATAGCACATGAAAGTGTACATATATATGTTATGCTTATTTCCAATGTGGTCCTGTTTTGTTTGGCAGGTTAGGTAACCAACTGAGCCAAGGGTGTATTGAGGGATCACACTAGCTATTGTTTTCAAACTAGGTGAGTTCTTTTACGTGCGAAGTGGTGTCACTCCTCTACACTGGGCACGACTTTTATAACGAGGCTTCAGAACCTCTTGTGAGTAGTTAACATTGTGTGCTGCATGTACTGCAGATGTATGTGAGACATGATCAATTGTTCGACAGGTGTGCCAATGACCTAGTGTAAAATGTAGTCTTAAGAAAAAATTTAATCATGACTATAAACTACTACATTTATTACATTTATAACTTTAAACAAAAGTGATAGAATAGCTGTTTTTAAAGATATTTATGTATATCTTATTTTATTGACTACTGCTTTCTAGTCATTGCATCATGTAGTTTCTCACATTCAATTTGCCATTCTGAGCACCTTTATTCAGATATATGTTAATCCGTAAGTCCATGCAGCATCCCCAGTTGTCCGGGTACTATTTTGACAAGTTCCAGATATAAAACAAACGAGTTGTGAAGTATCCAGTCATACTCAATAACTTGTTATATTCCAGTTAAATATAAGATACAAATCAAACATATATTTCATTGCTTTTCAATGATACAATTCGATTAAACATCCTGCAATCCTTCATACAAAAATAGGTAATATCCAATAATGCATCTTTGGTAAAATACAGTAAATGATATCGAAATCAACTTTGATATTATCAAAGACAATTTTGATCTTGCATTGCAAAGGTGAATTTCAAATCAATTAAAATACATATCAATAACTCCTGTAGTTTCATGCTGGAAGTCTGAGGAGGACATTTTGAGAGTTAATCTTGGTGCGATCATCTACCTATACTATCAGAGTACTGGAACATGTATGTAGTCAAAAAACACTTGTTTATATATATAAGAAACATGTGAAAATGGAAATAAAATGTCAATCTGAACTTGATGTTTTTGATATATAGTAACTTAACTCAGATATGTACTAGCTAATCAAAGTGAAACTTGTATATTCAAATCAATATTTTCTTGAAAGCAGGTATCTCCAGTTGGGCCTGATTGATTGCAAAAGCTTTATAAAATCATCCTGTTTGTCTCTCAGGATTAATGGGGACATTGCATCATAGCTTTATCTATAGATATGTAAAAATGTATGCCTTGTATAGTTTTCTCAACCATACATTCAATCACTATGAAACCATAACAAAACATTTTCTATACTTAAAGGAGGGTTTTATCGTACGTGAACATGAATCAAATACCCCACACGCACATATCGGTAAACTGCTCTTCATTTAAAAAAACACTCAGACATTTTACCCCCAATTTAACTAGATGCTTATGCAGTCTCTATCAACAAAAGCCTTAGTCAAGTTGATCCACATGTTTCTAACCTCTAGATAAGTATTTTTTTGGATTCAGATTGTAATTGAAAAGGTCTATTCAGATGAAAAAGCGGTTTATTAAAATTATATGTTGTATATTAAAGTTTAGAATAAATCACTGTGATATTAAGAAAGACATTTAAACCTAATATACAATGTGAATTAATATGTACGCATGTGGAATTCATCTTTCTACTCCTACATGTATATACATTATAAAACAAAAGAATGAGCAACACAACACTCTTTACAACTGTAGATACAAAGGATTGTGAGCCGGATAAAGCATTTTAACAAGGGTAATAATGTCATAATACACGTTCCGGTCCAAAGGTTAAGCACGGCTGTAGAAAAATCATAAACGTTTCTGAAACATCTTTGTGTTTATTGTGCTAAATGTGCCTATAATTTGTTAAAGAAAATCAGTATCCACTTTCCTGAATACAATCTCAACAAGTATATCATTTATAGTACTGAAAAAAGGGGTAGGGAGAGGTTACTCATAAAAGACGTTGTGTAGACTTGTGCTATTTAGTCATTCAAGCTTGATTAACTAATTCATACTGAACATATTTACATTTTAAGCAATTCTATGTGCATATGAACCCTCATCAAATAGAAAAAAACCCCATCCAAATTGATGTGCTGAGTGAATTACCTTCATAGACGTCCTCTTGGTTCATCTTGATGATAAGATTACCAGTTTTCTTGGACAAATAAACTGTTGGACCATCAGATGCTTTTAGAAAACTATTTTCACTTGTAGTCTTACTAATTAACCTTGGAATATTCATATTTTTCAACGTATCCTGACCATTGTATTCTGTATCAACTTTCAGGAGGTGTTGGTTGACCTCAATGACCGTCTCTTTTGGACCCCCATTAGTTTGACTTAAATCTTCAACTCGTAACACTGGTTGTTCCAATTGTGACAAACTTTTACTGAGCTTTCTACCTCCATTTTTTTCTACCAATTCATCATCAATATTTCTATTATCGGCAAAATCATGATTCTCTATGTTTGCTTTACATTCTCCATGAATATCACGTTTTTCAAATTTATTAGTTTGGTATTCGTGATTATTTTTTACAATCAAATCCAGTTGCACTTCATTTTCTGATATCACACCATCAACTCTGTTATTATTTGGCAATTTTGTAACAAAGCTTTCGAACGACATTGTGTTCTCACCAGTCTCTTGGATATCGTCATTATTGGTTTCAGTACTCTCAAGTTTTTTATAGTCTGAACTTATCCTTTTCCTTTTATGAGAATCATCCTTGTATTTTGATTTCCTTGTCATCTGTGAAGAGGAGTTTTCTCCTCTCTCCTGGGCTCCTGCGCAACTCAAAACATTTCCCATGGCAACTACTAGATTGTAACAGTCCCTGATAATTATATTAACAGATATTCAAAAGTAAACTGATAATAATAATAAACTCCCACACTACATGTATGTTAAATATGCTTACATGTGTTACACTTGAATGTAATATCACCATACTCTCATTTTATATGATTATCACCTTCCCAAAACATCATTATTTTCCTATTAGCAGTACAATAAAAAAAAAAATGCTAATTCATCTAGTTGCGTCATTCAATGTGAGAATTCTTCATAATGACGAGTTTTCAATTAACAATTTGATTCTATTCTTAACTGACGATAAGCTTTTTATACATGCTGATAGACGTCATTTGCTAAGCAAACTTTCAGATTTCGATAAATATATTCATGCTTCCTTATCAAAGCACATCTATAAGTATTATTGCCTTAATACAAGACAGTCAATTATGGCATTGGAAGATCATAACAATCACTTGAATTTTCAAGGGAAATTGGTGCATTAATTGCATAAAATGTTATTATCCAACAAAGTAAATTATTGCCCTACACTGAAGAATCTTGTCATATGTATAACACACATTGAACACATTATCAATGGATGACAAAAAAACGCCGGCTACGTATTGTCGCTCATGAGTCTTTGCTTCAATCAGTTATTAGTGAATCATGGCATATCCGATTCTGCCATCACCAAGCCTCATATGTGGATTTTGTGAGTTGACCTATAGATCAATGACTGGCAGGTGACAAGATGGCAACAGGCTCCATTCTGCATTGGCTAATTAGAAAATGCTATGTGCATTCAATGAGAGAGCTATACTTGAATGTAGCACCTATAGGTAATATTTTAAAAACTTGACAAACAACTTTCCTCATAATTGTCTTTTTACGAGTCAATACACAAAATAACATAAGAAATCCTGCAAAATATATTTTTATTTTTATAAACACTTTGCTCAGCCAATCCTGATTCTGAGCTGCAATATTGTAATAATGTTATAGAATTTTGCATCTAATACACTATTGCATGCTTAACCCGACGGATTCTTGCTCATATGTATATCATAATTAACTACGGATAAGTTTTCTTCCAGAAAGCATAATATTAATATTACAAGTCACTGCAATAATAGTATGTAATTAATGCAATTATAACAAAGTTTTACGACCTATTGTTTATCATGCACACACTATCAAATCCTGCCAGAAATATTGAGACGATTGTCATAAACAATATCCAAATCAATATAAATGCGTTGTGCAATCAAATGTTCATTTTGGCATCTGAAGTAACAACACATTTCCGTGCGATTCATCATAGACTTGCACTATCCTGGCAGCATCATTGCTGACTTCTGCAATTACACATCCTCTTGTCAATTTGTATGCATTAATACAAGAGTGACACAAAAACACGATGCAAGTCGCTTTGTGCGTCTGCTTGACATTTCCACTTAAAGGACGAGACGAGTATCGTGTACTCGCCATAACCGGGGTGTATCAGATGCTCTTTATTCAACACTATAGAGTTCCCAGATAATCCAGTGATCACACATAGCACAAAAATAATAATCAATCAGTATCCAAATTAACTTCATTACACGTTAATATCCTCTTACAAGCAACAAACGCAACTGATCCGTTTCAAATCTTGTGCAACAAGCTTAGCATATTTAATTTTATAAATTGAATAAATGCCTGTCACACGATAATGAATATGAATGTAATAGGCACTTTTAGGAATCAAGTAAGCCAGTTGATAGAGATCAGAATTAATCCAATTTTGTTGAGCACCCTCTGAATGACTCTTTATTGTTAGCCAACCATTGTTTTGTTTCGATGATAGAGACAAGGTGTATATGAAATTGTCATTTTCTCTAATTTATGAATGACATATCTCTCCATGCTACAAACGTCTTGACTTCTATAAAGTTCGAAGGTTACACATTCTGACATTAGCATGGTGCAAACGCTAATACCTTTTGTGAGATCCATTTAAAATATTGAACCATTATATTCCATGCTATTTGATTCAATCAGAATCGGTTATGAATGGCTTATTGAATTTACAAATATCTTTCTACATAGTGTGGATATCATGCTTCATTTTAAATGACCACATTCAAGTTTCACAGCCAGTTTCTTCATTACCTATTATCTATTATAATCGACGCCAAGAAATCTAATTAAGGCAAAGCCATAGTGACCTACCCACAGACTAAAGATTAAGACTAAAGATAAAGATTAAAAAATTTAACTTGTGTAAGACAACTTTCCTTTAAAATTCTAAACTGTTACATTTTGTTTGGCATTTTCATGTTCAATATGGCAACATGCAAATATAAAGACGCTCAATCTTTCATGGAATAACTTCCCACATTTGAGTTCTATAAGGTCTCATTTCCAACTAAGGTAATCTTCTATTTTGATATTCTTAGAAAAAGATAAAGCAATTAACATTTGAAAAGCTACAATGTAACATCTAAAATTATGAATGCTGAACTATACTTACAATTTTGATACAGACTAGCAGTTTACAAAAGTAGTTATGAGACCTATGGTTTCCATGTTCATTTGAATAGGGACTCATATAATAATGATGTATTAGGCACGATATAGATCTCGATTCTTTGGTACTTAACTTACCAAACAATAGTTTTATGGTAAGGAATGAATATGGTCTACTAACATTGAATGGGATAAAATAGTCAGATCTATCAACTTAGTATTAACTTAACAGTCTGAAGATTCACTGATGATGTATTTCATACAATTTTCGTTAAAATTTTGTTTGTCTACTCGCAATATACCCATACAAATTCGGAAACGAAGATCGTTGACAATTGCCTTTGCCTTTATATATATTTCAATGTCATGTAATAGTGTATGGCACTACAAGATGGACAAACATTTGAGTAACATTTGAGTAACATTTAAGTAAGGAAGGAAGTGCCAAGAGATATTGAAATCATAGGGACATGGTAGCAACAGGGCCGATAGCTACTATATCTGCATTTTACTAAGAAAGTTATCATCTATTCTTTTGATTTTTTCTACTTCTAAAACACAAAATCTCACTATTAATATAAAAGGTTAAGGATCTCGCATACATCCATGTGGTGCCACCTGTCAGAAAATCAGTGCAACTATATTGAGTGCTGCCCTCTGCTGGCCAAATGTACTAAAATCTCTAATGTAACAGTCAAATAGCCATAATCAATATTTATCAGCTTATACCCGTGTGGACGATAAATCAGTAACAGGAAATATAGTCACATACCCTATTTCCGAAGTAAACACCGCCCATCTCCCAGCCCCACCCTACTACTCAATAACAATTATTGCATAGCACAGTTTGACACCATCCGTACTGTCCTGTCACCCTACGCCTCATCCTGACAGCACCAACCACTGTTCTAACAACCCCTCCTCTCCCTTCTTCACAACCACTGTCCTAACAAAACCCACTCCCCATTCTGACACCGCCCGCCGTGTCCCCTGTGTACCTGCCCACATCACCACCATCCCCTCACCACTAATCAACAACAAATATTACATGGCACAGGCTACACCTTCCACACTGTCCTGGTAACCTCACCATTCGTCCAGACAGCATGTTTTTTATTAAAAAAATCTAGGCTGAACAGAGATAATAATTTTACCCATAATATGACAAATTATTAGCTATAAGTAGGGAAACCATTCATGGTTGTAGTGATCAATATATCATGTTCGCCATAGATATAAAATGATTTTTAATAAAATCTCATGATTAGCTATATATATCTACCGAGGTATCTGTTCAATAATTTGCAAAAAGTAAAAATCATGTGAGAATCGAGATTTCTATCAGTGCGGTTCGTTAGGTGTGGCTCTACAGATTAGTGTAGGATCAAATATGCGTGCTCATGCCTGCTTTATTTCACCCATTTGATGAGGGCACCAAAAGCAGATGGAAATGAGACGCCTATATATTATATATATATGTGGGCAAGTGGAATCAGTTGACTTTGATCATTTATCTATCATAGACCTATTACACACTCCATATGAAGATCATTTGAATAAGTGATAGATGTTTAAGACAAATAATGGCAAGTCAATGACATGTAGGACATTTTATAATATTGCCTGTCTCCGTCCATATTATAAATGCATTAGGGTCCATATTCCTCATGATGTTAACAATTATTTTGAGCTTCATACATGTATGCTATAATACTACAACAACTATTCTTTTTATTTGGAGACGAGTAATTGTTCTCATACACGAAGAAGTGATCTTAGTTAGTCACGGATGTAATATGGTTGGCACGACCTTAAGAGTGTGCTTATTTTGACTGTGTTGCAGGTTCTGCCTTAACTGTGTTATTCCATAGAGGAAATTATCTTCTCACTGCAATTCTGATCGCAAAAGTCTGCTTCATCTGACATGATCCCAGAAGTTATAGGTTGGCGGCACTGCCTTAACTCTGTTGTTGATGTGATATTGTCATAGAGGCAATACTTGTCACTGGAATTATGGTAGTGAAATACCGGTAGCACTGCTCTTGTGATCAACATAGTAGGAGCGTGCTTCATCTGACTTGGTCATAGAAGTAATAGGTTTGTTGATATGACTGTCAGTGGGGCAATAATTGTGGTAGGAACTTTAGACTGCTCTTGCAACTAGATCAAAAGTGTTCAAAGAACACTGCGTCGCTAGAACGACGTTGACTTTTGGGCAATTAAGGTATATACTGAAAAATGTATACTTTACAATCAAGAAATCTATGAATTTGAGGAGAAAACATCAGAATGAATCAGAATCAATATATCCAGCATAAAGCTATTTGTGTTGCCATACAATAGTACTGAATAACAAGATGATAATCAATATCAGTTTCAAATCCAATAATCAATTTTGGTGCTTGGTTGAAATATTGATTTTTTTCTTGCTGGCTAAGTGCATTGAATATCATTAACAACAAGAAAAAAGAATTTTGTAGAAAGGTTGCTTAGAAGGCCATGTTTGTTAAAGGTACGTAATACGTTAAACGTTTGTATATGTCAAACGCACGTTGCACGTCACACGTACACATACCGGTAAACAGCTAGTTGAATATAAGTAAAATGTCATAAATGGCCTTCTAAAATACACAATTTAATTGGCAGAGCGCCCAAAATCGAATCACTTTGGTGTCGCCTCATACATCATAGTTGTGTAAAGTTTGAACAAAATCTGTGGAACGGTAAATACATACATACATACATACATACATACATAGCATTGTGGATACATAGAAACAAAGTGATACATACATACATATCTGATGTTGTTACAGAGGTACTTTGTCATATATCAAAGTAATTGGGTATTAAACTCTATGTGGTGTGATGCCTGAGTAAATTTGATCACTGGTCACTCTTGAATGGAATAAATTCATTTGGTTTCTTTTGAGTTATGACAACATTTATTTTTGAAAAACCACACATTTTATACCTTAGCAAATATTTTCGACCTTGTCTGTCAGACAGTCTTTTTCAAGCTGACGTCACGCAGGATGACAGGATGTGACGTCGGGAAGTAGATCAGTCCTGTCTCCCCAATAGTGGCCAATTTGTTCATGGAACACCTAGAACAGACAGCCATAGCCACAGCAGAATTAGACATTAAACCCATATGGTGGAAACGATATGTGGATGATGTATTGGCTAAGATTCCCATAGGAACAGTTGAGAGACTTAATAATCACCTCAACCAAGTAGACTCCACACACAGTATTGTTTTCACACATGAATGTATGGACAACAACAGCATACCTTTCCTGGACACGCTCATCTCTATTAAAGAAGATGGCCACTTGAAGACAAGAGTGTACAGGAAGAGCACCCATACGAACCAATACCTTAACTTTAATTCACATCACCCTACCATACACAAGTTAGGAGTTGTGAGGACATTACTGGATAGAGCAGAGGTCATAGTATCCGAGGAAAAGGATAGGGAAACTGAGGTGAATACCATTACAGAGGCTCTCAGTATCTGTAACTACCCCAAGTGGACGTTTCAGGAGGAAAAACGCATGAAGGCGTCAAGTCAGAAGGGTAAAAGGAAGAAAGCTAGTGATACTAATCGAGCCAAATCCAGAGGTATGGTAGTCATCCCGTATATTAAAGGACTATCAGAGAGGATGGCTAGAACACTCAGAGACCATAACATCAGTACTGCCTTTAAACCTTACAAGACCCTGAGGAACATTTTGGTCCACCCAAAGGATAAAATCAAGCCGAAAGAGATATGTGGTTGTGTGTACAAGATTGGGTGCAGAAACTGTGACAGTGTGTACATAGGTGATACAGGTAGGAAACTAGGTACTCGTGTGGCAGAACATCAAAAGGATGTTGAAGAACATACCAACAGTGGAGTACGCACCAGAGCCACCCGTTTATCATCTGCAAGTGACTTGCACAAATCCGCCATCACAGATCACATGGCCAATATGAACCATATCCCTGACTGGGACAACACGAAGCCCATCAGTCGTGAGTCCAACACTAGAGACAGGCAGATCCGGGAAGCGATCGCTATAAGGAAAACGAGAAAGACAATGAACCGAGATGAGGGTGCATACACCTTATCGCATGCATATGACAATCTACTGAAACCATGGGCGGCTCGCAGGGACAGCCCCCCCGCGCCCCCCCGACACTGACCTACTTCCCGACGTCACATTCTGTCATCCTGTGTGACGTCAGCTTGAAATACACTGTCTGACAGACAAGGTCGAAAATATTTGCTAAGGTATAAAATATGTGGTTTTTCAAAAATAAATGTTGTCATAACTGGTCACTCTTGTTAAGTAATTGACAGTGTCCAATGATGGGAGGTAGGGTGCGCTTGCTGGGTGCATTGATAGTCTCCATGACAGTCATACACCAGTGCAGCTTATATTATATTGTATACCTATAACATACAGTTGTAAAGGGATCTAAATATCTTAAATACCATACTTCTCATACCTACGAGGTTGTTTAGATTAAAATACATAACAGTGAATGGAGAAAGTATTTTAGTAGCAACATTGCTTCAGCTACGTCTGTTACCACAAACATGCATAGAATTAGCAGAAAAGGAAAAGAAAAAACAACACAACCTTACAACATTATGAGATAGTTTGATTATCATTATTATCATACAAACACCGTGATGATTGCTGCTAATTCTTTCATCTCGGTGATACAAATAGTCTAATGGAAAGTGCCTCATTTGATGCAAAACACTTAAATCTAAAGTTATTTTTTTTGGAAAGGTACTACTTACTACGTGGTCTGCTTAGAGATGTTTAAATAACATAACCCACCTACCGACTGATGGGCAAAGAAGGACTCACCTGCAAAATGAGAAAAGAAAACGTATAAAACACATTTTCACAAAAATATTTCAACAGAGCATGTGGCTGACAAAAGTATCACCAAAAACACAACGCAACCCGAAGAATAGACTTTATGTTTGCATTGTAACTACTTCAGCTCAGTCAGCTTCACTGTGTCAAAGCTGCAGGCCACATGCACAAAAGGCTAACTTTTAAACAACTCTTTTTCATATTTTAAAATGTGATAGTTGAAGAGAAAAAACTGCTAAAACCCCTTAAAGTACATATATAATTTACAGAAGCTGAATTTATAATATAACAGTAGCTATAGCATCTATGTTCTAATGAAGTGTTCTCGATGTTCCGAGTGTTGATCTTGATTGTTTTGTTTGCTTACAACTATTGTCCTGATGTATTAGGAGTCGTAAACAATTCCTGGGGGAAATGATCTATTTCTGTAGTTAAGTGAGCGCTAAATATGAACGATTCATTCTGAGCATATTATTCACAGCTATCTCTGGCTCTCAAGGACTTGATTCAAGGCGCCAAACTCGTCTGGTTGTATGTCGGCATGATTATGAGCAAACAACGGTGTAAAACGAAGCTAGTATCATAATGCAGCCACTTTATCATTTTTCTTTTCTGTGGGCAAGAATTAAATTAATGTGAATATAGTGAAATTGTGCATACACTATGGAGCTTAAAAAACCCCAATTTCATATATAGACGATGGTAGTTCCAGATCCACAAGAAGATGCCAGAAGCTTAGTGTGATCATTTCGAGGTGGATCGTGGGTGTTCTGGCCTCCAATTTGGAGTGATCTGACTGGTTCGGTTGAAAATGACGCATTTCTGTTGGGTTCTTGGTCTTTCTGCTAAACTAATTTGGCCTTGTCTGCTTCTTTGGAAGGATGAAACCGTAGGCGCCGCCGCGCCACTGCCGTTACAATATGAAGCAATGGAACCATGAAACAGAATCATCTGTTCTAACAGTTCGGTTGTTCACGATGCTCCATGATTAATACTTTATCATTCTTTTTCATGTAATTTCATTGGTTATCATGATCCAGAAGTATCTGATAACCCGGAGAGGGTTATCACCCCTCTTCGAAGAGGGGCGTATACCATGGTTATCATGCTTGTACTCAGCCGGACTACTTTTTAAATTCTTTAAACAGTGTTGTAAGTGTTTAGAAAAGAATGATAAATACAAAACCGGGTTCGTTGTGTAACATGAATTATTTTATCAGGATTCGTTCTTAAGCTTGTGGCTCATCAGGCTCGGCCTTCGGGCTCGCCGTGATACTCCACAAGAACTCACCTGATAAAATAATTCATATTACAAACTCACCTGGTTTTGTCTATGTCTCCTAGGGAATACACATGTCTGTCTGGTTCTGGCCCCTTTTTAATCACATCTCTGGAGAAGTGCTTTTGATTTTTTCCCGGCCAGTGGGCTCCCTTTATGGATTATTGAGTTGTTGATTTGGATCATCTTTTTCCTTTTCTGGGTTGTCTGGAGGGCTAACGTGATCATCCTAAGGTCTATCTGCTTAAAGGTATTGTTGCTGAGGATGATCATAAATATGTTTCCCTGTTATAGTGTGCTATTTCCGAATGGTCCCACGCAAATACGGGGATTATTTGGTCGACAGCGGAGAGAATCATGTAAAAAGAGAACTTGAAAATAAAGCGATAATATGTGGAATAAGGCAAGGGTGAGCTGCAGAAAATTAGGTTGGGATTGGGGGTTAAAAACGCATTGATTAAAAGTGCAAACGAACCTCAGCAATAGAAAAGTCACGCTGTTTTCCAAAAGCTAGGCAAAATGCAAACGCACTGATATGAAGCTAAATAAAAAGGATGTGGTTACTATTATCACATGGGCATCAAAGATGCAAATGAAAATCAAATTATGAGGGAATCTGTATATTTTCCTTGTGGGATAAATTGGTCAACAAACCATGCATAATGTTCCGAGCTTCCTGTTATGAAATTCCTCTTAACACAACAGAAATATAAATATATAAATGTGCGCACATACAAAATTTGAAAATACGTGCATGTATACACTATTGTGATTGCGTGTACATGTAGTAACTGTTACTGATCTGCACAGCAAGCTTAAGTTACTTGTCTGTAAACTCCGAGTTCCAAGTCCAATTTCCACGGAACTATGCTTACATAACTGTCCTTTTGGTGCATCTTTCTGGATTGCACTAAAGCCTAGGGCACATCCGGCAGTATTGCATCCATACTGCATCTTTACTGGCAAAACCTCACGTGATGCAAGTTGAAGAAGGTGAGACAAGGAGGTAAAAACATGATTCTACGAAATAAATAAATTCTAATACTTTTCAGAATAAGTGTCTATGGTGCCGTACATTGTTACAGGCTAGAAGGCAGTGGAATAGATTTGTATTTCAGAACAATAGATTAGTTGGCCGTTGTTAAAATCTATTGTAAACACGTGCACACGAACATCTTTAAGGATTAACGACAAATATAGGTCATTAGAAACACTCGTATTACAACCACTTGTGCATTGCTAAGACCGCAATCCTCGGGTACAATCTGAGACCTAGATCTAACGCCAAATGGAATGAAGCTGGGGCGTCCGCAGCATTGTAATCTCGTTTGTACCTCTTTTTGTGAGAAATCCTTTTACTGAAGTCCTTGCTGTAACAAAAGACGGATCAGCTGTCACTAGAGAAGTGTGTCTAATTAGAGTGGTGAGTATTACTAGAATTTGTTCAGAAAAACAACAAACTTCCTCTTCCTCCTCTTGCCCCCACCCCTCCCCTCCCCGTGTCTTCCTCTTCTTCTTCCTCCAGATGATCATAATCCCATGAACAATCTTTGTTCTCGAACAGTGCATTAGCTAAATATGAATTTCCGTGCGGAATGAGGACTTTGCTTTCAAGGAAAAGACAAGGATTACGTCCCGTACGGTCAGGTGATTCGCATGTTCAACACGGTGGTCTCGCGTGGTAAGCCTACGTGCAAAAAAAATGAGACTGCGTTTGCACGACGAAAATCCTATAAAAGTACCAGTTCGAAGCCTTTTTAATACTTTGGCATATTAACACATAATATATGATCCTTTGTCATAAAACCATTACTTCTCATGACGAATTCCCCTCACAATTTATGATGTACGTTGATGTAATTCATTCTTGCATCAGCTCTTCATGTGCACGCATAAATGATGATACAGAATGTCATCTCATATATCTAATAAGAATTATGAATTACAGATAAGACTAACATGGCGAGGAATCATTCCAAAAACATATGTGAACATATTTTAGTAATACATATACTATTTGACGGGATGTTACGAAACATCCTTATTGCAAAACAATCAAGCATGACTGTACAATAAAGAATACAACAATAGAAAATGTGAGTTGTTGAATAACGTGGGATTTTCTCGGATTACCAATATATGTTTAATGAATACAAGTGTCGTGGAACCAAATATGAAAGCTAGTAAATTTGCAATTAAAACACCATAATATGCATGCACGGTCACTCGAAACCTTGTAAAAACCTTGTAAAATTGGCATATATTCAAAAAACTTTTATTTGCTAAAAAAATCAAAGTGAACATCCCAAATTCTTACCTTTCAATATTCGTGGAAAATCAGATATTTGGCTTGTGAACGGACACAGTAAGTGCAAAGTCGTGAGTTTTCCCAGAAGAGGAATATATGAGGTACCTACTTCACAATTAATTCTTCAGCCACTAGCTAAATTTCTAAATGTCACTCAATTTCCTTATTACAATGTGTATGTTTTCCCCTTGTAGTGTCTTTTGTATATAAAAATACAAATCTTATTGTATTGTCAACACTCAGGTAGAATTATTATGAGGATTTTACTGATAATTGTAAAAATATTCTAAATGTTTGTTTTACCCCCTAAGTCTACTGAATTTTTACTACACCGTTCCGGAAATCACTGGCCTGTACTTGTAACTGAAATAGAGATCTATACGTTTAACAATAATTGGTGGACCACATCGTTGGTAATGTAACTATAATTGCTGCAATATTTTGGCTGAATATATTTACTATTATATGTTGTTTTGTACATTAGACATGTTAGTGAAGATGTTATGGTATGATTCTTTCTAAAGACACGCAAATAGCAACTTTACAGTCATTGTCAGTTTTCACGGCTTGATCACTCACACTGCCTATACCAGTCCACGTTCATATCAACTCGTGAATATGTTAGGCACAATGCTATTCAAAAGTGTCGCCAAAATTTATACCATGTTTGTTCTTCCGATATTTGATAATCTATTACTTTAAGCTTCTTATAGTTTGCAAGATAATCTGAGTAAATAGAATTTCTTTTGAATCTGAAATATGCTGGAAAATGCAATCAGCCACACACTGTGAATGTGGTCTAGTGTAAGAAAAGTGGCCCAGGGCACAGTGACCTATAGAGTGTCGTGCGTCTGCTGGCTTGTAAAGGTTCGTGGATAGAGGATAAACAAGGAAATTAGACCGAAATAGACACGTATGAGTGGTGACGCCAGGTTACATAGCGAAATCCTGCAGGGGATTATAAAGCTGGCCAGGTATAAACATGTCTTTGAACGTGCAGGACGGCTGGCCATATGGGTAAGGCGCCTGTCCTCCCCGAAAATTTATGTGTCACACTAGCATAATAGAGTAATCGATGTCAAATGGACTTACGAATTTAATTCCTCTTGCTTACATACAAATGATATTTCCCCATCCACTATTTCTCTATTCACACATTCAAGTACAGGATTTTTTTCTTGTACTTGTCCGCACTTTCAATTTCGCATTTTGTTTAGTTTACCCCCACTGCAACTGGTTTATGTTGGGATTATAGCTACCATGGTTATGATAAAACTTTCCCACAAACCCTCCACTGGACATGGAAGTTTCATAAAGGTGATGCTAGGGATCATTCTATTCTCACCAGCAATGTTTCCGATTCATATAAGATGGTATAAATGGTGATCCAAGGTTAGCTGTCGACTTTCAGATATTACAGTGTGGCAATTATAAACACCATGAACTTACATCTGGGGAGAAAACTTAATATAGTAATGTGGGAAAGTTGGTACCGTTGTCGTTCTTGACGTCCCTTAAATTCATAACAAATTCATTCCTCGCAGGAAGGTCGTTATATATGCGCCTAGATCTTTTGCCCATCTATCTTGATGCACTAACATTTATGACCATCACTGTCCACGGGGTATTTTTCTGTTTGACCTGGACTTTTATCAGCTTCACAGCTTGCTCTTGGAGACATTTAAAACACTTATATTAAGCAGATGGAATGAGATGCTCATAAATATTAGCAGACAATTAACTTTGAAAGCTCAAGCCGAAATACTTATCTATTGAAATGTGTATGTGTCACCCGCATTGCAAAGAGTCTCAAGCTTTCAATATTCAGTAATATACATTTAAGACCAGAAGAAACCTCTGTCCGTGTTATTTGATTAAATCACTAGATCTTTTAACAGAACCATCTACCATTGTACATAAATTGTATACAATGGTTTAGTGGTCACGCATGCGTGGTCTGTGCTGACCACTATTACACAAGTGAAAGTCCCGCCTTGGCACATACAGTCATATATCTCAGAAGTCGTAAATTTGAATGGACAGTTAAAGATGAACTGTACTACAGCCATAATCAAATACAACTAAAGCATCTTCCTAACATGCGGTTGTGCATGTAGACGTACACCAGCGGGTAGATAGAGGCTGCACCACAGTACGATAAGATCTCACGTTTGATCAACACGAGCATCACCGCCAGAGTTGATCAGCCGAGAGTCAGATAAATCAGATGGACGAGATTGGTCTTTGTCGGCAAACGCTCTACAAACAACACGGCGCTCTTGAGTGGGCTTCACTTTCCTGTGCACGGTTTAGCGTTTTTGGCTCCTCATAGTAACATATATATGAAAACAAGTGATGCTTGTTACTTATCCATTATATTCTATTTTAAATTCAATTCAATGTAGGAGCATAATCGACGTCAAATGGACTTATATTACGAATTTAATTATTCATGCTTACATCATGCTGATATGTCACCATCGCCTACTTCTCTATTTACAGCATGCAGCGTTTTTCTTGTACTTGCCCCCACTTCCAATTTCGTATGTTTGTTTACCTTACCACCACTGGTTTATGTTGGGATTATGGCTATACGCTTCTGGCTCATACCAAACACTAGAAATGTAGAATGTATATCGCTCGTTATTTAATTTGTATCTATAATCACTGGAATATTCTTTCAAGTTGATTTTTATGTTGGTCGAATTCAATTTCAGCTCTTCTCCCCATCGCCCCTGTATATATGCCTAAAAAGTCGTCTAAAGCGAGGGGCACATTCCACCTTGCGGCGGTGGTCGCCGCAAGGCGTGTTGAGGTCTGCGGCGTCTACGGCGTTTTCCGCATGCAGTGACAAAAAGCACAGCTGTGGGCACATACGCACGGGTTCCGTGCGTCATTTGAGTGCGTCGGCACAGAGAGTGGTTTTTATTGAGGTGCCCTCAACTTGCATAGAACGTGCGAGGTACTCGCGTATAACTTACGTCCTACGCACCGTGTGATTACAAAAGTACGGGATCCGCACGTTCATGGTACAGACAGCGCACGGCCCCACTGTGTCTGTGCCGACAATTGCGGGTAAATCATCTACGTTTAACGTAAGGTCACCGCACCGCCTCCTTACGGTCAGACAATGACGTAGGGTGGCCGTAGAAGAAGTTTGGCAGGCCAAACTTCTTCAGCGGCCATCGTACTGCATTGAAAAAACGTACGTTTGCCGCACTGTACACTCACGGATAGTTACGATTTATATGTGTTTTTGGTCGTAGACTGGCTGTAGACCCACCTTGCGGTGGATTGTGCCCTTCGCTTTATATAATAACGGAACGACCCTTTCTCATTACTGTTTAGTGGCGTTATGGCTGCACTGGCAGTGGCCACCACCGCCCCACCCAGTTCTAAGAGTAAGGTATAACCCATTCATATCAGTAAATGGTGTGTGTAAGATAGTTGGTTTTAACTCTCCTTCTGACCTTTCTGATTATGTAAATTGTACATCATTGGTGTGAATGCCACATCCACTTTGAAATCTCTCTGTACTAAGGCGAATTTTTGTGATGTGATTCTGAACACTAATCAAATTTTCAAAATTGCGTCCATGTTTTAAAAATACAATATGTAGGGCCTATATACTAATAATATTTCCCCGTGCGCAGTGATGAGGTAGTGACACGTGACTGGCAGCTGCACGTCACTGGGATCACGTGCTCTTTGTTGTCTGCTGCACACGCTGAGCGGTCACGTGATGGATGGATGACGGCGCGCCAGACGATACATCTCCGTGCCACAGCAGAAGACGCCCCCGAAGAGTGATGAGCTGACGCCAATCACGCCACGAAACATTCATTTCACATTATCGCTCGTCTTCACCAGAATACCGCGTGACTACTCCCGTCCGATTTCACGATTGGGCTTTTAGATATGATATTAATTGATGGGTATAAAGTGGACGTTTTTTAAAAATCAAACGTATATTAAGTGACACGAATTTGTAGTTATATAAAATGCATTACATGGGACGTTCAAAGAAAGCATGGGTAAAGTCACAATTGACGCATGTGCTCTTGCATAAACACTTGAAACGATCCGTCCAAAAGCAAGAGCACTGCAGCCCACTGTACTATGAACGATATCCCCGGAAAGCGTTTCAGAATGGATTAGACTATGCAAATCAGCATAAAAAGCTGACGTTGAGAGAGATGAACTGCTCTCTAGGTGCCAGCTCCGGCCAAGATATGTATGACCTGCTCCTGGAGTCAGGGGAGTACTTGAAGAGTCCTCAGACGACGCTCAACATCGCACACGCAGGCAGAATAGTCTGGTTTGGTATCCATGATAAAGCGGTTCAAACATTATCGAACTATATATTATTGTTGGTTCTTCGTTCTAGCTATTTAGAGCTTTTGGGTTAAGTAGCTCTGCCAGTGTGACAAGTAGGCCTACGCATTGTAGCATATATCAAATCTGCGCACAATGCCCCCAGTCAGCAGGAAGTTTATAAATGGTACCGTTGATTGCACACAAGCCGGTATGGCGAATTCTAATAAAGTATCCCCTACCGAATAGAATGGAAAAAGAAACCTGTTTGAGAAACCTATTGTGTCACTCTTATAATGTTAATACGATATATGTCTAAATAAAAGTGCTCTTAAATCCTGCATCAGCATTAATCAAAAGTATACCTCACAATTTATCGCCATAACAGTAACATTTATCACAGCGGAAGCCCGCAACAACAATGCATTAATATTCATCCGCGGTATTTCCAGCAATGGGCACATTCATAATGCCCTAGCATTATTTACCGTAATCTTGACATACAATTGGCACACGTAAAGTGTTTATGGCTGTCATATATCTAGAGTCCAGCTCATGATGATGTACAGTGTAGAGCCCCCGGGTGAATTTGGGAGTCCATGACAGCCTAGTTGATAAACACGCGTGCATTTGTTCCAAACAGGGTATGAATATTTGTGGGTATGAACTATAACTTCATTGCTCTATCTCGCGGACACGCGAAATCTGATCTATTGTTATTTTGGTTCACTTGTCACCAGATTGATTACCGTGCTAAGTGAGACGTGTGTCGTGTGGAAATACTATCACAGTCTATCAAGTTGCCAGTTTAGGCCGTTTTGCAATGAACTCGTTGGGAATACATTATCGGGTAGTGACACGGGTTGCTCGGTGCTAACAAAACACTGCTCACCAGCAGTGTTTCAAATTCATATAAAATGGTATAAATGGTGATCCAAGGTTAGCTGTCGACTTTCAGATATTACAGTGTATGCAATTATAAACATCATGAACTTACATCTGGGGAGAAAAACTTAATATGGCCTAACATGTAACCTATTTGAAGCCGTGTTATTCTTTACTGTTAACTAATTTACACCTGGGGTTGTGTAACGTCTAAAACTCGGATCGCATGGGTGTCCGAATGTCATCAAACACGTTTGGAAGCCAAAATTGAAATGTACTTGATTTTACTCAATTGA
The DNA here is from genome assembly GCA_019095985.1 of Streblospio benedicti. Lineage (NCBI taxonomy): Eukaryota > Metazoa > Annelida > Polychaeta > Spionida > Spionidae > Streblospio > Streblospio benedicti. Next base: position 21,037,778 of record CM032662.1, read on the forward strand.
CAAAGCTGCAACATTATGTAAACGTCGATGAGTTTGTACTAAATTCTCTTAAATTTAATTGCAGTTTGATTAGGATGTCAAGATTTATATGACGCAATAACTACGACGACCATTGCTGCAGACAACTCATTACAATACAATTACCTATAATTTTGTAATACTGGTTGTATTGTTGTTACAACAATGAAGTAGTCAGTACATAGACGAGTATTTTGAAATATTGCGTTGTAAGTTTGGTATAAGTGCAAAGACAGATAAAAATCCGCTGCAAATATAGTGTGAGAGAATCAGATAATAAGACTATACATGAGATATTAAGTTCTAAATTAAAGATCTATCTGTTATTCCGTGAAACAACCCAACCCTTCACATTTACTGTGCATATGATAAATGATTTTGCGATACAGTGTAATTGGAATGATGACAATCGTATTTGTTTCGTAGGTGGGGAAATCTTCACATTTGAAAAGTCTTACACGAAATACAGACAAGTTCCTTGACTGAAACTGACTGATCCTCCCTCGAGGTGAAACCAAATAAGATGATACTGGGAAAAGGTCAGCGCTTTCATTGTATCCATTCTCATTCTAAACCGTGAATGTAAATCTGTCGTACATTCACAATATCAACTATACAAGAGAATTTAATGAAAAAAAGAAGAAAAGAAAACAGATTAAATCGTGTACATTGTAAATGCGACTAGAGTCCGTTTAAAAAAACTCAATTAAATGTATCCGTTCACAACTACATGTATATTCGTAATACCGTGTCAACAGGAAAGTTATCTTACCGAAAGCTGGTAGAATACACTCTTGAGTATCAGATCTGATTCTCAGAGTGGTAAAATACAATTAAACTATTAAATACCATAAAGAGCAGTGCATTCATGGTTTTAACAAAACGTATTTTTCCTGCCTAAAATGTAAATATATCCTATTTCTAGTCTTACACCTGAAAAGTACAATCTATTTTAACCAGAGTCCCATAAAAGGAACAGCAATGACCATTAAAATGTAGTAAATTTAAATGAAGGTTTTAAATGGTGACAGACGTATCAAAGAATTCAAGTCACGTCATTTCCGTACACAGAGAAATGTCTGGTGAGGCCATACATTTTCATTTCCTTTTCAATTCACCAATGGCGGACAGTTTTAGCGAGCTTTAGTGGTTTATGTAACATGTTTATGCAACGAGTAATTGGTCTTATAGTAATTTAGTGATATACAGTAATATTTCGTACAGGCTCTTTCAGTATGTCAAAAACAGATTTGACAAAATACGGAATAACAACTCTATGCTAACCTAAACATTACTTACTTATATTACCCTAGTATTACTTTATACCAGTCAGTAGCTCATCACACACCATCACAGGCAGATCCAGGTTTTCGGAAAGGGGGGGGGGCGCATTTACGGAAAAGAGGGGCGCACTTACGGGATTTCATGAAAAAAACTATGAAAATGAAGTATTTTGGCGCCCCCTCCCCCCTGGATCTGCCTATATGCACCTTTACAAAGCGCCTCGCTTCATTCCACAAGTTTACTATATCATGCATACACACGTACAGTCGTGATATAACAAAGAGTCTCCTCTCCCAATAATTTCCCCTCGACAGACCACCAACCAATTTCGTATTTGCAACCAACACCTCTGTATCCACCCTGCATTTCTTCCTTCTTTACGATGAGTGCAACAGACTGAACAGACTACGTTTAGTTCGCACATAAATTGTACGACTTCTGTGGCTCTGATTCAATAGGACGTGTTTGTTCGCAGACAGCTATCAAATTGAGTTGGAAAGACGCCGGCTTAGGCTGTGTTTAGAAGAAGATAGAGAGGCTCAAAGATGGCCAGTCTTGTGTTCTGAATCTTCGCAATTTCGGTTTGAGATTAACTAGGAAAATGCAGCTAATCTCAAGCCCTTCTCAAGGCACGGTAAAATACATTTTAGTCCCCTCTGAATGGTGATTGTAAATTGTCTACAACTTAAGTAGAATTAGAATGAATTGAAAACGTCCCGTGTATTTTGATATCAGCGATATTTGTATTATTGCCTAATACAGATTACTGTATTTGTGACTTTATTGTAGCACCAGAATCACTGAAGTAAATAAGGTCCCATATAATATGGCATCTCATCACTACGTTTGTTTCAAAATGAGTTCTTCGCGTGCCAGAAATTTTCTCAAATCACTTCCCCTTAATTTGATTACATCTGAATCATAGATACAGTGATGGAATAATATGACATTTGTTCAACTTTTCATTCCACTATTGGTCAATCTGCTTGATAATTATTTTTATTTATAAATATTTTTTGTATATATTATTGTATATATGTTAGTACGTTTGTATATACAACCATAAATGAATGTATTTTTCTGATAGGGATTTATAAGTTTATGTATGTGTTTCTTGTTATCTTGGGTATTTATTCATAATTTTTCTGAAGTTAAAATTGTGACAATTGGGCCCATAGGGCTGGGTGTTACACGTATAAATATGTATTTTGCAACTATATTATACTTACTAATGTAACATTTGTCAATAAAAACATTCTATCTTTGGTCACTTAATATTAATTCAATTAGTGCATTTAAAAGGTATATATCGTGATGACATTGTAGCAAACGTGAAACCCATACTTAGAACCATTAAATAGATATGAGTCCGAGCTCTTCATGTTGTGCAACTCCAGTAAGTTGCAACTCCGAGTTGGAAATCCTACCCTGGTGCAGAGGACAAAACGAGTTAATGTGACCCCCAAGTACATCTAGGTTGAGTCCACGTATAAGGACAGTACGCTGCAAGTGTCCACGACCCTTCTTGTCCACTCGATGATCGATATATGAGGGAAGCTCGGCACATTCTTTCTCAGTCAAGTTGAAAAGCCATGCAGCATCAAACCGCACCTCCCTAAAACGGATCTCCACCGACATACACTGCCACGTTCAGCCTCAAACGGAAGCCAAAAAGGTTCTTTTTCGTATAAATGTAGTCGATCACGTGGTCGAGGGTTGGGGCGGGGCAGTGAGCGCACGTGAAGAACTTGTTTGGTAGCTGTAATGAGGGCAGTAAACGTGTCCGCTCAAGTCTCACAGGACCACGCTTCCTGTGAGAGGTGAAGAGGCAGACGATTTTAATGACTCTCCAGCATGTTGACGTTGTCTTTGTTGAATCACTCACTGGCAGTGTTTTATGAATCATAAGTTAAATGTCAATGTGGGTTTAAAATATTTGTCTCGTAAACAACATTGCAGGGTGTGTGGAAATGTGAGTACATACGCCGATTGAATACTGATTATGTACTGTACATGAAATAAATTTAAAATGCATGCTAGATGGCATACATGATCTACCGATATAAATACTTTTGATATTCTATCAATACTTTACCATAATACTTCAACTACATAGTGATATTTAGCTCAATTAAACTAGTGTCACCACATGCTGTGATATATATGTGTGAGTTTACACGCGGAATGCTATTTCATTTACTAGTTAAAACTATGGCCCCACTATTTTCCACGTACTTAGACCCATTACCACCCAGCACTCAGCGTAGACAAACGCCAAAATTACAGTAATCCTAACTACAATGGCACCACTACTGCCACCATTGCATCCAATCATGCCGTGAATCAGTGACCTGGTCAAGCATACACGCCCATGTTTAAGCCACAGATCCAATCTGCACAATAGGATGTATGCCATTGATTCCATTTCCCATCCAGTGTGCCGGCGGTGCCTGTCTGTGAGCCACGTAGATTGCCAGCCTCACTTCCTAATTGAGCACCACCCTTTATGTGTTGGTGACACTATCCGCATTACGGCCTATTATTAGTGCTCATTGAGCAAACTGGCAATGTTCTGGTCTGTATAGCCATAAATTTTAGTCCGTATAGCCATACATCTACGGATGATAGAGACGATTAAAGGCATGGGGTTTTAAGCTGTTGTTTAGAGGTATAAAATATCATAGCTCACCACCGATGATAAAACCACACCCACCTGCAAAAGACAAATGAAAACAGTTTTACAATATGGCAACATCATTTAATAGAGTCCTTCATGATATATGACAATGGCACCCCACAACACAGGATGCCTCCACCTTTATACAGACCCCACTTCTTAACAAATGGCTCCTTATATTGGAATTCTACAGACTTGACTGAGTTTTACTTTTGATTTATAAAATGCGCTTATTTCCTGTTCAAACCGCTTCATATAGTAATTCTTTGATATATATCGCAAGTTCTTAGTTACGGGACTATGGCGCACTAAATATGAAAATCATAATTATGTGTGTCATATTATCTTCTAATTGAAAAAATGTTACCCAGCAGCCTGAAATTCAAATGATTGAGAAAATATACAGTGATGCAGCCATGGCCATGTGATAAATAATAGGGGTTGATGAACGAAGCTTTGAAGCTTCGAAGCTTCACCACATCCCTAAGAAATACAACATCAACACAATCTGTAGTTGGGAGGGTTTACAGCCACGCTGGTAGTGTAAAGTATTCTTATGAGCGGGGATGAGAAGTATACATTTATATATTCTACCTTCATTTAGCAATGCTGCAAAACTATGAAGGCCGACAAACCAAGGGTGTGTGATGGGTTTGTGTGATGTGTGTAATTATCATACTAATAGCGTGTCAAAATAGCACACCTCCGTAATCACTGGGATATGCGTGTGAAATAAGACACCATCATTGAAGTAGGAGACGTCATAATTAAGGATGTACGTGACAGAGCTCCATCCTAAACTGTGTCTACTATTTCATGTTCAGAGGTTTATTATAAAGTAGATTTTATCAGATGACGACAGTTTCAGCTACATTAAATTAAATGGTACTATTTGATGACCAGTCATAGGCAGATCCAGGTTTTTGGAAGGGGGGGGGCACACCTAAGGAAAGGGGGGGGGGGGCGCACGTAAGGGATTTCATGAAAAACCTTATGAAAATGAAGTATTTTGGTGGGAAAACGGGGGGAGTGCCCCCTGCGCCCCTGGATCTGCCTATGCCAGTCACTTCTAGTTATATGCCAAAACGCAACTCATATATCCAGTGCATGTGTGAACGCTAACACGAGCAAATTGAAAGATCTTTTCAGTATGAGTAGGTATTGCCAGAGAAGCTCAAATGGACTTTTAAGTCAACCCTACAATTTCCACAAGCTATAGCCTACAACAAACACTACTCCTTCAATGGAATTTCTGGTAATGTACTGTGTGAATTTGTTTCACTTATTTTAGTTGCTCAATAATCCCAGTTTGCTCCAAATCAATTGCATTTCTTCTCTTCTAACGTGAAAGCCTAAACTTGTTGGCCGTAGCAAAACGTGTTACTAAGAAGTAAACAAATACCATAAATTCTAATCAAAAAGATATCGTCTGTGACCTGCTGCTTAGTATAGAGAATGTTGTTCCAGTCTTATAAGGATGAGTGAAGTCGGCCGCAAAAAGAGGCCTGTTCATTGGGATTTGTGGCACGTGACAGACATCCGTGTGGGGGAGCAAAGATAGTTTTCAATACCACCAAAACGTTTACCGGCACGTACTGCTCAGTACTGGCTTTGTTGATACGAAAGCAGGTAGCTTCAATTCTAGGGATGGACCATAAAAGATAGCAATATAATTCACATTTGATAAATTACTCTTTAGTATAATTCCGTACACAATTACACGCACGCGTGCATGCAAAACCAACGTGAATGGTACGCCTATTAGCCTGTAAATGTATTATGCCATAGTAGAACCAACTAACCAAGCCATACACAGGGGAACCACCCACACACAATGGACTGGAAATCCTGCCGCGCCGGACATTCACGTGGCTCCTTAATCAGACTGCTCCATTCAGCAGTGAGTTGACTTTATTTGGAAAGTAGACAGCCCTGAGGATACGGGCACTTAACACTCATTAAGAGGTTACGGGCCGAGAAGTGGTAGGAAAAGTGCTCTCTGTGAGAACTCGCTCACGCCAATGATTAATTTGTCAGCAGACGCGTTTTGATGTTGCATAATGGGGTTCAATCTGAACACGGCACTAACAAGCCACGTTTGAACCGAGACGAGTGTATACATGTAAACGTGTAGTATTGACACAATACATACACTATATAGTGCACTGCTATTTATAAGTGCCATTCGCTCCTACATGTCCCCAAGGTGGTCAACTTCCAAGTGGTTTTAGCTTTGTCACGGCAGATTTTTCTTTGGCTCAAAGTTTGTGATTATAGCAAATTAGCTTGATTTGCGTCACAGTGTACCCGAGGCTCATAAGTGATTGATTCTCTGGGAAAAGTCAGTCTAATCGGTATCTAGGTTCCTAGATCAGACGCTGTATTTTACAAGATGTGTTATAGACACGGTGTATTGGTGATGCATGTACTTTAATGGTCCATAATCATGATATATGATTATGCTGCATGCAATAGTAATTCACAAAGCGTTACCAAAATGTCACCAACTGTTAAGTAAATCTCACAGCCAGCTATACTCCATACACTAAAAGTCTATTGTAGTTTATGGTTATAAAGCATACCCATGCATTAATGAAGCAACTTTTTAACAATTATTTTTTAATTCTCATATTTAACAACAACACATTTTCTTAGACAGTACTTTGGTGCAATTTCTATAAGAACTTGATAAGTCTCTGGAAATTGCTTTCCACTGTAACAATAAAAGCAAGACCCTTTGTTTTATGTTGACACTATCTCTGACGGCTCCAGTTTCAGACCAAATTTATGCAGCTATAGTATAGTCTTATTGTCCCAACAGCACATACAGAATGTCTCGAGACGGAACAAAATTTCAAAAGTCTACACCGAGACACCAAAAACAGACCTAAGCTAACTTTGTTGCACTTGATATATTTTAACACCCAAATTTGCTAAATTATAGAATGTGTTGTGCATCCAGACAATGCCCCTACTCACAATTTATCAACACACGTACATGTAGCAAGCTACAAATGTACATCATAGCATATCAATGCTTTAATAAGTACAGAGGCAGAAACCATACCTCGTGGTAAAATTTTCCAGATAGCCTTGTTCAACCATACTCTATCAATACCATAACTATGGTGATAGTGCGTGTGCATTAATTGAGAATATTGATAAAACTGACAGCTACAAGTAGTTGATTTGTCCCCTACAGTACTTTTATGGAGGCATCCTCTCGATGTGATGACGCAATAGTTAAGCTATTCATAACTGTCGGGATCCCTTTGCGGAGATTCATCACAGACGGCGACGGAGGATAAAGGGCTCAAGTCAAAACTGACACTTCTGCATCTGCTCGAGGACGGTTCTCCATTCTCTTTTCTCAAACAGAAACTATAATATATGCATAAAAGTTACAAAGATATTGCTCAAGCTAGTATTGTTTTGCCATAATAATAACTTTGGTGATACATAAGACAAAAGCTATTTGAAAAAAAGAAGAAAAAAAGATGGACGCTGAAAATATGGGAAGTCACATAACGTGCCCTACGGAAATGCAGACAATTAAATTGAAGATTAAAAACCACAGAATTTATACGCCTTTAACGTGATGGTGTTGTGAAGGGAGTGTGACGTTGGAAATGCTAGTGAGTCGTTATTTTGCCTCTGTGAAGCCTTTCAGCGAGCTTTAATGGGGTCCGTAATGAGTCCGCCTATAGAATTCATGTCAAAAGCCCAAGGCACCGAGAATAAAATATCCGTCATATTTTTTCAACGTATGTAAGAAAAGAAATACCACTATATTGCGCATGTTAGTCATGATTACGTTCCACCTATCTAGCTACATACTTCAGTGAGGGTAGATCCGGGGTGGGGGTGGGGGTAATACCCCAACAAACTGGAGGCATGGGTTGTCAATTCAAATGTTTATCTGTTGATTATTTGATAACACTAGTATAGTACTACAATTCATGGTTTATAGGTACGTGTCAACACCAGATGTATATAATTAGGTTGCACATATTGAACACATGTCAAACTCGTCAATGAGTCAAACAATTCAGGTTTTAAAATTGTAACGCAGTCCGTAATTCCCGCTTTTGTTGTTGTTGTTGTTGTTCACCGCATTAGTTACTCCAAAGATGTCGGGTAGATTTAGAATCGTTGACTACTCCAACAAAGTCGGGAGTTACGAGCGACATGGTGACATTTTAAAAATCTGATCTGTGAACATCATCTGTCATTGAAGAGTTTGACTTTTGTTCAATATAAACAAAATGTATATCAAAATTGCGATTCCATAGCATTCAGTCAGCTTATTTCAATAATGTGAAGTGGTGGAGTATATGCTACAGCGTAACTCCAGCCTAAAGCAGATGCTCTAGCTCCCTTTCTGCGTACGAAGTTAGCTACCCTGTTCTTTTTCTATATGGATAATAGGCGCCGGATAATAATAGTGTGTGAAGTAGTACTAATAAAGCAGATATCCCCACCCGGGCCACCCCCTCTCACCATGCTGGCATGGGTTACGATGTATAGCTACAAAAGAGAAATCAGTTCAACCAGGGTGACATGATGTGTAAACCAGCCATTAATAACTGATGTTACTGGTGCATAATCCATCATTATTGTCGAGGGCTAATGAGATCAGGTAAAAAGACCTCACTAAGAGATGCATAGCACAAGAATTTCCATTACGCCATTATTCCTAGTGGGCTTTGTGTAATGCTGCTTGAACATGTCTGTATAAAAAGTTACTAGTATCGTGTCTATTATGAGTACAGAACTAGAAGGGCTAATCCACGGATGGAATGCTGCTGCTGTTTTAGATATAACTGCCATGTCTTTACTAAATATTTTCACACCACCAAAGACCGAAAGAGGGAGCAGATGGATTACTTAGTATATAACTTTTTTTCCAGACAGCAATAATCTTGAAAATGCCAAAGGTATCGTCGGTTGACGAGAATCTTTTTCACACTATAAATATATTCAGTGTTACAGTATCTACTGCGTATGTAGCCGTTTATTTTTGGAGGAAAAGCAGGTATTGATTTTGAGTAATTGAATTATGAGACCCACTGCTTAAAACCACATAACAAAGATTAACTGTACATCTTAATAATTGAGTTGTAAATAAGAACATCATATGCATATCATTCTTTTTCATGTAATTTCATTGGTTATCATGATCCAGAAGTATCCGATAACCCGGAGAGGGTTATCACCCCTCTCTTCGAAGAGGGGTGATACCATGGTTATCATGCTTGTACTCAGCCGAACTACTTTTTCACATTTTTTAAAACAGTGTTGTAATTGAATGATCAATACAAAACTGGTTTCATTGTGCTACATGAATTATTTTATCAGGATTCGTTCTTGTGGCGCATCAAGCTCACCCTTCGGGCTCGCCGTGATACGCCCACAGAACTAACTCACCTGATAAAATAATTCATATTACAAACTCACCCGGTTTTGTCTATATGTCTGACCTCTCCAAATTCTGGGTTCTAGCAGCCATCGTGCCTGTCAAACAGACGACAATTGAAGTCATATGTTAAGAATGAACTCGATCTGTAAAAAACGTCGAACAAAAACAACAACAATATAACTTTTATTCAACATTATATACTGAGTTGTACTCATTCAAAAGAGACTATATCAGCAAAGATCAACATAGCAAAAGTGATTACTCATATGATATGCCGATATATGATTCTGTTTGCAAAATGGCCCCCAAACACACTCATCTAAATGTCACAAGAAAGTAAAAGTGTGACGTACTCTGCGAGTCATCTTTCATTTAGACTACCTATGTAACATCTCTTATTTTCACATCATACCTCCCATTTTAGTGCAATTTCAATGGATGTAGGAGTAGTCAAAACGTGGTGTTGTTTTTTTCTTTTTTTTCAGACATCTCTGTTCAGTTGCTAAACCGCTAGTCGAAGGTTCACCCCTAATGGTTTACTGTGAGGGAGATGCGCTACTTCACACATAACCTTGTTAATAGCATTGTTATTATGATTTGATGTTTTTGGATTTGCAATGATGTCCGACACACCCATGTTATTGTACACCACTTTTACCAATGCGTTTCATGGCAACAATTTTGTTGGTACTAATTCCCCTTACTTTAGTGACATTTGCACAAGACCAGATGATAGAAATGCATATGTAAACACATACAGTAAGGGGGAAACTGCAACAACTTATTTATTGAAGGTCAATGTGTACTGGCACTATGGGCAATTTAAGTCGTGCAAAAGTGTCAACTTCATGTCTTTCACAAGTCATAGAATATTGCACTGGGAGTAACCTGGAGGAAATAAGTATTAGAAATAGAACCACATGAGAACCGTTAAAAGCGAACTCACTGCAAATACCTAAACATCTCCAGATTTAGTATTTAAAAAAACAGTGGCACATAATTAATGACATACTTTTATTTGTGCATGCGTGGTTAGATGACCCAAGGAGATGGCCATTTTCATTAGCTATGTAGGTAGTACTAGGTACTAAAACCAGATACAATGGGGAATACACGTGCCATTTGCAGCTTCCAAACTGAGGGTGGGGTTTGTATAAGACTTCAAATTATATAACACCCCCCCCCCCCTACCCATTCCATTATCTGGACCTAGTCTTAACCACGTTTGGACTTGGAATCGTTGTGTAACAATAAATATGCAATGTCTTGGAACATAAAAATTATCCAATCCCATCATCCAACATGGTCAAAATGTAATAACGACTAGGTCCAGACTTAATCGGGTGACAAGTCCAGAGAAGATTCAGACATGGTTACGACTTGATGTCGATAAGGTTATGACATGGTCCAGACTTGATCCAGACTTTATCCAGACTATGACGACAAGTTAAGGACCAAGACAATTTGTCAGTCGTAACCTGGTTTTGATGCTGGTTACGATAGTGGAATGGGGATCCATACCAAGTCGTTATACTAGTCTTGAGCTAAAAGGAAATGGAGACAAGGACCCGACATGGTTAAGACCAACATGCCTAGGTTAAAACTAGCCCCAGATACGATCAGGTCATGGTTACGACATGGTTCCGACAGAACATTGATTTGGCCGAAACACTCATGACTTTTTAGTTGAGCTGCAAAGCAGCCCAACCAGTTTGTCGTGGCAAAAGTCGGGCATTCTTGGGATCTTTGGGCCAGACCAGAGCAGCACTAACTCCCGACTACAAGACTAGAAAAGGACGAAAACTCGACACGGTCCAGGGAAGGTCTCGAGATTCCATGTACAATTCGGGGGATGTTTTTTTCAGTGGAGAATCGCTTTCAATATGCGTAGTGGTGGTGGTGTGATTGGCTGGAGTGGGGGTGGGGGCGTTGTATTTAATGTCATTATGACTACAATATTTATATTAACAAATGTATATTTTTTCGCGAAGTATTTGTGTCGCTCTTTTGTTGGGGTTGGTTAAACACAAGTCTAATTTATAAAGCTGGAAACGCACTTCAAAGCATCCTTCCATTGATCTACGTATAGGCAACAATGGTATAAGATTAGCATTGTGGCCTCAAGGGTATCCAGGAAATTAGGGCCGAGTGATGTGATATCCGGACATAGATTTAAACTCCCAATGGAGACAGCCCCCGATTTGGACATCAATTGCTTGGGGACACATACATCAATAGTCAGATTGTAAACTACTGTTGGCTTTTAATTTTATTGTGAACGAATGTAACTAAGAGATGAGTCTGTTTAAGCTACATGATGGTGTTATTATTCTGCAATAAAAAAACTATGTTCATCGTTTAAAAAGTTGCGTCATCTCCAGTCTTTGTATAGTGTTCAAAATCGTCACCACGTTACCACAATGGAGCATACACACTATTGCTTAGACGTCATGAATATTTTAGCACAGCAGACACAATATAACGTAGCCACACCGGGATTACGGTGATAATGATACGATAAATCGTGTTGTGGTAACACAGAAAACACAGAATGCTCATTAATCTCGGGAATGTTTAGCTCGACCCATTAGGTTTGTTGATCCACCCATTACTGGCAATCAGCGTGGTTGAGAAACAAGGTTTTATTATGGTCGCGTCACATGATCAGATTAGCAATGACCTTTTAGAAACATGACCCAATAAATGTCATCCCTCATTTAGAGTGAGTGAACCGTGGAGATAAGTCACCGTGCTCGGAATAAACCCTTTTTTCAGATTTATAGACCATTAATGGACGTCCGATCGGCCAATCGACCGACTGGTCAACAAAATGACCGTCCGTCAGATTTGTTACCCCTCTACAGGTTGCATTGTTTGAGCTAAGGTGCTTTTGGATAAAAAACGGTCCAGATATGGTTCCTTTACCGCGCATTAATTGAATTGCTGAGTGCATTAGGTAATACTTTATTTTAAAATATTAAGGGAACTTACATGTATTGTCAAAAGAAAATTAACCTCTCTGCATCTGGTTTGCAACCTCGGATGACAATAACTTATTAGAATATGCTTTTTTGATAACTTGTGACTTAGGCACTGGCAGATCCAGGTTTCAAAATAGTGGGGGCGCCCGACAGAATTTCCTGAGTTTATTACACGAGAAGGATCGCATAGATGAAAAACAGCAACACATAAACAACACACTATGAAAATGAAATTTTGGGGGTGATATGGAGAGGCCCAACCTAGTGATCTGCTCATAGCCTAAGGCACAACCGGCAGTACTGCGTCTACTGCCAAAATGCCAAGGAGACAGTCGGATCAGTATCTGTATCTGTATCTGTAAGTTAATGTGCAGGGCTTTATCAGCATATGGGCAGATGGATGGGAGGACGCAACGCTACTCAGTCGCTCCTGTGCAAGACTTGTAGCTTGGCACGGAATGTGTGTGCAGAACTGCAGTTCTGCGAAAATGGAGTGAAAGTACGTTTTTGAGGCAGTACGGAGATTTATAGGAGGTTTTACATTTCATATTCTCTTTACAGGTAATTAAACAGTTGCCTTACCGTAGGTATACAGTACAAAGCCAGTACGGAGTCAGTACGTTAGGTCCGTTATCACGTACCGTAGTCACTCACACAAACACACATCAAAACGTACTGTTAAAAGGTCTGCAATGCCGGTTGTACTCTGAGCTTACGGTATTATAAGCTCAATATATGAGGACGATGGTTGTTTGGATAATTATTTTAACGAAAAAACAACAACAATCCAAATATGCTCGCAAAGTGTGGTTAAGAAGACAACTATTGTAAATTTGCAAATGTTTTTCCATAAAATATTACTTTATTAAAATAAACCGCCTAAGGATAACTAACTTGCAGTCTTTTACCTTTATCAAATCAATTAGTTTGTATTTAAAAAAATAAAAAAAAATATTAAACACACAACTACAGGTTTTTATCGACTGATCGCCAGTGGAAGTTAGTGTATATTTTTCATTAAATGTAGCAGATGGGTAATATCCACGGAACTCTAAATGATCTTATTTACAAAATTCATTGATGTCATTAATTTTTAATCCTGCTCCAATTGAAATGAGCCAATTACCTGAGTGCTTAGCATCTTGTGCATCAAACATTCGATTATCACCAATTATCATCTCATTATGATTATCAAAAAAAGTGCATATTTGCAAACTCTGTACTGGTGCATTATGTGATTAATACTGCAAATAAAACATAAGAAAAAAAAACATGTGGCTCAAACACAGACAGGCGCACCAATATCAGATTGAGCGTTGTATGATTGGTCTGTGCGATATGCAGTGGCTGATGGCGACATAAATAGTTACTTTCTGTATTGCCCTAGATAACGCCTACCAGGGGGTAGCCTAGTATAAAAAGTTCTTGGAGCTGCTCGTACCATATTATATTAAAACAGAACAAATTATGAAGTCCAAAAGGTACTAAAATTTATTAAAATCACAAATTTTTGCATCTTCGATGCTTTATCAAATGAAAAATGTCACTTTATTTATTTTAATTGTTTAGAGGTAGACTAATTGTGAGGTTTGGTATTAATAGGAAAACAATATATGTCAGCTCAGTGCTACCGGAGAACTAGCACTGTCCCAAATAAACGTTTCCAGATACGAGCTGTCCTTGTGAACACGTAGCTAGTTGACGCCAAGCATGCCTTAGTATATGCATCATATAGAAATGACAAATCATGCTAGCTTTTTTTCTAGATAACGCAGATGAGCAGTATACACGACATTGCAGCTCCTAATCCCCCTAAATGCAATCTTTTAAACCAATGAGCTTACGTCTCATAAATATGACAGCTTGTGACGAGATGATTCTCGGAAATCAGTAGAATGTTGACGAGCTAAATATGATCATATGAGACGACAAAATGAGATTCAAATTGAGCCAATTTTCTCATCAAACTGTAATTCAGGGTAAGCTTGTTCTTCAAATGCCGCGTTAAATGAAGTAGTTATGTGAACGGATTATCACCTCATGTATCTTCCATCATGTGCAGTAGATTGTCAAAAATACCATTATGGAAAATATGGAACCCCCCACCCCCTCCCAGTTCCAGGCCACATTTTGGAAAACAGGAATCGTATACATGTAATTACTGTATTAATTTATATATATGCTAAGCACATGTACTGCTTTACGTCTATACAAATTAAAAGTATCTGGGTCAAATAGGTGTCGTGGCGTATCGCTTTGAACCCAACACAGGGGTCTAGCAAGTAATTCCGTGGAAGGACGATAGGCTCATAAATAAAACCAGGCAATAGGCCTATAAAGGCTTTATTGCACATTATAAAGTTTGGTTAGTTACTAGACACATTTGCATGGCATACCAAGGAGGCACTCTTTAGCGATGCTGGGCTTTCATAATACATGTATGTACGTTGCCAAGGGTTGTTGATGATTTATGAGATGTTGCACTATGTGTTGTTTGCTGTAGAAATGATAACAAATTATACTGATGATCAAAACAAGTACAAATGTGTCAGCCACAGCACGGTGGCTGAGTGGGGTAATTAGACAGCACTCCAGTCGTGGATTAACAATATGGAACGACCTTGACATTATATCATAACTAGACGAGCGCAGTTACAATGTCATCATAAAATGTGGTCACAAGACAAATAATAAGCATAATGATAATTGATGTTCACTGACCATATGAGGCTACAGGCAATGTCTTTTGTCACGTCTTTTATAGTCACGGCATGGTGTTAGCAAAAGCCGTCCAATTGGAAATTATAGTGAGTGTTGAAAGCACAAATTTACTTCAGAACCACTTGCGATATAATAGGAAACTAACGTTGGAGCCGACTCATCGCTTGAAGGACACATTTGAAATTCATATTCGTTGTAATAAATAGCATACCATTCTGTAAATAATACAGTGAAAACGCACTCAACCCATTTCCATTGAAAATGTCGTTTTGACATTTCCACCAGCCCTCCTACATAAACCCAATAACTTAACTACATGTAGTTGCATCCCACCTTTTTCGAAAACAAAGATCTGCCAGTGTTCTGCCGTTAGCACCACATTTATCTGCTTGCAGTTTGAACTGTGTGCTTCCCTGAAGAACGTAGTTCTTTATTCACTGGCAGATCCAGGTTTTCAGAAAAATGTGCGGAGGCACATTTCAAGGATCTTCCTTCGCGCTTTCAATAGCAAACACGCCAAAAAACCTATGAAAATAAGATATTCTGGTGGCAAAAAAAGGAAGGGGAGGTAGTGCCCCCTGGATTTGCCTATGTTTGTTCATAGCCAGTACTCAACCAAAACTAACAAGCAAATGTTCATATATAAAACATTTGAAATTTGCCTAATATCGACCTTGCGTACAGACCCTCATCGTGTCAGTGACGCCATGGAATGACCAAAGCTGGTGACGTGGTCATCGTGGTGCCCAAAGTACCCTCCAAATAGGTCAGTCATATCGGTGAGCACAATAGTCTCATAGTAACACACAAACCACTATATTGAACATTTGTAATATTAATCTGATGACAGCATCTAATAAACTCCAAGAATATAAGTAGAAAAGCATGTGGTTTTATCAAGATATTGAATCAAAATCTGAAGTTTTTGAGACGCCCTAAGAGGTGTAGAGTTTAATATCAAATTACATGTATTAAATTATGGCAATAAATTGAAACATAGCTGATCGCCCTCAAAAGAATTTTCACTTAAGGAAAGTCTGTGATTGATGGTTTCTGCTTCAATACATAAAATATACATTCACAATAATTTCAATGTACTGGAAAGCTTGGATTTGGTTTCGATGACAGATGGCTTCCAAAGCTACCGAGTTGACTGTGAGGAAATTGAACAAATAAATCATAATTATAAATTATTGAAAAGACAACTGTTAAGTTGTGTCAAAGTTTAAGAGTTAACTATATAACTTCGTATGTGACTGCTTCTTTTTCTGGCAACGGTTCTTATCTTCACGTTAGTAATATATATTTTTTTTAAATCAGCAACGTCATTTCAGACAAATACATTTCGACAAAAATAATTTTTCTGGTGTCAGATTACGTTCTTTTCATAGTTCAAGGCAGCTCATTGAAAGTGCAAAACAAAACGACTATGAGTTAATATTACTATTATCATAATGCATGTTCGACATTCACATTTAGGAATTTTATTGACAAGGTCGTAACATTAGAGGAGTATGAAAACAGGTTCATTTAAAAATCTCTAAATCAGCATACGTGTACAATGTACAGGTTATTGTCTCATACGACACACACGCCATTCACACAACTTATAGATAACCATAGTTATTTTATTTCTAAAATGTTTTTGTTTACTTGTTTATTCAATATGTGCACAGAATAACCATTATTCTAGTCACAAAATCGTACAAAATAATCAAAAGTATAAATACAAATCTACTATTACCGTTCTCACTGAAAAAAACCTAACATGCATCAGCCGATATATGCATGTACTTTATATTAAGAAAACCAAACAAAAGCAAGTCATTTAAAATTTATGGACGAATTACTGTGAATCAAATTGTAAAAAGACAGCAAGATTGATGCGTTTGTGAACTCAATTGACGGCATTTACGCTCGCACTTTATACGGGCGCAGAGTGTCAGTAATGGAGGTTTACGGGGGTGGTGAGGCGCCCGCAGATACGCCGCTTCACCTCTCCTGGAGAATTAAGCTGCGCGCTCAGCTAATAGACAACCGTGCTTCATCTTGTACCCCTCAATTCAACTTCTCTGTACGCTTAAAAAAGAACAAAAAACTTCTTAATGATTCAGAAGTCACAATTTCTGTATAAGTGCAACTTATCTAGCTCCAGAAGGAGAGTATATGATTCTCGGTTATTAGATAGCAAAGTGTAACTACCATATTTTGGCCACATTAAAGGCACTCGATTGCCTGAGTGTCAACTATATCTCAATGGTAGCAGAAGGCACAAAGGCACCATCTGAAGTCTTTCTTCCACGTGAAAGCAGAGGTAATTTCTTAGCTACATCACCAGTGACAATCCAGGATTATTACTTCCCGTCTCACGATGTCGTCTCCTTTCAACATAACTTACAGCAATACGAGTGTAGTCTTTGCAATAGACCTTTTTCCACCATAGGACATTATGTCATACCCGGAAAGCTGTACATAATGATCTGTGTTTTCCACGAAGAATATTTACATTATATCTAATTCTAGACATGTGTTTACGTGTTTACTCAACTGTTTAATCAGATATGCAATAATAGGAGAGCACTGCCGTATCATGTATGAGAAAGAAAGAGTGAATAGGGGACTTTTAAAGCCGAGGGCACATTTCGACGGTACAGATTTTCTGTGTCTGCGTGACTACTATACGGTATGTTGGCCTAATATGAACGTAAGTCTTGATGTTCTGGTTTGGCTCTGTACTGCCTACCTCCGGTCAGGCAACTGTTTGATTGACCGTAGAGAAAGCTTGACAACTTCGTCTGTTGTCTTCGTACTGCTTCAATAAATGTGCTTCTGTTGCGCTTTTATAGCATTGGACACGCACTGATCATCACGAGTTTTTGGCAGTAGACAGGCAGTAGAAAAGCTGTACAGCTGGTTGTGCCCTAGACTTTATTTCATATAGTATCCGCTTTAGGGGAAAGAGTGTTCACTGTTATAACTGCGCAAATGCAATAGATATTTTTTTAGTAAAGGCGTATCCAGTTTATAAAAGAGAGCCTTGCATTACATGTCACAGATCAAAAGTTTGCCTTACCTATTATCTATTAGAGAAATATTGTCATGGATGATTATACGGTTATTGCGTGTATTGAAAAATACAAATTCGATGGAAATAAACTGGGGAAAGTATAACATCAATCTAACGCATATTCATGTGTTCTATTAAATGATAATTGCAACTCAACAGGCTTCATGTTGTTTATAATTTAATTTAACGTTTGTACTGATCAAGGTTGGTGCAGGTACCATGTGTCAATAATGAGATTTTGTAGAATACTTTTACTGATCATTTAATTCCATCGTGTATTATTTTAAATCCACGTATCTAATAAAAAAATCTGCTTCTTAAAGCTTCTCAAATGTAATAGACAGTTTTACAAGAAGCTGGCAGATATTTTGGGGTTGGATTAGGGGGTAGGTGATGAGTTATAACTGGTCAAGAGATCTGACATCCATCTTTTTGCGCTCTTGTTTTCCGCATCCCTAATTATTCGCCTTTTCATCACATCCCTCTTTTTCAGCCTTTGCGCACACCCCACTTCTTTATACGCCCCCCCCCCCTTCCGCCATCCACCTCACCATTTCTAGATTTGGTTGAAGGGGCTGCTGATTAGCAAACAGTAACATTTCTGGTTGTTTTATTCTTCTGTTGATCACTGTTTATTGCAAAGAGGAAATGAATGAGATATCACTGATATCTGCAAAATGTCAATCATCGTTTGCAAATCATCCATAATCTACAGAGTTTCCTGTATTTATATTCATTTTAGTGCCAGATATAAACATTTACACTTTGCCCAACATTTCATACATATACTAACAAGATATTTTTCAAAATATAACTTTTGTTGTACAAACTCCATATTATAATTTTAAAAAACTTTCTACGCAAGATACCTCATTCCTATCAATGTGTTAATGGATTTTTTCACCCACTATACAAAATACAAATGTATATATGACCATATAAAAAGGTATTGAGTGGTCACTATTTACAAGTTGCAGACCACATTTGAGCACCCTAACTCTAACGGATTGCTCGTTACAGGGTTAACATCCGAATATGGACGACCATTTTTGATGCACATGAGATAGAGATGAATTGTCACAATCGTCAAATATTTCAGAAACTTTAAAAAAAGAAAGCAACAAATAACCCCCCCCCAAAAAAAAAAAAAAAAAAAAAAAAAAAAATTAAAAATTTTTAAAAATAAAAAAATAAAATAAAATTAATAAAATTAAAAATAAAATTAATAAAAATAAAATAATTTTTAATTTTTTTAAAAAATTAAAAAAAATTAAATGGGGTCCCCCTTACTTTCAAATGCCCCAAAAGTTTAAAAAAAAAAGGGTTGGCCCCCGGGGTTTATTAAAAAACCCCATTGGGCCTATGAGTAAAAAGCCTTTTTCCCTTCTAAATTGGCAATGAGAACCCATTTAAATGCTCACCCCCCCTCCCCTAACCCCGTTAAAAACCCCCCCGGGGAAACCCCTGTCCCCCTTATCATCCCTTACCAAATTTACCAACCCCACCCCCTTTTCCCCCCCATCCCCCCTTGCCCCATTTTCCCCAAATTCTAAAACAAGGTCCATAATTAAAGCCCCCCCCTTCCCTGCCTGCGGGG